>CM030867.1:3122368-3594868 GCA_018105865.1 Metaphire vulgaris | reverse complement strand
ATTACGGACGCGAACAACCTACGTCATGCAGAGTTTCCAAAACTGTGGGTCGTGACCAAAGCGTTGGTCACAGGGTTCTGTCTAGTGGGTCGTGGGACAGCCCGAAATTAGATTCAAACGTCTCATTTTTCTAGCCAATATCACAATGTCACATGCCTTGAGTTGCAAGTAGGCTTTGGTTTTATGAAATAGATACGCCTGCAATCCTCCATTCACGGCTTATATAAGTTATATTAAAATGATTGACGCTTTATCCAATATTAGTTAAAGATAAGTTTGCAGGGTCGTGACATGTTACCAAGCCGCTGAAGTGGTTTCAGTCCCAAAAGTTTAGGAAACCTTGACCTACAGTACTTGTAAAAATTTATCTTATTTCGCAGTAACGCAAGGAAAGCGTATTCCGACCATTTTGCTCTGAAACTCCAATAACAATAGGGAGGCTCTACGTGTTTTGATGGAAGGTACCTGGCGGTTAAGCGATTTCGCCATAATTATAGGAGTTTCAAGACGCGTAACAAAGGTATGCTACTGGCAAATTTTAAAAAGATAATTTTCAAAAAATTTCAATATCTATTTCTATCCTTTTGTACTATTTGGCAAAAATATTAACAATTTCGCCTAATATATTTGCCATATTTTCATTCGAATTGAGTAAAAGCTTTTGTTTTGACATTTATTCAAAACTCAAAAGTCTTTTCAACTAAACGTTCGCCAGATGGCCCAATTAATTTTTTTTGAATATTGTATGCTATGATTAGGGTCGCGGTACGTTACAAAACCGCTGAAGTGGGTCGCCGTTCCAAAATGTTTGTGAGACCCTGATCTACGCAACACACACATTGAGGGCGTGTGCACCCAAAGATACACCCTAAATTATTAATTCATCCAAACTTATTTTTACTCCATGGCAAGGACTAATTTTTTCTCTGGTTCCGGGGCGTGAGCGTGGGGGGGGGGGCTACTGCCCACTCTACCAATGAGGACGTATAACCAGTGGCGGCTCCTCACGGGAGTCCGGGGAGGGGGCCGTGCACCCTTATTGAATTCCTAGTCCCTTTTGGACTCTATACTTGCTACTACATACCTAGCAACAGATAGTCGACCCCCATGCTTAGAAGTTGTCACCTTAATAGTGGCGGCTTCACCGGGGAGGCCAGGGGGCCCATGCCCCCTATTGAGAGCCTCCCCCCAATGCCCCCCACAGTTGGGACCCTATACTTAATGCTACATACATTAAACAACAAATGGTTGGCCCCCATGATTAGAAGTTGCCACCCCAACGACCCCCCCCCCCACTTGCCAAATCCTAGAGCCGCCACTGGACCCCAACCCCGCCACCCGCCCCCATACTTGCCAAATCCTGGAGTCGCCACTGCGTCTAACCAGTATTTTAGCCTTGGTATCGCAAAGGAAACGCAAAGATACTAACCAGAGCACAGACCGCCCGCAGCGAGCGGCTCGTCACAGCTGCTGCCAGACGTCATGCTGTCCCCCGTCGGTCGACGGGTGGTGGTGCTGCAGGGCCCCGTGTCGCTCCAGGGGCTCGCAGGGGTTCGACTGCTGCTGCTGCTGCTGCGGGTCCATCGAGGGGCTGGTCGGATGCATGGATCCGTTGAACGGGTCCGGTCTGACGGTGGCGTAGCTGAGCGAAGATGGAAGATTGTACGACTGCTGTTGACTGCACCACTGCAGACAGTCTTCGGCTGATTCGGATTTGGTTTGAACATCTAAAGCGCAACGCCAACTGGTTTAGTTCTTGAGGCGGACCTCAGGCAGGGCGCATCCAGGAGCGTCAATAGAGCCAGCGAAAATCTAGATGATACCGTTATGTATTAGGCCTAAAGACGGGGGAAAGTTAGCAGAGTGGTAATAACAACGTTGGACGATGGAGCAGAAGGTCGCGGGTTCAACTCCCGCAGGAGCCCTAAGGTCGACTCAGCCTTCTTTCGCCAGATGGCGATGGTAACTGGGTAGCGGGGCGGAGTAAACAGGCGTGTTGCATGAGAACACTGGCCCCGTATCATGTAACTTGCACCAGTCGCCTGGCTGAGGGCCTTGGTAAGTTGGTAACGGAGATCAGCGCCGCCCTATGAGCCTCGAGTTTAGCCCTGAGTGCTCGAGAAGGACTTTAGTTTTTCTACTGCTATGTGTTGAATACAATTCGTCGCAAAAATACAGTTGTTACGCAACAGTGGAGTAAAGTAAAGTAAAAGTAAAGTCCTTCCCGAGCACTTAAGGATAACCTCAAGGCTCATAGGGCGGCGCTGATCTCCGTTACCAAGGCCCTCAGCCAGGCGACTGGTGCAAGGTTACATGATACGGGGCCAGTGTTCTCATGCAACGCGCCTGTTTACTTCGCGGATTAATCCGCTACTCATTTGCCATCACCATCTGGTGAAAGAAGGCTGAGTCGACCTTAGGGCTCCAACGGGAGTTGAACCCGCGACCTTCTGCTCCATTGTCCAACGCTGTTACCACTCTACTAACTTCCCGCCCCAGTGGAGTACTAGGTCGTAAACGGTGCCCTGGAAAATGTTGGCCTCGTCTCTATCGATTATGTATGTTGCAGAATTTTAATAGGCCTATATCCACAGAATTCCCTCCTATCCGGCCAGAGGCGGATCTAGGGTGTTTGGCGCCCGGGGACAAAGTGTACTTTTGGTGCCCCTAACATGTTGCTGACGACGAGCAAAAAAAGTCGTCATATCGTTTTCGGGCGCCCCCCCCCCAGCTCTTACGGTGCCCCTCTTCATCTAGTGTTGACGAGCAAAAAAGGTCGTCACACGAGTTTCTTCTTCTTTATTGTGCATTTCACTTACCCAAATGCCCGATTTTGGCGCCCCCTCACCTCGGCACCCGGAGACATCATATGTCCCCCCTGTTTCCCCTCGGTCCGCCTCTGTAACCGGCATGTATGCAACACTGGGAAGCACTGCTATAAACCATGAAATAAAGAATTTAAGAATACTTTTAAAACATTTTAAATGAAGAATTTAAAGACTTGAAGTGAAGTGAAGCGATTTATAGGGGAAGGGGGTGAACGTTGAGACTCACTGCATATGGCCACCGGGCTTGAAGTGTTGGCCGGTTGGTCGGTCAGCCGACTGATGGCGAGGGTTCTGGGAAGCGACTGGTGGGAGGAGGAGGAGGAGGAGGAAGAGGAGGACAGAATCCGGGAACTGTAATATGGATTCCTTGCCGAACCTTTCATATTGTTCTACAAAACAAGTCAAAAACGACGCGGTTAAGAGTCGGTCCCAAACACGGCCTCTTCGTCCTCTTTGCCGGCGACCACAGGGCGGGGCGCTCCCTGGGCAAAATATAATTTTAAAATTCGCTACTACAGCCCAACAATCTCCTCCTTTGGAGGCCCAAAAAACTCATTCTGCGGGGGGAGGAGGGGAATACAGGTTATCCCCGGCCCTCCTCTAGACCCCATATTGGCGACTGAACGCGTCCTGTTCTGATGAAATTTCGAGGGTTTTTTGGCACACTTTGGCACAAATATAAGTATCTGCATGAACCTTCTGCCTAACATCGCTAATCAGGAATTATCAAGATACAATTAATCAGTTCAGTTTTTTAGACGCACTGAATTCAAAAGCAACTGAGACTTAGACCTATGGAAGAAGAAGCCACTGAAATCTATGAACTTGACAATGTATATAAATCTTTATTCGCAAACGCAGATATAACATAAGATAAACAATTAAACATAAACATAATACTTAATTGCCTTTTGAAATAATGCCTTTGACAATGCCTCTTGAAGTAATTTTATTGAATATTCGTAATAATGAATTGAAATTCTTGGCTGTGGTTTTCGCGGCTCGAGTCTTGATTTCGAGACTCATAAAGACTCATTTTGTTGAAAAGTTCTGGCTTTATTTTGGTCTTGGAACAATCGAGATTTGATGACGAGGGTATGCTAGAATTCTAAAGTAAAAGAAAAGACGGCGACCGCCAACAATAGAAAAATGGAGGGGGTGGCTCCGAAAGTCAGACAGGTAACTCAACAGGTAAGTCTGTCGGCGAGTAACCGTAACGGAATACCTGTGCGTATACCTGATGCTACTCTTGAGTGGCGCGTCAGCTGGTTACGCCAGGTGGCGCTGCAGTCCAATGCGCTGCGTCACGAAGGGTCAAAAGTAGAGCCACATTAGACACACATGTTGCGACTCCTCCCCCGCCCCCTCCAATGGCCCAGAGCAGTCAGTTGAACGCGAATGAAACGAATCCCATTAAGGTGAGGGAGGAGGAGGAGGAGGAGGAGGAGGAGGAAATCAAGATGCCTTCGGCTGCAAAGTGGCCAAGAGTTTATGCAGAGACACTCAAAAACGAAGAGATAACATCACCATGAATTCGCTTTGAGAGAGAGAGAGAGAGAGAGAGAGAGAGAGAGAGAGAGAGAGAGAGAAAGAAAGAAAGAAAAGAAGGAGAGATAAAGTGGCCGAGAGAGAGAGAGAAGAAAAGTGGGAGAGAATGAGAGAGATATTTTTTTGACTACAGGTATCATATCAAATCGTGATGTCATAATATTGTTGGTAAGCATTTGAAATGTATCTTCGATAATTAAACAACAAATAGAGTCGTTAATATTCATAGTGAGAAATCATGTGAATGCTCCGACTTTATATGTAAAATATAAATAAATATAGGCCCACATATATAAATACACACACACACACACACACACACGCACACACGTGTATATACCCGTATATACAGTAGAACTTCGTTATAATGGACTCGGTTATAACGCATACTCGGTCATAAAGCACCGTAATCATAATGTATTGTCCCATTTGATGGTTTCGGATATATAACGTACTTCGGATATAACGCAGCCTAGTAAATTTTACGCATCCGTTAAGGATCCGCCATAAGAAAGTTCTGCTGTAGATATATCCGCGGAACTATTTTCAGTGGGACGTGAACATCCGTAGAGAAGGAATGAAAACCAGGGATGCGTCCCGACTCCCCGAGGCATTGCTAGAATTTCCCGCGGGCTGTATTTTCCCTCTGGTGATGGAAAATGTTGGCGGTAGAGAGGGACAGGCCCGCCGAAAGAAATTCCGGGCCCCTGTGCAGAATGGCCGGCAGGCCGTTGGCAAGTCTTAAAAAAAGCTGACGACCTTTTTTTGCTCGTCATTGCCTTCACCAACCCCCCCAACCGACTCTAAAAAACTAGTGATGACATTTTTTGCTTGCAGCCAGCTGGCTGTTTTTTCTTTTGAGGGCCTCAGGTCCCAGGCCCCCTTTTCCTCGCCGGGCCCCACACACAACATAATTATTTTTTCAATTATACATATTCATCATCGGCCCCGGCCCCCTCAAGACCGCCTGGCCCCTGTGCATTTGCCCCCCGCCGCTGCCGCCCTCTCGACGACCCTGGGCCCTTGGCTGGCACTGCAGGCGTTTCAAAAATTTATAATTGTTTTCGTTCGTCCGTTATTAATTACTAATTAATTATTACTGTTATTAATTAATGTTATTAGGACAGCTCTTACAATGTGTTGCGATCTCTGTTGTGCGTCTTTGCAGATCAGGGCCGCGAAGTCCGCCGAGACGTCCGGCCCCGTGGTCAGACCGCACCTCGCCGACGAACTACCGTCGGGCGGGGACGTCTCGTCCAGGGTCAGGAAATTACCTGCAAAGAAACTGACCACCTGAGCAAAAACACCCAGAAGTTTTCCATTTACATCTCCCACGAAACCCATTCTTTTTTTCTCCGACTCTCTGCCTCTTCTTCCTCAATCTCAGTCACTGCGTCTCAGAAAACCGTTCAAAACGCAAACAATTCGATCACTAAACGAAACAGTATTATTGAAATGCTATTCAGCTCAACTAATAATTAATCTACCTGAATCAAGTAAAATATCTACCTGAATCAAGTAAAATATCTACCTGAATCAAGTAAAATATCTACCCGAATCAAGTAAAATATCTACCCGAATCAAGTAAAATATCTACCTGAATCAAGTAAAATATCTACCCGAATCAAGTAAAATATCTACCTGAATCAAGTAAAATATCTACCTGAATCAAGTAATCATATAGCCTACTTTAATAAAGTAACGATCTACCTGAATCGAGTAAAATGACTTACCTGAATAAAATAATGATATACCTGAATCATAGATGTAAAAAACATAAATATTAAAATAAAAAAACAAGAAAAAACAAGTTTCTTAGAAAAAATATATAAAAAACATTAAAAAACATTGGCCTCGTTTACGGTCCTTTATTTACCATCCATCCACTCGTCACATTTTACATATTATATTAAAATATTAAATGAAATAATATTGACTGACTTGAATATGTGAGCCCTTGCTATATACATTAGTTCTGCAGCATCACCAAGAAGATAAGCCCGAATTTGCTCAGAATTAATTCAGGGGCGGCGCTAGAGGGGTGGGTCCGCGGGTCCGGACCCACCCAGCTTCGGGCAGGGGCACCCGAGCAAATCGTGCAAATGCGCAGAGAAATTTTGATTTTGGGGTGGGGAGAGTAGTCTGAGCCGGGTCCTGGTTGTGTAGATTGCATTAGACCCACCCAGCCAACAAAACTCAGCGCCGCCCCTGAATTATGAATTGATAACAAAATTTGAGGATGCTCAGGACTAGGAAATTGGTAAAAATTGATATGCAGGAAATAAGATAAAAAAACACAAGGAACTTTTAAAAGACATTAAAAACATTAAAAACATGTTTTTAAGAAAATATAAAAACCATAAAAACGTTTTTTACATCTATGACCAGAATCAAGTAATGATCTACCTGAATCAGGTAACGATCTGCCTAAATCAAGTAACGATCTACCTGAATCAAGTAACGATCTACCTGGATCCAGTAATGATCTTCTTGAATCAAGCAATCATCTATTCTAGTCCACATTAATCAAGTAGCGATCTTCCTGGATCAATCAATAAACTTGTGGTGAGATTAGCTGGGGGTGGGGTTTTCGTCCTACCTGGTTGTGCATAGAGGATGCCCGAGTGACCGAGAGATCCTGGAGGGGTGGAGTCGTGCGGCGATCCAGTGACCCCGTCTTGGGAGCGAAGTTGAACAGAGTTGATCAGCCCATAGCGACTGTTGCTACGCAGAAGATGTGCGGAATTCATTGCAGGACTGTGCGCCAACACTCCTGCTCCGACAAACGGAAAGAACAAGAAAATACGCTCCTGCTCCGACAAACGGAAAGAACAAGAAAATTTGCATCAATAAAAGACGGCGTCGAAGGCACCCCTTCCCTTCCCCTTACCCCTCCCCATATTTTAGCTACCAAATTGGGTTCGATTGTCGCGCTATGCCCCTCATTGCAAATTAGCGTTTGAAAATCCGGTTCCATAATTGCCTTTAGCACAGACTGCGGACAGGGCTTAATGTAGGCCGTTTCCGTGGAGGAAAAGGCAATTTTCCCCAGGAAATTTCAAATTCTCCACCGGAAATGTTTGCATGCTACATCAACTAACAGCAGCCCCCTAGCTGATTTCCCCACCCCCGGCTTTGTCAGTTTTCCCCCCGGTGTCCAGAGTCTAGATTAAACACTGACTGTGGAAGAAATGAAACTCCTTATTTAAAGACACACAGTATAACTACGTTACAACGGACTCTGTTATAACGTTTAATCTAGGTGTTTAATCTAGGTGTTTAATCTAGGTATTTAATCTAGGTATTTAATCTAGGTATTTAATCTAGGTATTTAAGCTAGGTATTTAAGCTAGGTATTTAATCTAGGTATTTAATCTAGGTATTTAAGCTAGGTATTTAATCTAGGTATTTAATCTAGGTATTTAATCTAGGTATTTAATCTAGGTATTTAATCTAGGTATTTAATCTAGGTATTTAATCTAGGTATTTAATCTAGGTGTTTAATCTAGGTGTTTAATCTAGGTATTTAATCTAGGTATTTAAGCTAGGTATTTAATCTAGGTATTTAATCTAGGTATTTAATCTAGGTATTTAAGCTAGGTATTTAAGCTAGGTATTTAATCTAGGTATTTAATCTAGGTATTTAATCTAGGTATTTAATCTAGGTATTTAATCTAGGTATTTAATCTAGGTATTTAAGCTAGGTATTTAATCTAGGTATTTAATCTAGGTATTTAATCTAGGTATTTAATCTAGGTATTTAATCTAGGTATTTAATCTAGGTATTTAATCTAGGTATTTAATCTAGGTATTTAATCTAGGTATTTAATCTAGGTGTTTAATCTAGGTGTTTAATCTAGGTATTTAATCTAGGTATTTAAGCTAGGTATTTAATCTAGGTATTTAATCTAGGTATTTAATCTAGGTATTTAATCTAGGTATTTAATCTAGGTATTTAATCTAGGTATTTAATCTAGGTATTTAATCTAGGTATTTAAGCTAGGTATTTAATCTAGGTATTTAATCTAGGTATTTAATCTAGGTATTTAATCTAGGTATTTAATCTAGGTATTTAATCTAGGTATTTAATGTAGGTATTTAATCTAGGTATTTAATCTAGGTATTGTCCATAAATGACGTCACGCACTTCGGGGGAGAGGTTCAAACATTTGTGACGAGGTGTGACGACGGGGGGGGGAGGGGAGCTTTCCGGAGAAATGGAATCGACAACGAAAGTCATAAAGCTTTTCAGGAAGAACCTCTAAGCAGGGTTATTTCTAGGATCATCAATTGGGGGTGGGGGTGGGGCGGTGGGTATATCTTGTGGGTCCCTGCCGAAAAAGTCTGACAAGCAAAAGAAAAGATCATCCTAGGCTCAGATTGGGGTTGGGGGTTGGAGGGTGTCGGTCTCAGATTGGGGGTGTTGGGAGTGTTAGGGGGTGTAAAATATTCCTGCCTTTAAGAGTTGAACTTTCAGCATTATAAAACAAGGGTCCTTTATCCTTTTGTCAATTGGTCGCATGCCGAGGAAGTTACTGAACCTCAACACCTTCTGTTGTCATCTCCAAGGACATCACACATGATACATGATAGGTGGGGGATACATGATATATGATACATGAGAGATTGGGATACATGATACATGCAGAGCTTTTTTGTAAAAAAAATATTTTCCGGAAGTCACTTGTCAAAATGACGTAGTCACGTAGCTATATATATATATATATATATATATATATATATATATATATATACATGCCTATATATACACATGTATATATATAGGCCTATATATATGACTTTGTATATATGTATAGGCCTATATATAGGCCTATATATATAATGATTATAATCAATACAATACGTAAATGTACAATTTTCTATTTAATAATTTAATTTTGCAAAAAACCAGTCTTCGGATTTTCCGGAACGCGGCCCGGATTTTCCGGAGCGCCGCTCCGCCTTGCTCCGGCACAAAAAGCCCTGAATACATGAGAGATGGGGATACATGATACATGGAACAAACATGAGGAAATTTAATCCCGATTACTACGTCGACAGATCAAACCGTAATCAAAAAGGTTAAACAGAACGTTTGTCATTTTGGATTCTAAGAGATTGATTTCATTAATCGCATCGTTTCTTGAAAACGAAAACATTTGCAATTAGATATCATCAACTGGTCTATTATCGACTCTCTGATAAACAGAGGTATGAATAAACAACGCAAACATATATTATAATTATCTAATCAGGTTTTCTCTTCTGAACAACTGGAATAGAGCAAAAATCTTTCCTAGGTAGAGCCTATACTCCGATAGCGCTAGATAATCATATAAAAACTGGATTATGAATGGGTAACGGGAATTTACTGCATGGCATAGAGAGGGTAAGCGGATTAAAATAACAGACAGTCGGCAGTGGGGTGCAGAGGGTGGTGGACGCCCAGGGCCAAGCCGATAAAATGTTTGATGTGTGACGAGAGCAAAAGAAGGTCACCGAGTCGATTTTTGCGCCCCCCCCCCATCTGGCCGGCACCCGGAGTCACCGCTCCCCTCTGCACGCTACCGATGGTCGGTTGTTAAAACGAGGGTCTCGCGACAGAGTGGTTGCCCTGTACGTAAGGATCGCCGGGTTCGTTGACCCAGGACATCCCATCCTCAAGAATTTTGAAGCCTTTCCCAGTGTATAGCAATCAATTAAGCGTTCTATTTTAAAAGAGCAATTACAATTATTATTGACTTTTTAATTTCCTATATACTGTAGGGTTCGGTGATGTAACTATTTGGATTCTTTGTCTTGTGAAAGCGCTCGTTAAGTATAACAGTATAACATTGAAACGCAATATAACACTTTGGGGTCCGAGCAACACAGTAATCAATTATTTAAAAAAACAGGCTGGGGTCTGACCGCTCCCACCTAAAGGCTACTCCACATGGGGGCAGGGGCGTAGTCAGGAATTTTGCTTGAGGCGGGGTATAAATGGGGGGGGGGGCTATTGTTATATATATAATATACAATGTATAATATATATTATATATGTTATATGGGCAGGAAGTTAGCAGAGTGGTAACAACGTTGGATGATGGAGCAGGAGGTCGCGGGTTCGAGTCCCGCAGAAGCCCTAAAGGTCGACTCAGCCTTTTTCGTGGTGGTAAAATGAGGAGCAATGGCAACATTGCGAAGGTAACCATAGGATCGGCGGAATGACTGGCCACCGTCCGCTGATAAATGGCTTAGCCTCCTATGGGCTGATGGTCATGAAACCGGAGATCAGCACCGGTACCTACGGGCACAGAGCCTACGAATGAAATTTACCTTACCTTTACCTTTATATATGTTATATATATATATATATACTTTATTATATACATATATACTGATTTTGGAGCATATTTATCGGTATACCCTCCCCCCGTCGCTACGCCCCTGATGGGGGTCCTGTGCTCCCTTTTGGATGCCTGCCCTCCAGTGGCCCCTACACTTTATTGCATTCATTCTAAGCAACTAGACTAGTCCAGATTTATGAAAAATAGCTGGGCCCCATGCATGCTTAGAAGTTACCACCACACGGCCCCCCACTTAACTCAAATCCTGAAGCCGCCACTTCTCTCACTTCGAGGTTCTCGACGCCCAGCGGGGTCCATCGTCCTCGACCGGTAAGGAGCTTCTACCCCAGAACGCACCCGCCCACCCACCCCTGCAGACGGAACACCGGGGAGCAGCCACACAGTGGCGTCATTTCACACTTTTCTTGGGGGGGGGGAAGAAAATTTATTTGCAAATTTTTGACAAATTTTGGCAATTTTTGGGCAAATTTTGGCAAATTTTAGGCATTTTTTGAATTTTTTGCAAATTTTCTGCAAATTTTGAGCAATTTTGGCAAATTTTAGGGCCAATGTTGGAAAATTTGCAATTTTTATAGATTTTTGGCAATTTTTGGAAATTTTTGCACATTAATACATTATAAATTAATATTCTCATTTCCTTGGGGGGGACCGTGGCTCCCCCAGCCCCCCAAATGACGCCTCTGCAGCCACAGAATTGAGCCCCCCCCCAAAAAGTTTTTGCAGTAATCTCACCGGCTGGATCTGTCTCGTGATTAGCGGTCCAAACGGTCGACGGACACCCGAGCTGACCGCCGCCTCCGCCTCCGCCACCACCGGGGGACTTCCCGCCAAAGTATCCGCCGGACGACGACCCGGCTGCGAGGAGGTTCATGACGAGCGACTCCTCGCGGTCGGTCAGGTCGTCGTCGTGGTTGCCCCCCGGCGACGACAGGGAGCTGACGGCGCCGACGTGCTTCAGTCGCTTCGTGAGGGTGTGAGGGCTGACGCTGTGGGCGTCGAGGCTGCCGTTCTGGAGGCAGTGGGCGGGGAAGGGCGACGAGTGGAAACCGGTGGCCCCCATGTGGGCGATGAGGTCCGGTCCAAAACTGCACGAATTGCCGTAGTAGAACGGGTCTACGACGTCCATCTTCTGATAGAGGGACATCGAGTCGAGAGGAAACTGTGTTATCGATTCTAATTGGCAGAAAAGATCAAAGCGAAAACATATTTAATTTATTTATAAATAAATATTCAAAACAGAGTTGCGAAGATTAGCGATTAATTAATCGATTAATCGTTAAAATTTTCCAATTGATTACATTTTCTTCAGTCGGTTAATTTTTCGATTAATTTTAGGGTTGCAGAGATTAACGATTAATCAATCGATTAATCGTTAAAATTTTCCAATTGATTACATTTTCTTTAGTCGGTTAATTATTCGATTAATTTTAGGGCTGAGGATATTAACGATTAATTAATCGATTAATCGTAAATTTTTTAATCGTTTAAATTCTCTTTGATCAATTAATTTTTCAATTGTGTTTTTAGTGTTTTAGTTACTTATTTGCTTGAATAACTACTTAGTTCACTACATTTCTATATCCGTTCAGACAACAATGGCGAGTAATGAAAGCAATGTTGCAGTTAAGCATTTAAAGGGAAAGTTGAGCAAGCATTTTCATTTTGTTTTTAAGCTAACTGCAGGCGGCAAAGTAGACAAAAGCAGAGTTGCAATACAGTGTTTATTCTAGGCCTGTTTGGGGGATTCCCCCCCAAAGTTTTAAAATCTCCCCCCAAATTTGTATATGTTGGCTTGGGGATGGAAATTTCCTCCCAAAAGCGTGGAGAGACAAATCTTGTCCCCCAAACATTTCAAACTCCCTCCCAATGTCAAGGTGGCTAGAATAAACACTGAATACAATGAGAACTGCTATAGGCCTATGCTATTATTAATCGAAATTAATCGATTTATTGATGTAAAAATTTCCGGTTAATCGAACAAGAAAATTGTAATATGTACCAGGACTAATGACGTATGTGCTAAGCGCGAAATATATTTTTGAAGTTGAAAATAAAGTTAAAGTCATTCAAATAAAGTCAATCATTCAATCATTTAGGCTAAAAATTTTAATAAAATATACCAAATAACCCCAGTAGCAGCATTAATCGAAAAATAAGAATCGGTCTTCAGCAGATAACAATCAATAATTATTTCCAGTGAAAGCGAAAACATCTTGGTCGAAAATTTAGAGATGAGCGAAGATGAAAGAAATTGTCTTAGATGCCAAGAACTGTGAATATTATGGAAGTGGTATTTTACGCCGCGTAACACGAAGCAGTTCCTGCGCCGAATAGACTCCGGTGGCCATGATGCTGTCGTTACCCGAGACACCGGAATGAATGTTTCCAGGCACTACACAGAAACAACAACTGCCTTCACTAAACACCTAGAAATAAATACCGGCGTTTGTTGCTGATGCTATTACTACTATTATTACTACTACTACTACTACTACTGCTGATATTAGTAGCAATAGCAGCAGCAGACACCAGTAGTAGCTATAGTAATAGTAGTGGTAGTAGACTAGCAGTAGCAGTAGTATTAATGGTATACTTCTACTACTAGTAGTAGAATAGCAGTATGAGCAGCAGGTGGTGGTGGTGGTAGTAGTAGTAGCAGCAGCAGTAGTGGTAGTAGTAATGGTAGTGGTGGTGGTGGTGGTGTGCAGTGGTGGTGGTGGTGGTGGTGGTAGTGGTGGTGCAGCAGTGGCAGGTGGTGGTGGTGGTAGTGGTGGTAGTGGCAGTGGTGGTGGTGGTGGTGGTGGCAGCAGCAGCAGCAGTAGCAGTGGTAGCAGTAGCAGTAGCAGTGGCAGTGGTAGCAGCAGCAGCAGTAGTAGTGGTGGTGGGGGGGTGGCGTCGGCGGTAGTAGCAGTAGCAAAAGTAGTAGTAGTAGTAAAAGTACTAGTAGTAACTGTAATAGCAATGATGATGATGATGATGATGACGTTTATTATTATTATTATTATTATTATTATTATTATTATTATTATTATTATTATAGCTACAACAGTTACTGTATAAAAACGGTATGATAATTATCATTAACTAGCAATTATAATAATAGCAGAAGTACAATGATGATATCATCAATAATAACAACGACAACGACAGCAATGATAGTAATGGTAATCATCATCATCATCATCATCATCATCATCATCATCATCATCATCATCATCATCATCATCATCGGACTCTGTTGATTAGAAGGACGCAACAAGCACTGTCATACGTTCCAGCAACAGTCGTCAAGAATGCAAGGTCACGTGACGACATGACTGCGGTGGAATTTCCTTTAATTAGTCACTCAAAATTATAACGTCATCCGTTGTCAATCTTTACCAGGTCCACGATCATTATTACTCCGACACGCACGACAGGCCGACGATGATTGTGGGATGATGCGTGCTTTTTTTAAAAAGACTATCAGTGTGTTGGCAACTCGTACGAGAGATGCGTACAGAGATAAAGGCTGCGTCGTCGAAGAGGTCAGCGGGGTCAGAGTTGACGAAGGTCACGCCGGATAAAGCGAACGGGACTGATGTGAATGTGTTTTCGTTGCAATTAATAATTTCGCGTCTAGATCTTAATCAGTTGCGCAGAAGAACGCAAAGGCAAGAGGCTTTCTGAGAACCGTGATTCGAGAAACATATTGACGCATCAAAAACCTTTTCAGTGGAACGGTTTAGATTTTAGACGCCTTACAAGTTACGACAGTTCTATTCAATCGATCATTAATGGAGTTACAACATACAGTGGCGTAGCCAACGAGGGAATTGGGGGTTAAACCCCCTTCGGTTGTCCGACCAATTTTTTTTATTGCGGGTTAACAGTGGCGGCTCCACCGGGGGAGCAGGGGGGCCCGTGCCCCCTATTGAGTGCCTGCCCCCCCAGTGCCCCCCCCAGTTGGGACCCTATACTTAATGCTACATACATTAAACAATAAATGGTTGGCCCCCATGATTAGAAGTTGCCACCCCAACGGCCCCCCCCCCACTTTGCCAAATCCTAGAGCCGCCACTGCGGGTTAATATAGTTGTATGGTTGTAAGCGCTCATGTACCAAGATAATTCCCTTAATCAAGCAAAAATAATAGTTGTCGACCTTTATTGCTTGTCAGAATTTGCAGAAATGGGGAATCATAACCCTCCCCTTTGGGAAATCCCGGCTACGCCACTGCCAACATCGCCCCAGCCATTGACTTGGGGTCAATCTATATACAGTAGTACATACGCAAAGAAAGGTAGGGGTTGGATTTGGGAGATGTTGGGTTATGTACGGTGTGCAGACGAGGAGAGCTTGAAAATATGCCTTTTTGCGTACGTACTTTATGGATGAGCCCTAGCCTGGCAACCACATACCGATATCACCATCATGATGGCGCTAGGTAAATGGAAGCAGTAGCGTCTCATGGCCGTTCCGCCGCCCCCCAAAATCATTCATATCAGATGGCTCACGTCGTCGTTCCAAAAATTTTAGCATTTTAAAAATTTGCCGCCCCTTCTAGAAATTTACCGAATTTACCGCCCTCTCTGGAAATCCCCTGACAGGCAAAAAAAGGTCGTCACTTCCAAAATTTGCCGCCCCCGGCATGTGTGCCGCCCTTGGCTAGAGCTACAATAGCCGTTGGCTCGCTACGCCCTCGCCCTGAGCATCAATCGAAAACTAGTTGCTTACGGATAGTTTGAGGTAATGGGGGTTGTAGAGTTTGGGCTGGCGACTGACAGAACGCGTGCAGTTAGGATTGCCACTTGCCAGATGTCCGGTTTTAAACCTGAATGTCCGATATTTTGCCTGTTTGTCCGGTGAGAAATTTGAAGCAATACCGGACATATATGTGTCCGGTATTTTCTTGCAAGCTACCAAACTACAGCAATCAAGTCACTCCCAGCCTAGTAGCAGTGGCGCCTCAACCGGGGCCGGCCCCGTGCCCCTATTGAGTACCTGCCCCCAGTGGCCTCCTGTTGGGTCCCTATACTTAATACTACATATATTAAACAACAAATGGTTGGCCCCCATGATTAGAAGTTGCCACCCCAACGCCCCCCCCCACTTGCCAAATCCTAGAGCCGCCACTGCCTAGTAGGCCCCTACATTGCAACATTTTGGCTGTAATTCCTCCATAAATAATATCATATGTATGGGAAAAGCAAATTCTAAATGTGTATTATTAAGCAGTCTATAGCAGGGTCTCACAAATATTTTAGAATCGCAGCCCAATTCAGCGCTCTTGTAACGTTCCGCAATTTTAATCATAGCATGTAATATCTAAACATACATTAGGCCACCTGGCGAACGTTAGTTGAAAAGAATCTTCTGAGTTTTGAATAAATGGCAAAACTAAAGCTCTGATTCAATTCTAATGAAAATATGGCAAATATATTAGGCGGAATCATTTATATTTGTGCCAAATAAGACAAAAGGAGAGAAATAGATATTGAAATTTCTTGAAAATTGTCGTTTTTAAATTTTGCCAGGAACATACCTTTGTTACGCGTCCTAAAAATCCTATGAGTAGGCCAAAATCGCTTAACCACCAGGTGTAAATAACGATATCTAGAGATTCCCTATTTGTTATTTGGAGTTTCAGAGCAAAATGGTCGGAATACGCTTTCCTTGCTTTATTTCGATATAAGATTAATTTTTAAAAGTACCTGTAGTTTGTCAGTTGCACTGTATACTTTCAAGGGCCTGTATTGGGTCAAATGCTATTGGCTCACTTGACCTATTGACTGCATGGAAGAGAATTAATTAGATACAATAATTTAAGGTATTATATATCTTATACAATGGAAAAACTAAGATATTAATAAAAGCAGCCTAGTCCAGTAAATAAATACTAAGTCATGTAACAGTTTTTTTTAATTTTTGTTGTAAACGGCGCGGTTTACATATAATTATTTAAAGAGGCAGTAGAATTTTTGGTGTTATTTGCAACATACAGTGGCGTAGCCAGGATTTCCGCAAGAGAGGGTTGGTTTTGACATTAGCCAACTTTCGAAAAATGTTGACAAGCAAAAAAAGGTCACCCTATGTATCTATGTATCCATCCTATGTGTTTTCTTTTAATATTTTTCCTTTCATCTGATGCTGACAGGCATGAATGATCGTCAAGCCTATGGCGCTTTAAAAATTTTGATCAGCAGCCCCAATTGACCCTCAGAACCGCGTCCGAAAATTAAAAATGCATGGAAACACATTTTTAAAAAATTTTCCGTCGGTGCCCAAGAGGGGTTTTAACCCCCAAACTCCCCTTGGCTACGCCACTGGCAATATATGTTATTTGAGACGCTGAGGACCAGAGTTTTGCTTTGTCTCGAGGCATCCTCGCCTCGAGGATAGACCGAATGCATCCATGAATGCGCTTGTTCCATTGTTTTCTGTTGTCTGTCATTCAGGTCGCCATTTTCATTGTCTTTCCATGATGTTATCAGTCCATCTACTCCCAGAGGCGTCATTGGGGAGGGGGCTGGGGGGAGCCACGCCCCCCCAAGGACATGAAAATATTAATTTATAATGTATTAATGTGCAAAAAACAGGAAAACAGAGACGTCATTTGCATTTGGGGGGAGGGGGCAAAAAAGGTCAGCACAGCCCCTAAAGACCTAAAGGAGTGCGCTTGATGTCGAGTAATCTGTAACAATTCAAGAAAAAAATAGTCGTCAACTTTTTTGCAACTCATCAGTCTTTTCAAAAAAATTAAAAAAAAATTGAAAAATTGTTAAAAAATCAGTCCATCTACTCCTGGGTTTTGCCTTTTTCTTTTCCATCAGTTGTGCCTTAATTGTATCATTTCCTTTTGCAAACAAGGCGCCTGTTTTCCACACGATGTGGTCGAAGCATACAACAGTTTTATTCTTTTGATGGACTCTGAAAATTCTCTTGTAACACATCCCTTCTCTAATACATTCCTATATTCCTCTCTCTCTTCTTCTTCTTCTTCTTCTTCTTTTTCTTCTTCTTCTTCTTCTTCTTCCTCTTTTACTCTCTTGTTCTCTCTCTTTTTCTCTCTCTCTCTCTCTCTTTCTTTCTCTTCCTCTTTATCTTCCTCTCTCTCTCTACCTCTCTTCCCATTTCAACTGCTCTAACTCTCTCGTCCTCTCCCTTCCTCTCTCTCTCTATTCCTCTCCCACTTTCTGTCTTTGTCTTTCTTCCTCTCTATCTCTATGCTCTTATCTCTCCTCCTCCTCCTCCAACTCCCCCTCCTCCTCCTCCTCCTCCTCCTCCTCCTCCTCCTCCTTCTTCTCCTCCTCCTCCTCCTCCTCCCTCTCCTCCTCCTCCTCCTCCTTCTCCTCCTCCTCCTCCTCTAGTCCCATCCGATTGAATTAAAGTAATCTGCGGATTATCGGACGATGAAAAATATTCTGTCTTTCTTCTCAGGGCAGCAACCGTTGAAGGAAGGAAGGAAGGAGGAAGAGGAGGAGGAGGAGGAGGAGGAGGAGAAGAAGAAGGCGAAATACTCGACAGACAGATCGAGAGATTAATTACGCTGATCAGGCGACGTCGCCGTACTTTTACACACTGCAATCGGCGTCCCATCGACCGACCGACAGAGAAATTATTCATGGACTGGCCGCTAGGCGGCAAGTTTAACCCTCGGCCAATTATCGCCCGCAACGACGACGCGGGTTTCGACCAGACGCCCGACCATCCGGCGAAATCGATCGATCGACCGCAGTCGAAGTTTGCATGTTGATTTGCAAAAACCATCGGCACACCGCCGCCTTCGTCCCTCGGCAGTTCGATATTCTCCGCTAATTAATGGAGGGGAGGAGGGGAGGGACGAAGGGAGGGAGGCAGGGGAGGAGGGGAAGGCAACTGATGGGGTCCGATGTCAAAGAGGAGGACCGGGGGCTAAACTGCGGCCAGTTGTGGTCATCACTTTGCTTGCAATGTCCTAATTAAATCCTCCTCTGGCGACGAAAGCGATAACTACGACCAGCCACGTCCTTGATGTCTTTGAGCGGAGAAAGTCAATCGACGATTGCATGGAACCGAAGAGATCAACAGAGACAGAGAGAGAGAGAGAGAGAGAGAGAGAGAGAGAGAGAGAGAGAGAGAGAGAGAGAGACAGACAGACAGACAGAGAGAAAGAGAGAGAGAGACACACAGAGACAGAGACAGAGACAGAGAGAGAGAAAGAAAGAGAGAGCGAGAGATGGAGAGAGGGGGAGAGAGAGACAGAGATACAGAGAGACAGAGACAGCCAGACAGAAAGAAAGAGAGTCAGACAGACAGACAGACAGACAGAGACAGAGAGACACAGAAAGACATCTTGGACCTGAAGTTAAAGGTTATCTGGGCAGCGCCATTCAAAGTCTAGCCCAGAGATATCCATGGGTTTGGTATAACCCATGGTTTGGGTTGGGTTGGGTTGGGTTGGATCGGGTTGGGTCAGACTTGTCCATATTAATGGTGGGTTGGATCAGATAATAAGTTATGGTTTAGTAAATTGTAATGTAAATTGTAAACGTAAAAAGTAAATTGTGATGTAATACGGTGGATTAGTTTGGGTCAAGTAACAACCCCATGGGTTGAGTTGGAGATTTGATGCGTTGGGTTGGATTGGGTTCTAAAAAGTGGACCCATGGACATCTCTGGTCCAGTGACCGACCACCGATGATGTCACGAACGAAGTCTTTACCTTTTACGTCCAATTCTTGATCGGCTTCTACGTCGTAGTCAGAGCAATCCATCGCATGAGGAACAAACACATGAATCAAGCAATTGCAGGCCTAGTAGTAGCAGCAGCAGAAAACACAACAGCAGCAGCAACACAATAGCAGTGCAGGTCAACAGCATAATAGTAGCAGCAGCAGCAGCAGTAGCAGCAGCAGCAGCAAGCAAGCAGCAGTAGTAGCAGCAGCAGCAATAAGCAGCAGCAGTTGCAGTGGCAGCAGACAACAACAACAGTAGTGGTAGTGCAACTAAGAGAAAAGTGGTTTTGGTGGACTGCGACGTCTCATTATTATGCACAACCAATACCTAGTCGTTCCCTATGCATGTTGCAACTGCTCTGCAATTTTATTTTTAAAATGTAACAGACATTTTGTTCAGAAAACAACTTTTAAAAAAGGTCTCTAGATAGGCGTTTTGCCCCCTTCACCGGGGCAAAAGGCCCAGTGCTCCATTTTATGCATGGCCCTAAAGTGCTGGCTGACACCTATAATCGTCTAATTAATTATTGTCAATGTGTTTAACGGCGATTTCTTTCAACGATATTTAAAGAAATTCTTTGGTGCACGATATCCGGAATGTGAGATCTAAGGTGTTTTGACTGCTAGCAGAAACGAAATACAGTTATTAGAAGAAAATTAGAGCAGAAAATCGATAAGATCAAACCAGCACATACTATCATTCGCATGCGTAGTATAGTAAACACTAACAAAGTAGCAACGTAGTAGTCGGAATTTAAGGAGTAGGCGTTTTACCTCGAGTGGACTAGTATCCCATCCTAGTAATAGTAGTAGTTCCCTAGCAGTTACAGTAGCAGCAGCAATTTTAGCATTAAAAGCAGCAGCAGCAGCAGCAGCAGTAGAAAACAGTAGTAGTAGTAGTAGTAGCAGCAGTAGTTGAGCAGTAGCAGTAGTTAGTAGCAAGTAATCGTAGCAGCAGTAGTAGTAGCTGAGTAGTAGTAGTACAGTCGATAAACAAATATTCGGAATATGTTGATATGGCGCTATATAATTTAACAGAAATTGCCAAACTGATGCCTTTAAATACTGATCTGACAAGGAAACATTTATTTCTGCATGATTCATGTTTCAGCAGCTAAACATAAAAGACAATAATCACAAGAGAGAGAGAGAGAGAGAGAGAGAGAGAGAGAGAGAGAGAGAGAGAGAGAGAGAGAGAGAGGTCAGTACAGTAAGGTCTAAATCATGTCTGAAACAGACAATTATGATTAACCTCTTCTTCTGTTTCTAATCACATAAATTGCAAAGACTTGAAAGCATGTTTCGTCGTTAAAGCCCCGAAGACTTAACGGTCCACGTGCATGACATTACAGTTATTAGCCGCGGTCAACGGCAGAATTAATGCATTAATTTTAATGCCAAAGATGATGCGGGCGACCCTTGTTTCGTGCGTCGTCGGCGGCGGCGCTGAAGACCCTTGGGCTAACAGACCTTCGCACGAAATAATTATTACTAATATGACAAATCGTTCAGGAATTCGATCCTATTTCTCGGGTTTATTATAAACAATTGCTTCATTTGAATGGATGATATCAATTGGTTTTAAAACCCAGTTGTAGAAATTTAGATAAATTCGCAATTATACTGATAATTTTCTGACTGATCTTCCCGTACTGACCTGGCTCTAATTGTATTAGGATTTGGTGCGCCATCGGCTCATGCCCTGGGCATTATGATAGTGGCGCCATAGAAGTTGATTGATTGATTGTTATTGATTGTTCACTTTTGTTTGCGCTTAAGTAAACACGTAGTTTGCCGTAGCAGAGAAACGCGTGGAAAACGCTCGGAATTCCACGTGTTTTCAAGTAGATAGGCCAACGCTATTGTGACGAGTAGACGAGTAGACTAAAGGAGATAGGCCTAATGTCACACCCGAAACAATAATAATATTAGAAGTTAGAACCTCTAGTGAATAGTTTCATCATCATCATCATCATCATCATCATCATCATCATCATCATCATCATCATCATCATCATCATCATTTCTAGGCGCATAATTGTGCGTCGGCTTGTGTGCTATACAAATATGTTTTAAGAGATATGAGAAAAGTTTCGCGGGAAAGTGTTTCGTGTCTAAGATAATGGCGGTAACGAGTTCCAGAGCGCCGCGAGGGCCATTTACTCGAAAGGAGCGTTCTCCAATTTTGGTTCTTGTGCGAGGAACAGATATCTATTCGCGTCGATAAAGACCTCGTGCTGATCGATCGATTTCTGCCAATGTCACTCATGTGTGTAGTAGTTGAGTAGTAGTAGTAGTAGTAGTTGAGTGAGTGATTGCTAAGTAGCAGTAGTAGTAGTAGTAGTAGTATTCCGTAGTAGTATCGAAACAACCTAATCTAATCTAATATTAAAACATCACAGGAGCATCAACCTAGTTTCCAAATAACTAAAGATCCAGGTCAAAATCCAGTGATGAGGCAAACGGGTGACAGTCTATGGCCAGGAAATGACTATTGTTCCAATGTTCCGGTTGCAAATCAAAGCAACTAGGCTTAGCCACGTGACATCACATAATTCACTCGGAGACATAAAATTTCATCGTGCAGGTCAAAAAGTAACGGAAATGTGGGTGAAAGGTCAACTTACTACATGCCCGCATTCTACCCGCCGCAAATCTTGTTATCATCCTCCATAAAATACTTTGCTGCGACTGCCTACCTGGATCTACAACCTTGACCACAACGGACCACGGATCACGAACTATGGATTTCACCCAGATTGGCGCTCGTGAATATAGGTTGGTGCACTGCGCCAAGATTTCGAGCAGCGCTATAGAAACTTCGTTTTTTACTTACTTTTTTACTTTACAAAATCCATATATGAAGCTCTAAATAAGAGAATCCTATCGAAATATTTAACGCGTCAGAACGAAGTGTCCCCATCGGGTCTCCGTAGCATTTCCAACGCCCACCAGAACGAACCGTCCTCGCCAGGCCACCGTAGGAGGGGCCAGGGCGTCTTTAACCAGTGCGGGGCCCCGGTCACCTGGCGGCCTGCGGGGCCCTAGACGTGAAGATCAATGTTGACAAGCAAAAAAGGTCATCTCAAACGTTCTGAATGTTGACAAGCAAAAAATAGGTAATCCTACGTTTAAAAAATAGTTTGCGCGCGGTGCGGGGCCCCTAAGATGCGCGGGGCCCCGGGCACTGTGCCCGAATTTTTACATGTAAAGACGCCCCTGGGAGGGGCGGAGGAGCCACCTACCGTAGCTGTGTATGAAGTTGGCCAGGTAGAGATCCAGTTCGCGAACGGAGACGCTGATGTGGTGCGGATTGACGCAGAGGTTGGGATGAAGGCAGTCGGCCGACTTCTCGAGCCGTTCTCCGTCGGTGCTTTCCAGCGGAATGGCCTTGAAGAGGATGACCATGACGAGGTCGAGGCGCCAGACCTTGTCCGCCTGGCGGAGACAGTCGATCCGTCGCATCTTGCCCTTCTGGTCGGGATTGCTGAGGATGCAAACGGGACTGCGCTTGCCCGTCACGCACAGGACGAAGTCCTCGCGACACTCCTGAACGACGTCCTTGCGCAGCTTCGCCAACAGCCGCGACGCCCACTTCTGCTTGATCTCCGGCTTCTCGCTCTATAACAGCACACGTCAGGCGGGGTTATCTCTAGAGGATTATAATTATCAATTGGGGGGGGGGTGTCGGTATATTTTGGGGGTCCCATCCATGTTGAAGAAGTCTGACAAGCAAAAAGAGGCCAAGCCAGGCTCAAATTGAGGTGGAGGCGTTGGGGTGTCGGTCTCAAATTTGGGGGAGTTGGCGGTTTTAGAGGGGGCGGTGTAAAAATATCCCTGACGTCAAGTCAGACCGGCTGCTAATGTCCAGGGCATCATCATGATGGTGGCGCCACAGAAGTTGTTGATGGATTGACCAGTGGCGGTTCTAAGAATTCTTGGTGAGGGGATGTAACGAATTTCTAGTTGGTGGGGAGGGGGTGCAATGAAATCCCGAAAAGGTTGACAAGCAAAAATAAGGTTATATCGACTCTGCTTTGCTCAGAGGGAAAGCGGCTCGGACACGGTAAACCCTGAAAACGCTGACAGGCAAAAGAAGCAAACAAAAGCTGAGGGTCTAGACTCTAAGAGTACCTGTCCACAGGTGAGGGCTCTGGCGTACCTGTCCACAGGTGAGGGTCTGGCGTACCTGTCCACAGGTGAGGGTCTGGCGTACCTTTCCACAGATGAGGGTCTGGCGTACCTTTCACAGGTGAGGGGTCTGGCGTACATGTCCACAGGTGAGAGTCTGGCGTACCTGTCCACTGGTGAGGGGTCTGGCGTACCTGTCCACTGGTGAGGGTCTGGCGTACCTGTCCACAGGTGAGAGGTCTGGCGTACCTGTAGTTCGTCTTTGACGTGTCGTTCCTCTTCCATTGACATTCTCTTTTCGTGCTTCTTGTAGTATTTGCGTTTCGCTGCCTGTAGATTGAACCACGTGTAGGAGAACGCCTTCACGAACGGAAGAAGAGCCTCGATGAACGGATGAAATTCGTCCTGAAATCAACCGGAAATTCCAGGTACAGATGTCGCTTCTTCATCAGGTCAAAGCCCTTGGGGCTGTCCATTAATTACGTTAACAAAATCTAGGAGAGATTTGAAAAAGTTTGACATTTGTTGACGGGGAAGGGGGTCAAGAGATGTTGAAATCAACAATTTCACTTTTTACAAATAATCAAAAACTGGGAAATGTCATGGAATACTAATTATTACAACGAAGAAAAACCTGACAGGCAAAAAAGGTAATCGTTTTCACACTTGCTGAGCAAAAAGGGAGAAATTTAAAAAAAATAACTTTCACAAAAAATAACTTTCTAAACTTTTTAGGGGACCCATCACTGATCTTAGGGGTGTCAAAAGTTTTTGACATAATTATAGTGGGTCACAGAAAGTTGACAGTTGTTGACAAGAGGGATAGCGAGTCAAAACTACCCAAAAATTGTCGACGTAATTAATGGACAGCCCCTTAGGAAAGGTCACAGCGAAAATTACTTCATGGCATCCAGTGGTGTAGCAATGTGCTCGGGGGCCCTTGGCGTAAAACGGGCAACGGAACCTTTCTGCTACTTTAGCGATCTCTTATCAAACGTAAATTCCAGATGCGGTGATGCGGTCTTGCACACTGGACCCTATTAGAGGGTCGGGTCGGGGGCCAGGGCCGCCGAGAGAAATTCCGGGTCCCGGAACAAAAAAATTGCGGGCCCTTAAGAAAAACTTATCAAGTCTCCGAAAAACCTGACAAGCCAAAAAAACGTTATCAACTCTCCAAAAACAGCCTGACAAGCAAAAAACACTATCGTCACCGGATCTGGGCCCCTGAAAACTCCATGAGCCCCGGTACAATGTACCGGCTGCACCCCCTCTCCTCAGGCCTGTCGGGGGCCCTTTGCAGGTCTGGGGGGGGAGTGGCGGCGGTTGTCCATATATAGCTGCTACGCCTCTGATGGCATCGGTTGGCGAAACACTGATATCAAAACTTAGTGAAACGTACAAAATGTCGCCGTGCCATTCCGCCATGGCTGTTGAGGTGAGGCTTCACTTTCTAGATCAATGCAGCGCTTCAGCGGCCTGTGAGCATCATCACTCTGGAAACTCATCTGTATGAAGTTCAAGTGGACCTCGTGGTGTGGGTAGTGGGGATGGGTGGGTGGGTGGGGAGGGGCGTGGATATGATGGGGAAGGGGTGCAGTATATTTTGTTGAATGTGCAGAGCTGACCCTACGGCTAAATTCGACTTCACAGAAGTGACACCACCACATCAATTATTATATAAATGATGCATGACAATATCACAGGTGACTCAGGTGAGCTCAGTACAGGTGACCGGACAGGAAAATCATGTAAAACAATAACAAACTTCGAGAAGTCATATGCTAGCATCATCATTTATGCGCAACCAAATCAAAATATCCGTGTTTTCATTAACATATATAGGTTTCAGGTGACACCTTAACATTAGTGGCTGTCCATTAATTACGTCAACAATTTTGGGCAATTTTCCCCCATTGTCAACAACTGTCAACTTTCAGTGACCCCCTATTATTAGGTCAAAAACTTTTGGTCCCTCCAAGATCAGTGACTGGTCCCCCTAAAAAGTTTAGAAGGTTAATATTTTTGTGCGATGATGACCTTTACTCTCTCTCTCACTCTGTCTGTCTGTCTCTGTCTCTGTCTGTCTGTCTGTCTCTGTCTCTGTCTGTCTGTCTGTCTGTCTCTCTCTCTCTCTCTCTCTGTCTGTCTCTGTCTGTCTGTCTCTGTCTCTCTCTGTCTCTGTCTCTGTCTCTCTCTGTCTCTGTCTCTGTCTGTCTGTCTGTCTGTCTGTCTGTCTGTCTCTCTCTCTCTCTCTCTTGTTCAGCAAGTGTGAACACGATTACCTTTTTTTGCTATCAGACATTTCTTCATTATCATAAATAGTATTCCGTTAACTTTCCTATTTTTTGATTATCTGTAAGAAGTGAAATTCTTGACATAAACTTCTCTTGAACCCCTCCTGTCAACTACCTATATATGGGTACAATTAAGACTCTTTTCCATTCTGCGGGAATCTCTTCTTTCTTCGAGATATCCGTAAACAACTCATGTTGTTTATCCAATCCGGTTCCTGTTGTGGCTTCTATAAGTTCTTCTGTGCGCACAGAGATATTTACATAACCAGATTACCTCGGTAACAACGTAAGTGAGTAAAACGAACCTACTTAAACTTGAACTTAGCATTATTTAAAGTGGCTTATAGAGGGCATTACTGCCTGTGTGAAAGCCACTAGGGGCACTAACGGGGCTTGAACCCGCTCCGTCAGCCTGACGCTCCAGCACGTAACCCACTCTGCCATCTTTCGTCCCCGGGACTGCGACGTTATTTTAAAATAACAGTGCGGTTTTACCGGAAGGAAATCCGAAACCAATCACGCCAAACTCATAAACACCGCAGATTCTATCGCTACATCGAAACTGAATTTCAATTAATCACAGTCTCTTCGGTTCAAATGCAGTAATCAACATCAACCTATCAACAAACAAACGAGACGAGATTTTGAACAAGCACAAACTCTCGCAGATAACGGAGATAAGCCCCGCTGTCCGTCCGTCCACACGAATCGCTAATCTATATTCCGACTAATTAGCAGCCCTGATAATTCAAATATATGTCTAGGATCTCTCCGATAATAATCGACACGCCATGCAGACGCTGGTCTAGTGCACTCGCGCGACATGTCTCTGGTTACCGCCGGAGCTAGCGTGAATTTCGTTAAGAGCTACAGTGTTACAGCATTTTTATTAAATGAAATACTGAAAAATACGCTCAGTTGCTCCACCGTACTAGACAAACTTTCTAGATGTGAAAAGCAAGTGAGTCCAGTGGGCGGGGTGGAGGGGGTTCTGATGTAGGGGTGGGGGCATCTCCGACGGACAAAAAGTTGTCGCCAGCATGTTCTTCGCACATGCTTTTCAACAGAATGTCCGACAAAATGTCAGAATGTCAGCGGACAAAATGTCACGGTTTAAAAATGACATCTTGTCCGCCGACAAAATGTCGGTGACATTTTGTCCCCGAGCATTTTGACAAATCATGTCAGGACAACTGGGTTTATTGTTCCCGGACAACTGGGCCCGCCAACTGGGTAACGGGACATCTGGGTAACGGGACATCTGGGTAACGGGACATCTGGGCCCCGCAGAACTCGACTAATTACATTTTGTTGTCCAGCCTGATCGGCTATCTTGGGAGGAGGTCTGTTTCTTTGATCGTAAATACAACCTACAGTTACTACAGGCTTATTTTTAAGATTAAGAAGAACCCCTTCGCTGTATTCCTGACATTTTGTAAAACGGTGAACCAAAATAGTCGTTGCATTTCAACACCATTCTCCTATCTCTATTGATGTCATTTTGTCCCAGATGTCCCGTTACCGTTGGCGGGCCCAGTTGTCAATCATCGGCGGTACCTAGTTGTCCTACCGTCAATCATGCTCCTAGATTTCCCTTCAGGTTTCTCAACGCTTTCGCGCCAGTTCTACGACCTGCCGCGGGGGGCCCAGCCCCGTGCACGGCTACGCCCCCATGGCTACGCCTACGACATTACATTACGGTAAAGTTATTGATCACGCTTCGTAAAAATCAAAAGTATCAATGTCGAGATATTAATGATTTTGTGGGGGCTTTTGTAGTTAAAACGCCATAAATTTTGCCAGCGTTCGTGTTTCCCAGTCGGAAATTGTTCATATAGCACCGAAAACACGCATTTAATCCGAAACGGGGTTTTGGGGAGAGTTCCATCGACGCCTTAAGCGGAACCAAAACCTCATAAATTCTGAATAACATTAAGAGCTAAATCGTAAGCTCTGGCGAATTCTCTAAAACAGTGGTTCTCAGACCCATTTTTCTCGCGGACCACTTTTGACGATCAAAAATTTCTCGCGGACCACCTGAAAATTGAGAAAATTCATGGCAACTGACAAGCAAAAATCCTTATCGCAACATACTGAAATGCGTCCAATTTTTATTAACGTTTTTTCAGAATCTGCCACGGACCACTTGACTCCCTCTCGCGGACCACTTTTGGTCCGCTTACCACGGGTTGAGAACCGCTGCTCTAAAGGCTTCAGTTGGGTTTTCATGACCTTATGAAGAACATTTTGCTTCAAATCCTTCCAATTCACAGAAAACGGCACTGAAAAGGTGGTTGCCGAATGCCGACAGATCTCGGTTCGTTTATAAATCATTTGCCATGTCTAATAAAGGTATGCAACGTTCAATTATAACAAATAAAACTTAAAAGGTCTTCCAACTATTATAAAACCTATTTGGTTTAAGTTTTAAAGATTTTAATAATAAAACTCACTTAAATAAAATGCGAAAATTAAATGTATATTTCATTTGCGGTCTACAACAGTCTAATCTATCACGATTCTGCTCAAGATGGTTCAGTGAAAACTCAGTGAAAAATGCACCATCGAGGTCTAAACAATTGTTAGCACCATCGTGAATGGATAATAATAATTTTAATAATAATAAAATAATAATGATAAAACATAATAATAATCGCGGTTTAGGCCTAGCGAATCGGCAAAGCTTTCTTCCCTGTCTTCCTTTTATAAACACATTTGCATACGCAGTTTTAATACTAATAAAAATGTACTACTATCATTTTCATCCTATAAATTTCCACGACAAATAGTCTACGGACTTCTGATCAGAGTTTAATCTAGACTCTGGACTCCGGGGGGCAAATTGATAAAGCCGGGAGGGAGTCAGCTAGGGGGCTGTTGTTAGTTGATGTAGTATACCAAAATTTCCGGGGAATTTTGAAATTTCAGGAGGAAGGGCAATTTTTCTTCCGGAAACGGCCTAAATTAAACCCTGCTTTTGATGGATCGACCAACCGACCTACTACGATATCCTAACCCCTGATACCTCCTATCAATAACCATGGTTCTAGGGACACCATAAGTACAGATAATCACACTCCATTTGGTCTTTTTCAATGGTGTTTCTGTTGAAGAACCAGTGGCGTAGCGAGGCAAAGTGTCCGTCAGGGGCGAGGAAAAAAGTGCCGCCTCCGAAATTTTCCTGACAAGCAAAAAAACGCTATTAAAAGCCAAAAATACCTTATCAAAATTCAAAAATTCGAAAATCTCGAAAATGCCGCCCCTAAGGGAAGTGCCACCCGCGGCAGTTCGCCCCCACTGCCCCCTCGCTACGCCACTGTGAAGAACATCTTCTAATGACGTCGACGACGACCAATGCCTTTGACTGTTCAAGGATACGAAGATGAACCAGTGAACATCACTGGTCCATCTTCGCACCCAAAGGCGGCCGTTTCTCAGCGGATCTAAGGGCAAAATATTTGTTCCCAAGCTTTTGATTAACCTTTACAATATTAGACCTTGATCTCTGGTGCATATCTTAAAGGCTTATGAAGTTATCAGGGGCGTAGCGACCGGGGATATATCGGTGTAAATATACACCCCCAAAATCAGTCTACCTTAAAGTTTTTTAATTTATATATGTGGTTTATAAAATCAATAAACTAATATAACAAGGTTCAAAGTGGTTCAGTAGGGACTGCTCTGTGTGAGAACCACTGGTTTATATGGTTTATGTGGTTTATAGTTAAGATTTATACCCACCCAAAAATGTATACCCTCCCAAATAAAATTCCTGGCTACGCCTCTGGAAGTTATGATTCATCACTGAGCAGCCAAAATCTATAGTAGGCTATATAAAAGCCAAAAACCAAGTATGTCGACTGTGCCGATGGTCAACCCACCCACTCCCTCGAAAATTTCTCATCGGTTTTGCATAAATTTCACGACCGGTCCCTGTCCGAATAGGGGGGGGGCGGGCCCCATGCCCCCTCGAGGCTACGCTAATGATGATGATGATGAGCCCAAAACTGCAGCAACAAAACGCCAATCGTCTTATTATCGACGTAACGGTCAGAATTCTCTCGAATCATTCCACCGCCGGGTGGGACCTATACTGTCCCTTTTGTCTTCAGCGGCTGTGGCGTTGCTTACAAGCCGTCAACTCCGCCGCCACCCGCCGAATTTTTGCCATAAATCATCGTCAATTGTCGGTTGATCAGTTTGTCGGCGAATCGAATTACTATTAAATGGAATATTTTGTGTGTTTAGGGCCATCGATAAATGACGTCACTCACTTGGTTGGGGTGGTTTCAAAGATTTGTGACGATGTTTGACGACGGGGAGTTCCAGAAATGTGACGTCACATACACTGTAATACTAAATATTTTTTATTAATACCGCAATGCTATATTACCGTAAAATTGAACGTATTTTACATTTATAATTATTATGCACTTCGTTTAAAAAGAGAATTTGAAAAGTTTCTGAATATTGTTTCAACTATAATAACTATAATGAATATTTTCAAACGAAACGTTACTTTTGACATTGGAAAGACGACAAGAGAAGGGTTAACGCGTTGTGACGTCATATTTTAGGAGGTCCGATTTTTGTGACGACGTATGACGAAGGGGTGTCAAAACTTGCCAAAAATCGCGTGACGTCGTTTATGGGTGGCCCCTTACCCACCGCTAACTAGGTCAACATGGTCCTAAACCGCGTCGAATGTAGGTCGCCGTCAATCAGAGTTTCGTCCAATCGTCGCCGAGACGATTATAAAGTCAGCGAAACCGCTTCTGTTTTTCAATACCATACCAACCAATCGTGGTCCACCTTTCATAACAATGTTTTCTGCTACATTTCGATTTTTTCCAGATAGCAGTGGGGGTCGGACCGCCCAATATCGAAGTTTTTCGTCCGTCCGTGAAGGTTATTTCCAGCCGCGGCAGTCAACATTCCATTATTAAACATCCGGGCATTTTAGACATGCAAAAATCTGTAACTCTCTCCCTCTGGTTGTCAGATCTTCCAATAAACCATGAATATTTTCAAACGAAACCCCGTTAATTTCCGGGGTACATTGGAAAGAATTCTCGACCGAGTCGCTGGAGGGCGAATGCTCTGCCGAATAGGGCTTTAAAGTTGAAGATCAGATTTCAGATAGGCAGGTCATATTTTTTAACCAGAAGGCGTCAAACACGTCATAATCTTATTAGATTACACAGCTGCTGTCGCGGGAGGAGGAATGCCCTGCCCAAAAAGGCTTCGTGTAGAAAGATCAGATAAGATCAGGCAGGGGTCATATACACCTTTAACCCGGTGTCAAACGCAGCAGTAACGTACGTCTATAAGTTAACATTAGATTAAAAGACCTAAACGAACCAAGCGTGGGCGAAAAGGCGAAGGTCAGCAGCACCAGGAAGCAGTCAATTAGAGTGTTTTACCGAGAGATGGTTCGGATCCAATCGTGACCAGTTAGAGATGATTATAACGACTTCAGGGATTGATTCAATCGTTCAACAAACAACAGCGCTTCGCCATCGACACAATGGAAAGTTTGTTGTTAAACGTCGTAAACTGAATGTCGACCCTTAACAAACTGTCTTCAGATACAACATCTGCGAAATTATTCCATAGTGAGAGTGTTTGGGAATATCATAATCAACCAAAATCAACACTAGACATGGTCACCCCAAGATTTATGGGACTCCCCGAGTTGTTTTTCATAAAAATCATCCTTCCCAATTCTGTATGGAGCCTTCTTCTTGATTTTATATCTTCTTGCTGACTGCCTGTTTTCAATCAGATAACACATCTGAATGGCCTGACTCTTTCCATGTTTTTGTCCATTCATTGTAATATTCACGATTTTTGTATTTTGTTTTTGTTTCACTTATTTGTAGCCTAATCCATAGTTTTGCCTGTATTACTCCAGCCGTTATCGCCAATAAAAAATGGTTCAATTGAAGAAGATCCACTTTGTATTAAACAAATCAAATCAACCTACATATTGTATATCCGACAAAGTTAGATGCAAAAAACTCTGATAAAAACCTTCTTAAAACGTTTCTTTGGTTATAAATCACAATTGAAAATCTTTTGGCCTAATAAACCTCGACCCTCAACATTTTGAGTTATCTAGGCTTCCGCCAACGCATTTTCTTCCAATCTCTTCCAACTAGCATTTCCTCCATAGTCTGTCTTGCTGTTTCCCTCTGACTGATCTCTGGAATGACCTGGTCTTTTGCTGATGGATTTGAAGTACAATCGATTGACAACCTCAGGTATTAGAAATGGTGCTATAGAAGTGCATAATTATTATTTATTATTAAACCGCATATAGGGAAATGAAGAAACAGAACATGACGACAGTATTAGTGTAGTCACAACGGCACATTTTAAACCGCCTCTCAACCGGACCTAGACCAGAGGCGTCTTTGGGGAGGGGCAGGCCGCAGGGGGGCCAATACCCCAAGGAAATGAAAAAATAATGTATAATGCATTAAATAAATAAATGTGAAATGTGAAAAAATCGCAAAAAATGCAAAAATTTGGCCAAAAATATCAAAAGTTTGTAAATTTGCCAACATTTGCCAAAAAATTGATCTCCCTCCCCCAAGAAAAGCCTGAAATGACGCTACTGACCTAGACTAGTTGTGAGGTTCGTTCAAAACCGGCTACAAATAAAATCCAATAGAATTTTATTTGTTTAAACATACTTCAAATTTACTATAGGCATATCTCTTTTGAGTTCATAAACAAATCGAGGTTGCTTTATGTTAGTTAATCGTCTTGTATGACGTCATTACTCTGATCGGCCTCGTTTCGATAACTGGAGATGTGCGGAACTACTATTTTCGAATGCAGCTATTGTTGATGTCAAATCTTCTTGACCCTTTCTCTATGTCAGCAATTTCAAACTTGTTCAAAACCCTCCCCTCCCAGTGGCGTAACCACGGGGTTGTTTGGAGTTGTTCAAACAACCCCATTAAAAATATGACCAACACAATCGATGTAAAATCAGTTGACTTTTTGTCGAAGGAGGGGATGTAGTGGGGGTCGGTAGCGACCTCCGCTGGTGTTCAGTTGCTTAGTGCCTCCAGTTAGCAACCCCATTTTGCATTAGCTGGCTACGCCACTGTTCCTGTCCTCCCCATTTCGTTGACATCAGTAGGCCTAATGGACGTCCCCAAATATATTATGTATGCGCCAAAGGCTAAATCGATGGTGAATTTTTCAAATTGTTCTCGGGATCAGACCACTCCAAATTGTTTTTCCTCAACTGGAATTAACCTCGACCAGAGGAGGATTAGATCCATCCATCCATCCATCCCCAGAATAATAAATTGCTAGTTTTATATCCGTCATAGAAATGTCATATACAAGCGTCTATATATGAGTGGTCTGAGTATAAACAGTGAGTCCATTATATTCGCTGCAACTTGGGTAAACATACTTTCCAGCGGAAAGTTCGTTCCAGTTCAGCGTCTCCAGATGTCAGAAGCGGCCTGGAATTCCCAGCCAGTCCCTTTCTGCCCCGGAGTGATGAGAAAAATAATAAATTAGCCACTTGGCTCTCCCGTAATAAGCTATGATCCGGCATATTACGGCTTTTGTGCGCGGTCGTCTTTGAACACTGTTATTTAAGGCAAAACTCGATAATACAGTACAACATAATATTGATATGACAAAGTTCATGGAAACGTTGTTAACGAATCATTTCAGTGGAATGTTTCAAGATATTTGGGCTGACTCGATATTCAACACTCATTCTCTCTTTCTCTCTCTCTCTCTCTCTCTCTCTCTCTCTCTCTCTCTCTCTCTCTCTCTCTCAATATAATCAATCAATCAATCAATCAATCAATCAATCAATCAATCAATCAATCAATCAATCAATCAATCAACCAATCGGGAGGAAATCTATGAGATCCCAGTGGCGTAGCCAGGTTTTAGCACCAGGGTGTCGGTGAGCATATTAAAAATACGCGATCTTTTTCTATTCACATAAAAAGGCTTCGCCACAAAAAAGGTTCCCGTGGCCGATAGTTTGTTGTCGCTTTTCTTTAATTTTTGTTTTTAATTCATTACATTTACAAAAGACGAAAAAGTGCCATTTTTCCGAAAATGTCCTTCATCTTGCACCCTTAGCTAGGCTGATTCAGGCATTTTCTCAGAAATTTGTGTTCGGGTGGGGAGTGTCCCATAATAGCAGGGGACATCAATGTCCAGTGTTTTATCTAAACTCATAGGACCCAGAGAAATAGAGTTGGGTGGGGGAGGTGGCGGGTTGAGGGTTCGATGTCTGACCCCCGGAAATGGTACAAAAACTATTTCCGTTGTTCCGTTTTCATGCGTCCATTCTAATTTTGTGGAGTCAGTTATAGTGGCTCAAGTTTCAATTCCAGAAGTGAATTCCCCCTGGAAACATGCCTATGTGAGACATCTCTTACGCAGGGGCGTAGCCAGGAATTTTATTTGAGTGGGTATAAACCACATAAACCATATATAAACCACATATAACCACATGTAAATCACATTAAAAAACTTTAAGGTAGACTGATTTGTGGGGGTATATATACCGATATACCCCCCATCGCTACGCCCCTGCTCTTACGTACAGTGCATAAGATAGCCAACACCACCCTTGAGAAAGGGTGTAGGGGCCGGGGTGTCTGTCACAAACCGGAAAGTTGTAGCCCCTCTGCTGGGGGTGTAGAAAAATCCCTGCGACAGCGTGAGATCCGTAAGTTATTTTTTCTAAATTGCGAGCATTTTAATTTTTAAAATAAAAAAGCAGCCACAAAAACCATATTTTAGTCCCTCTGGCGAGCGAAAGAGACGCGGATTTCGACGAATCGTTGCGTTTTTTTTATCTCCAGAATCTCTTCTCATTTTCCTCAAAAGCAAAATAAAATCTCTCCGCTAGCATTGAACACTTTGAACGACCAGTTTCAACGTGCTGTGTTAAATGCACTTTTTAATTTACCTGGGATTTGGTGTTGAAACCACCACCCCCTCCCCCCACATTGACCGAGAACGACCCTCCAGAGATTGAAGGGCCAAAAAGTATAACCTCAAAAAGTTTCCACAATGAATTTCAAAAACCAAACGCAACGCAACATGCACACACGCGGTTCATAAATAGACTAAATAGTACACTATCGATGGGAATTTAATCATTTACGAGTAACCTTTCTTAATGTTCGGGTGCACGGTGGAGCAGTGGTTAGCGCACTGGTCTGCCAATCTTGAGGTCCGCGGTTCAACTCCCGGCCGCGGCAGAAACTTTTCGATTGTTTCTGTCCCAAGCGCCCCCAGTCGACTCAGCGGTGAATGAGTACATCGGGTGTTAACTCGGTGGAAGGAAAGGCGGCGAGGGAAAGGCTGGCAATCCGCCTTCATTCAGCCGTTGCCATGTAAAACTGAAGGCCCTAACCCTTCGGTTCTCCGTACGGGCGCTGAGCCTATGGAGTGTATATACGTTTCTTAATGTTCCGATAACAAAATAGGCCCTTATAATTTCCAAATATTTGCGCAAAATTTGAATTTAAAAATGTATCCTTTGATCTCAGGGCTGTGCCAGTCTGCCTTGAAAGAGCAGGCCTACAGGTGTTTCAGGTGTCGGAGGCAGGTGAGGTCAGAGGGGTGCAGTAGCAAAGAGGCAGAGGAAGCATATTGCGTGCTTTCACCAACCGCGCAGACAAAGACCGTTTTAGAATTCACGAAGCAATCATCATTAATTAATATTTAATTACTACTAATTAATATTCAGTGATCGGCAGGTCACGTGATGTTTATAGAAATCAGCAATAATTATTCTGACCATCTGTTTTGATATTAAGAAAGAAAAATTACGTGTCATTTGAAGAGTTCGTAAAGCAATCAGACAAGAGGAAAGTACGGGCGGCGTACATGGGCGTAAACTTGGATGAAAAAGTGGGGGGGCTCAACCTCTATATCTTTCCCAGCCTAAACTCTCAAAAGCGGGTGTGTAAAAAATCTCGTGGGCGCCATTGGGGTGCGTACAGGCTGCTTATTCCTAGGCGCTTAAGGTAGGGTATGGGGGGAGGGGGGGGTTCAAGCCTCGGTGTAATATCACCAATTCGCCTAAGCCACCAATGGTGGCATAGGCTATTTGCCAAATGTAAGTAAGTAAAACATCGATACTGCCACAGTTTTCCACTCGAATGAATTAATTTTGAAGAAAATTTTGTGTTCGCTTGTTAAGTGACATTTAATCAGTAAGATTAATAGAAAATTCTTTAGTTCATATAGCGCTTTGATGATAATAATAGGCCTAATACATGAGTCATCAGCCTAAAACGCTGCGTATATGAGAATAGTTATGTAAATTCAGGGCCGGTTAAAACATTGAGTGTGCTCAGGGATCGAACCCAGGTTGACTGACTGCTCATCTCAGATCAGATGAGAACGTTCGGTCTTGAGGTTAACGTTAACCAATCAAAATTTCTACTTAGGAAGTGAGTTTTTCCCAGCGTCCAACGGTGTCAACTGTCATGACGTTTCGTGTCTAACACGTCCTCGGACTCCTGGCTATCTATCCGAGCTGATTCGGAAACCGCTAGCGTCTGACCGTCGCCTTCAACCACGTTCAAGCAGTCGTCCGGTACTGTACATTCCACCCACCGCCATCGAAGACTGTGAAATTCGGAGAGCGTTCTGTCACTCGTGGCAACCCTCTCTTTTGGAATTCTTTGCCAGATACAGTGACATCTGCTACCTCCTTTGAACGGTTTTCAGTTGCACTGAAGACATATCTATTTAACATTTCATTTCAATTTATGTAAAGTGCTCTTGCTTTTGGCATCAAGCTATGTTATAGCGCTGTAGAAATTGTCGAGATAATAATAATAATAATAATAATAATAATAATAATAATAATAATAATAATAATAGTAGTAATAATAATAATAATTACTTCACTGACAAAGACGCACACCTTTTACAAAGACAACTTCTTCTTATTTGTGTGTCATCCTCTGTCAGAGGGTCGACAGTCATTTTCCTCCATTTTTCTCTCTATCTTCTGTCACTCGTTGTATGGCTTTATAGTTCTTTGTTTTTGTCCAGTCAATGATGTCGTCCATCCAGCTTCTTCTCGGTCGCCCCTTCTCCTTGTTCCTTCTATTCTACCTTCCATTATTACCAATGGAAGATGTCCGGCCGAGCCTCTCATGATGTGACCTGCGTAGGAAATTTTTCTTCTTCTTATTTCCCGTTTCCACCTTGAGATATCAGAGAAAGAACGAATATGAAGGACACAGCGATAGACAAAATGCGAAGGAGAAGACTACAGTGGTTTGGACACGAGACAAGAATGGGAGAAGGAAGACTGCCTCTGAGAGAGCTCTGCACTGTCATATTGAGGGAAACAGAAGTAGAGGAAGACAAGCTAAGAGAAGGATAGATAATATAAAAGAAGATGTCGGAAAACAAAATCTGAACTTAGAAGAAGCAACACCCATGGCAAGAGACAGAAAGACCTGGAGAAAGAAGAAGAAGAACAAGAAGTAGTAGTAGTAGTAGTAGTAGTGGTGGTGGTGGTGGTAGTAGTAGTAGTAGTAGTGGTAGTAGTAGTAGTAGTAGTAGTAGTAGTAGTAGTAGTAGTAGTAGTAGTAGTAGTAGTAGTAGTAGTAGTAAGAAGAAGAAGAAGAGGAGGAGGAGGAGGAGGAGAAGAAGAAGAAGAAGAAGAAGAAGAAAGAAGAAGAAGAAGAAGAAGAAGAAGAAGAAGAAGAAGAAGAAAAGTTCCCGTTTCCACATTGCCATAATTCAAAGACCGTGATCTTTTTCATAATCTTCCTGTTCATTGTCCAGGTTTCGCATCCATAAGTCAGCACCGTGAGGATTTAGCATTGACAACAGACATATGAAAATATTCAATTATATAGCGCTCTTATAGCAACGCACCTGTCATCATGTGTAAAACGCTATACAACCAACGGTAACGTCCACTCTGGTTGGTGAGAATACGAATTACAGAAATACATTCATTATTTCGATCGATCTAGGACCGAACCCGAATAAATATATTATTTCGGCGCAGAGTTGACACTATACCGAGTGAGCCATCGAAGCATTCATCGATGCATCAAAATCAAAAGTGGCGCAGCATAAATTTAATTTAAGGCACAACTAGAGATAAGAGCCCGAGAATAAGCACCAACGCGGTCTTACATTCGACAGCGCTATATAAATTCACGAGACTTTACTTACTTACTTAACTGGTCTATACGTAAATGTATAAGTATATGTATAAGTACATGCATAAGTAAATGTATTAGTAAATGTATTAGTTTGGGGTAGTACCATCGTTCCCATCTGAAGAGGAGGTATTCCATTCCAATCCATATCACAAGAAGATCTGTACATGTCCTCGGTCGGAAAACTGTCAATTGACGAAACTTTAACTCGTCTTTCAAAACTTTTATCACGAAACTGAAAAACGAAATTCAGTTGCAGAAGAACGATTCGAAAAAGTTCCAAGATAAAGAAATTCGACTTCTTTCGAAAGCAAACGACGTTCCAGAGAATTCAGTATCCGACTGTTTATGCAACGCCTTCGTTCAAATTCTCGAAGATTCTAATCGAATAATATAGTTTAACTGTTTTTGCGTAGGATTTCCTTGACGTTCTGTCTTTAGCGCTAGTTAAAGTTCTAAGTTAACGAATTCGGGTCTGTTCGGGACAAGCTGTAACATTAACCAATAGACATTCTATTCCGAAATTTGTCTGTAAAACCGTGATATGACGTTCAGCGACTTTCGATCGATTTAACAATAGAAGTTGTTTACAATTAACTTGAGAAATTCTCGATTATTAGGCTATCATCTCGCTGGCAACATACGTTTGGCTTCGCAGATTTCTCTTTGGCAAATAATTCTCCTAGGGATCCCATAACTGAATTAAATGAGCGTCCAAACGAAAGACCACAAAAGAGTTTCAAAATCGACTCTGAACTGTAACTGTCCTATATTTCTGTAAGTTATAAGAGTTCTTACTATCGACTTCAAACTGTTTCTCTAAAAAGTTGTTTCCTCGAGAGAAAATTAACCTGTTCCGCACCTCAAAACTTCGCGTTTCTAACTTTTCGCCGCAAAAATAATTTTTCGTGCGTCGCCCGAGTTTTAAGAACGGAACATTTCGGGCGTTAAGACTTTCTTCTTGTCGTTTTCTTGAATTTCTTCTATTTTTAAATTCGAGATTTCTCTTCTAGACACTTTTGTTTCACTTTTCGTACGAGATGCTGCTGCTGCTGCTATTTCGGTTCGACAAGCGACCCTGTGCGTGTGTGTGTCTCTCTCTCTCGTCTTTGCCAGTTTCTCGTGAAATTCCTACGGTCGACACTTTCAGAGTCCTTGTCGTGCTTTTGCCGAGGGCACCGCTGGGCTGGGACGGGCCCAGCGAGGCTCGAGCCGGCGACGGCCTTGCTTCTGGGCGGCCCGGCGCGACCGAGGCGGCGGCGGGGCCGGCTGGCCGGGCGGGCAGGACCCACCGGGTGCCTAAGGCCACCGCCGCCGATGAATAGGAGTGGCCTCTTTGATCGGCAGAAACTTCTTCGGATGACTTCATCCTCGACGGGGTATTGACTTCCAGAAAAATAAGTCTTCCATAATAATTATTATTATTATTGCTTCAGTCGAGAGATTAAAGAGCGCCCACTCAGTGCAAAGCGTCAGAACTGGCTAAATAGAAGTTGTCAAAGTAAGTAAGTCAGTTCCGAAGTCACTTTTGGTGGTCAGTTTTCTGGCAGGGGCGTAGCCAGGAATTTGATTTGGGGGTATAATGTGATTGGGGTGGGGTGGGGGTTATAAATCTTTAAAAACTTTTAAAATCTTGAAAAACACATTAGAAACTATAAAGTAGACTGATTTTGGGGGTATATATACCGATATACCCCCGTCGCCACGCCCCTGTTTTCTGGTCATCGTTTTGTCACTAGGCTCTGGTAGGCTATAGCGTAGCCACGGGGGGTGGGACGGGATGTGCATCGCTATTCGGACTTGGACCATTTGTAATGTCTGTAAACCCGATGGTGAAATTTTTGTCTGTTGGGAGCTTAGAGTGACTGCCGCTATACTTTTATAATCATGATTTCTAAAACTCAAAAATGCTCCAAGGCTCAAGAATTCAACCGAATGTTACTCTTAGGTGCTGCCGCTGGAGCTTTGAGAATCCCCACAGAACTCCGGATCAGACGACGTTCGGCTTCATAAGTGACGATGACCCCCTCCTCCCCCCTATATTCAGGAACACTGGATACGCCACTTGTCCTGATGGAAATATATAAATCGAAAGTTGCGACTATATTAACCCCTTAACTGGGGATCCCGGATATATCCGTCCATTTTACATTGAGTTACAGTTAAATACACGGTTAAGGGGTTAAAGGACCACAAATTCGCAGTGTGACTTACTGATGATCGTCTAATGAAAACTGGAGAAAAGAAAACATTGAACTCTGAAGACAAGATGGCGGACTAACATTGGCGCCATATTGAATATGACCATAATCTTAGGAGATGGGAGCACGACAATGATAATGACGACGACGATGACGACGACGATGACGACGACGACGATTATGATGATGATGATGATAACAATGATGATGACGACGACGACGATTATGATGATGATGATGATAACAATGATGATGACGACGACGATGACGACGACGATAAAGACGACGACGACGATTATGATGATGATGATGATAACAATGATGATGACGACGACGATGACGACGACGATGAAGACGACGACGACGATTATGATGATGATGATGATAACAATGATGATGATGATAATAATGATGATGATGATAACAATGATGATGACGATGACGACGATGAAGACGACGACGACGATGACGACGACGACGATGATGATGATGATAACAATGATGATGATGTTCCGGTTTTCACAGGGTCTAATTCGGTCTAAAGTTGGCGTGTCATAGACCAGGAACATTGGCAGTTAGAATAGCGATGACGGCGCAATAGAAGTTAGTGGATTGATTGGATAACAGAGTCGGCGATTCGATTCTAATTCTGATGCAATTAAACTCTCCAGAGCAAAATTTTTGCAGAATACTGGCGCTGGGCTATTCATCAACTTCCAGAATCTGGCAAAAAAAGGTGTGGGAAATGCCGTTCCCGAGTTTTCCTTTTGAAAAAAATCACTGCATAGAAGTTGATTGATTGATTGATTGATTGATTGATTGATTGAGTCAGTCAGCGATTCGATTCTAATCTTGGCGCTTAGCCCCCATTTTGACTCGGATTTCAAAAACGAACTCTTCCCGTCGATAACGAACAAGGCCCACCCCACCCCGTCCCTCTTGAACCTCTCCATCCCTCTCCCTGACCTCTTTTACCCGAGGTTCGATTGAACGTTGCTTGTTTTTAGACGGGACAGAAAAACGTCTCTTAATCTTGGGCGCCATTCGTCAAACGCTGCAGCTGTCACGGCACATTCCGATGCAGTGAGAGGTTGGTGTAACGGCTGGAGGGGCGGGGGTGGGGGTGGGTTGAACGGGGGTGGGGTGTGGGCGGTTATGAGCGAGCGGACGATCTGAACTCAAGTGGAGGACAATGATTTTGGCCCTCTGGTCAATTGGGACCCTCCTCGCCCTCTCACAACCCCCTCCAACCCCCCGATAGAACCAAGACTCGGGCTATATAATCGAACAAACCTCGACAATATTTATTTCTACTATGATGATGACGGCATCGACTGAATTTTCGACACCTAACCCCTATGTCCCGCCCTTCTACCCTTCTACCCTGCATCTGAGGGACCTTGTATCCGGTAGTCCGTCCGAATGTCTCTGTGTTCGTCCGTCTCATCGTCCGTGTGTTGGTCATTCCGCCGCGCGGCAGAAGTGACGCTCGAGGCCGACCGGCCGACCGGAGTGACGGCTCATGGAGGGCAATGTGGCGTGACGTCATCAAGGACAGATGTTGGCGTGAAAAACTTCGTCACGTGACCCGATCGCACAGGTAGTGGCCTACAAATGTTGCTTCCACTGAAATCACAGACAGATAGACAGACAAACGGATACAAAGACGGATAGACAGACAGACATACAGGCAGACAAACAGAAAGACAGACAAACAAACAGATAAACAGACAGACAAACAAACAGATATAAAGACCGATAGGTAGACAGACAGACAGACAAACAAACAGACAAACAGGTACAAAGACCCATAGACAGACAGATAGACAGATAGAAAGACAGAATGACATCATGGAAAGACCAAAACAGACAAACAGATACAAAGACCAAACAATAAGATAGAACATAGAAAATGACAGGAAAGAGTAAACCCAACAATAAGCAGATGGGTAATTGAGCATCATTTCTATAGCGCTAGTCAAAGTCTTGGCGCAGTCACCGCAGTGAAACAGACTAACGTTGCTACTAGGATCTCGTCATTTCCCTGATTCGATTTTGCCTTTTCCCCCCACTCGACAGACTTTTTAAACGAAGTTTCGCTACCTAGGCAGACAGACACACAGACACGCAGACACACACACAGACACACACATACACACAGACACACACACACAGACAGTTACAAAGACGGATAGACAGACAGACAGAATGCAGTTTTGCCCCAAATGAATCACGTGACTGTCACTCCTCGTCCCGCTCCCTCTCCCTCTCCCCCTCCCGTGTCAAATAAACGTCTTCGCGGCATCTTTATTGTCAAAATATGAAGATTCATGACGCCCGTCTCGTAACCGGATCGTCGTCGTCGTCGGGCGCTCTAGTGACTCTGGGGTCAGGGTAATTGCGTAAAGGGCACCGGATAATTGCCCACCGATCCTGGAATTTCAGGGCGGGACGGACGGCGGGCACTTAGCCAGACCCCCACAATCGACGGCGTTCCCGGCAACGGACGGTTCCGTTTAACACTGCGCCGGAGGAGGAGGAGGAGGAGGAGGAGGAGGAGGAGGAGGAGGAGGAGACGGTGGTGGAAGAAGCGGAAGGATGCCAAGACGAGGCTGCCGTCATTTGCAGTCAGCCTCGAAATGATTTCTCCAGCCTCGTCTTCGATGTTTCTACCTGCGGCAGAGACGAACTTTTATTGAAATCCTTTTCGAAGATTTCGTCTTAAAGCTCTGTTTTAATAATAATAATAATAATAATAATAATAATAATAATAATAATAATAATAATAATAATAATAATAATAATAATAATAATAATAATAATAATCCTATTACGACAATTTTGAGATGAAAGAGACATCCTTTCTCATACAATGAATATCTGTGACATTCCAGAGGTTTATTGCAGTCGCCTTCCACGGAACTTTTACAACAACAACATGATGATGATGATGATGATGATGATGATGATAATAATAATAATAATAATAATAATAATAATAATAATTATAATAGTAGTAGTAGTAATAATAATAATAATAATAATAATAATAATAATAATAATAATAATAATAATAATAATAATAATAATAATAATAATAATAATAATAATAATAATAGCAGCAACAACAAATTTAACCGGTCAGAGAGAAAGTTTCGTACGTGGGAAACAGGGTTCCCCGAGAGAGGGCTTTGCCCTGTAGATCAGTTTAAATAGAATGGTGTGGAGAATGTATGAGGCGTTGTGTTAACCCCTGCATGCGAATAGGTCCAAAAAGGCGCTATAAAATTCGCCGTTGATTTTGATTCGCTGTAAATCACCCTTTGTAAATCACCCTTTGAAAAACAGCCCAAGTGTCACGTGTCGTTTATGAGTTCCCTCACAACAACCGTGGGTCACCCTAGCTCCTCCTGATAGCTGAAACCTTTGTTCTTGGTTGTCACGACCCCGCTACTCTTTGAGTAGGTAAGTATTGGATAAAAAGATAGGAGTGATGACGACGACTGCAACGATGACGACGACGATGTCGTCGTCATCGTCATCGTCGTCGTCATCGTCATCATCGTCATTATTATTATTATTATTATTATTATTATTATTATTATTATTATTATTATTATTATTATCTCTGATGTTGTCCATCCACTTTTTCCTGGGTTCTCCTCTCCCTTTATTTCCTTCTTTTTGAGTGTATAATGCCTTGTATGGTATGTATGGTATTGTTATCATTATTATTACTATTGTCATTATTATTATTATTATTATTATTATTATTATTATTATTATTATTATTATTATTATTATTATTATTAGACATTTTCTAAAGCGCAGTAACAAAGCTGATGCCTACAAGATCGCTTTAACACGTCAATAATATCCAATATGATGACAATGAGATGATGATGATGATGATGATGATGATGATGATGATGATGATAATGGTGATGATGGATATGATAATGACGATGGCGAAGGTGAGATGACGATGATAATGAGATGATAATGATGAGATGATGACGATGATGATGTTGAGATCATTATGATGACGATGATCGGTGTATGATTTAACCGGCTGTCATCTCGTCTGTCTCTCTTGGCTCATTCGATGCGAACAATGTCCCAGATGAAACGGCGCACCATGCAAATGATCGCCGGCCGTCCATGCGCCTCCGTTGCCCCGAAGGCAAACGCGTGTCACGGCGAATTCTACGTTCACATCCGTCTCGAAAGTCGTCTCCGCTTTCATCCTGCATAAATTCCGATTTAGCTAAACAATAAATGGCCTATAATGGATCAACTCAGCAGACATATCCGCAAATGACGTCATTCTGTTATGCTAAACATGTCTTCCTCTTCGTCGTGTGGCATTTTCGTTTCTTTATTAGCTCTCGTTTTTATGCCAGCGGTGTAAAGGCGTAACGTTAAGCCCTGTTTCTTCTGTATCCAAAGCCCTGTTTCTTCTGCATCCAGGGTTATTTCTAGGATTGGGAATTTGGGAGGGGGTTTCGGTAAAATTTGGGGGTCTCTGTCGAATAAGTGTGGAAAAAAGTCATCCCACAAAAAAGTCTGACAGGAAAAACGTTGTCAGGTCTCAGCAAGTCTGACAAGCCAAAAAAGTTCATCAGAGAAATAAAGTTGGGGGTGTTGGCAGCCATTTAAAGTGTTTAGAAGCTTGTGAAATCGAAATTATTTCGCCTTTCTTTGGAACTGACTATCCAGTGAGAATAGTTGCGGGAATAATAGATAGCCTAAAGGTACAAATTATAATCGGCAATGATCTCTTCGCCCAAAATCCTGAATTAAAAGACACAGTGAGTGCCTGTTATCACAGTTCGAAGCACCCTAAATATACCCAAAAAGAAGTCTAACTTCTGAGAGAACTGACAAAAAAATTTGTTGGTTGCCCTCCAATGTTACAAAATGCAGTCGATTTAGTTATAAGACTAGATTTTTTAAACACTTTAGCAAAAAACCTGACCTGATTCAAAGTGTCATTTTCAGTTTTAGCAGTACCTAATTGTCATAAATCAGTTTTAAAAAGACAATTTTCAAAAACATTTTTTTTGTAAACCTGTGTTATAAGAATACTAACTACTTAAGTATTACACACTTGTATAAAGATATGTGTAGTCACGATTTTGTAAACCTGACTATCATGGCCCGCGTAAAAGAATTGCCATAATATTTGGCTCGTTGAGGGGTTAAAGTTTGCGGCCTGTTGAGTTGGACAATGAGTCCTGGTGGTGTCCAGGAGTCCTAAAGCATACTCTAAGTTTATATGCTCGGTTGGGATTTACTATTTTCTAATATCTAACTCCGTTCTCGGAGAACATTTTGCCTCAAATTCTTCCAAATAACAATTCGTCTCAAAACTTATAGCATGATGAACCGCTTTCCGCTATTTATTAATCATTTCCAATGTCTAATAAAGGTATGCAACGTTCAATCAAATAAAAATAAAGATTTAACGTCTTTCAACTATTGCAAGATTTGTTTGGCTTAAGTTTTAAGCAGTTCTTAATTAAATCATTTAAAAATGTGACATTTCGATGTATTTTCTATCTTTCATCAGTGTTGTATGAAGTACTCAGTTTGAGTACTCAAGTAAAAGTAAAAGTATTATGTCATTTATTTACTTAAGTAAAAGTAAAAAGTACTTATGAAAATAGTTACTCAAGTAAAAGTAAAAAAGTACTCCCCAAAAAGTTACTTTTTAAGTAAAAAGTAAAAAGTACCGCGATAGACGGAATCGTCAACAGCTCCACATTATCATGTTAAATCACATTTTTATTAGGGCCTAATCTTTTAATCAACACGCAGTAGCCTCAACAGTCAACACGTACATATATCAGGGCTGAAAAATGTGGTTTAAAAACATAGGTTTTTAGGGTTTGAAAAAAACAACTGAAAAAGTCAAAATTTAGGCTTTTAGGGTTTTGTTCTATAAAAAGAAAAATGAAAACTCATATTTAATGTCCTTAAAGTTTTTTACTTTACTTTAGACAGAGAAACATAGGCCTACGTGTGGCACGAATTTAGAGAAAGGTTTATACTTTATAGGCTTTGACGTGTGAGAAGAGTATAGGAAATGGTTAACCTAAAAATCTAAATTTTATCTTTATAAACCTACTGTAGGTTTTTTCCAGCCTTGACACATAGGCCCTATACACCATTAACTTCTACATTAGCAATTTAGCAGCGTCAAAGGTAGCCAGAGCTTGTTGTTCATTCTAACAACCTTGCTTTGGGACTAAGTACGGGAAGCTGGGAATAATTAAACACCGTGTTTGAACAGCAACACAAGTAAATGCAACGAAAGTTGGCGATGAGAAATTTTACTTGTAACGAGGTGTGAAAGACATAATGTAACGAAGTAAAAGTACTAATATTTTAATAAAAACTTACTTCGTTACAAGTAAAAAGTACTCTGCAAATTATGTAGGCCTACTTCGTTACAATGCGAAGTACTCAGAATTGTACTTAAGTATTGTAACGCGTTACTTCTACTTCGTTACCACGCAACACTGTCTTTCATATACATGATTTTAATTTTTCTTAATGTTGTTCACGATGGTTCTGTAAAAGTTCACCAGGTGGCCAAAACAGCATCATAATGGATCTGAATCTTCATACACTGTTATAATGGTTAGCTCAGTTAAATCTCAATCTTTGTCACGTTCTATTTCTCGAACACAATAACGATAACAATGAGATAACTACTACTACTACTACTACTACTACTACTACTACTACTACTACTACTACTACTACTACTACTACTACTACTACTACTACTACTACTACTCTCTCTGTCCACAATATTGACCTTTTTCGTAGCTAAAATTATGGCATCCATTAACCATCTTCGTTTCTCGTCTTTGCAATTTTTCTAAATTCTCTATATATTTTATCAAGATATTCTATAGATGTGGCACTACCAATGACATATAGTTTTACGATTATCTTTTTGTCTCCACTCACTATTATCTTTTTCATCATTCCCAACATTCGGTTGGCCTTTTTTGCTGCCTCCATATACTGCGTATGATTACTCCCAAATCTCTTTCTTTTTCTGTTGTGATTAAAAGCTTAAAAGTTAATTTCATTTTAAGGAACATTTTGCTTCAAATTCTTCCAATTCACAGAATGATGCTGTGCATGCGACAGACCTGTCGATTAAGCGGGTTTCAGCAATTTATTTATTTTTGCAAGGTCTAATAGGGGTGTCCAACGTTCAAGTAGATCAAGGTGGAAGGATCTTCGTCATATTATAAGATCTAGTCTGTTAAAGTTTCATTATTTTTTTTATTTAAATTATTTAAATGCGGCATTTAAATGGTTTTCCGCCTGCTGCATGTAATATTTCAATTTGTTTTACTTTTTTCATGATGCTTTAGTCAACACACGCCATGCGGCCAGACATCATCTATGGCTTTCTATGCAAAAATGTAAGGTGTTCGTTCGTACATTTGTACAAAATCCTAAGTTTCCGAAAGTTCTTCGCCGATTGCTTTGACATTTCTACACAACCTTCCATTCAAATACGCGCGTGTTTTTAGAAACATGTTTTTTAAAACACGTTTTCTTAAAACAGCGCCATCTGTTGATTGACAGTGCAATGGCGCTGTGTCGATTGACCTGCGTTTCAATTTAAAAACAGCGCCACCTGTTGATTGGCGGTCGAATGCAGCTGCTCAGCAGTGCGACAAGTGATTGCAACTTTTGCAAGTCATAGGAAGGCACAGGGATAGGCATCGGGGATACGATAGCCTAGGTACAGTATAGGGCATAGCATAGAGCAGCAGGAATCAGTGGCGTAACCAGGATTTCCGAAAGGGGGTTTGTTTTTGATCGTAACCAACATCGAAAAATCTTGACAAGCGAAAAAGGTCATCCTCATCTTCCCTTCTTGTATTTTTGCCTTTGCAGATGCTGACAATCAAAAAAATGTCGCCACCTTACACCTTTACATTCGATATCACTTAGAAATTTTGGGTTGTCAGTCAGCCAAGGGAGTTTTTACCCCAAAACCGCGTCCGAAAATTAATAAAATGTATGGAAACACATAAGAAATTGTTTCGTCGGCAACCAACGGGGTTTTAACCCCCCCTCAACCCCCCACTTGGCTACGCCACTGGTAGGAATCCTAATTTAGGATAGGACATAGGCATACGGTAGACATAGGAATATGCAGAGGGCATAGAATAGGGCATGGTATAGCTGCATAGACATACAGTAGGCATAGGACACAGTGTTTAATCTAGACTCCTGGACTCCGGGGGGAACTAACAAAACCGGGGGAAAACTGAAAAAGCCGGGGAATTCTGCTAGGGAACTGCTGTTAGTCCTTGTAGTATGTCAAGATTTCCGGGGGGATTTGAAATTTCCGGGGGGAAGGGCAATTCCCCCGGAAACGGCCTAGATTAAACACTGATAGGACATAGCCTCACATAGGGAGGGCATAGGATAGGGCATAGGCATAGGAATATATAGCATAGAATAAAGCATGAGATAGTGCATAGATATAGGCCAAAGATTTGCTTAAACACGAGCTGAACCATAGCAACGCGTGGTTGGGTACAGCTAGTATTAAATAGAATTAGCGTTCAAACCAGTGTAGCCGCTGTTTTAAGCACTGCTTGCTGTGGTCAAAGCTTAGCGAATAGGAAAACGCTTGCCCTCCAAACGTACCTTCAGTCGTGAAAATTTCGTATCATCATTATCATTATCATTATCATTTGCATAACCAAGCTACCAGAATAAAGGCACGCTATTTAGCTCAGCTATAAGGGTCTATGGGAGCGCCCATCGTGGACGTAAAAGCCGTCAGTTGTAGTGCATACCAGGGTCGTAGTGAGGAATTCGATTTGGGAGGTATAATGTGATTGGGGGAGGGTATAAATCTTTAAAAACACTGAAAATATTTAAAAACACATTAAAACTGTAAGGTAGCCTGATTTTTTTTTTTGGGGGGGGTATATATATACCGATATACCCCCGTCGCTACGCCCTGGTGCATACTTTTAAGGATTAAATTGGGATTTTTAAAAATTTTATATATCTCCATTCTTTGAGAACATTTTGCCACAAATTATTGCAAATCACAAAATCATTAGAAGACAAACGTTTGTCCTTGAGTCCTTGACGTGACCCCATTATTTATGTATCGCTTGCAAGGTCTAATAATGGTATGCACCGTTCAGTCAGATAAGATAAGTAAGTAAGTAAGTAAAATCTCGTTAATTTCTAAAGCGCTTCCAAAAGATGCACCGAAGTAGGTCCTTATTCCTATGCGCTCAATCTCAAATGAAGTAGCTATAGCCAAAGGTGGGTCATTCATGCCGGGTCATTTAATCAAAAGGGCGAGTGGGCAGGACGCTATAGCTATGGAGGAAATGATTTTATAAAGAGAAATGATTTTAGTTTGGAAAGAAAAACATGAGGAGATGTTGCAAGAAGGGGAGAAAATTGTGACTCAGAGTTTGTTATTTGGCTTTGATGTAGACAACGAAGGGATATTGGAATTGAGTTCCAAAGCTCAGGTGCCGCATATGAAAAAGCACGATTGCAAATTTTGAGAGATGATTGATTCAGAGGTCGAAGAAGAGTTACATGAGAAGAGGATCTAGTAGATCCAGGTTGTTGTGGAATTATCAGATTTCTTAGGTAGACTGGTTTTGATGTATGGAGTGAGTTATAAGTCATCGATATTATTTTATATTCAATTCGTTCTGTTATCTTGAGCCAGTGGAGAGATTTGAGTAATGGTGTAATGTGGCAAAATTTAGGCGATTTAGTTACTGCACGAGCTAAGGCATTTTGAATCGATTGAGTTTACATATGGAAGCCTTTGGAAGATTGTGAAACAGTGAGTTGCAGTAGTCTAACTTAGAGTGAACTATTGAAGTGGCAATAGTGGAAGCAGTTTTAATATCAAGGTAGGGGCGAAGGCGACGTAGATCACGAATGTGAGCATAACAGATAAAGACGAAAGGGTCTTCAGCATATTATAAGTTATATTATGGCTTAACTTTTGAACATTTCTTACTAAATTGTTCAAAATGTGACATCTAAATGCCATTTCCGTTTGCGGTTTATAAGATTTAAAATTATCTTAAGTTTGTTAATAATGGTTCGGTAAGAATTCGCCAGGTGGCCATCGTAATGAATGAATGGGATTTGATTTGTGAACACTGCTGCAATAAATTTAGAGTGATTCTGTATAGGCTATGTCCTCTAGTTAGTCTAGGGCTCTAGGCTATGCATTGTGTTGTCATTTCTACCGCTTTTCCAGCTTTTCCTACCGTTTTAAGTTGTACCTTGACGACCCTTCTAATGATTTGACTAAGACGAGGACAAGGCGCATGCATTTCTTTATTCAACTTATTTCCATTAAAAAATCGCAAGTTTTTAAAAATAATGTGACAAAATAAGTCAAAGTGACTACCGTAGGCCTATCTGCTTGCACTACTTTTCTTCACATTTAATACAATATCCAGTTGAGAAGCAAAAGATTGAGCATTGTTGCAGCCAGGGTTATTTCTAAGATTGTGAATTGGGGGTGTCAGGAAAATCTGGGGTGTGTGGTTATTTTCTAGGATTCTAGGCTTGTGAATTTGGGGTGTCAGAGTTTGGAAGTCTCTACCGAATAAAGTCTAACGAGCCAAAAAAGGTCATCCGAGGATAAAAGTTATGGGGTGTCCTTCTCCATTTTGGGGGTGTTCAGGGCTAATTAATATGCATCTTGTATGCGTACCATTGTCACATTACCAAATTTTGAGGGTCTCGACCTCAAATTGGGGAGTGTTGGGGGGGTGTAAGGGGGATGTAAAAATATCCCTGGTTTCAGCAGTGTTAAATGCATTGTTAATTAATAATACGCTCCGTTCAACGCACTGGGTCGTTACCGGCCTGTGTGCTTGTATAGATCGCTCTTTATTATGTCATTAATCAAAGGTCAAATATTATCACGGACTACCAATTAACTTGATAGCGTTCTCAACTGTAGTCTATCAGACTAAACTCGACTCTTCAACACTTCATGCGACATTTTATAGTCGATTGCTCTCGTCCTGTCATTAACACGAAGCCGCAAACGACGCGACAGGTCAACGTCGGGACTCCAGGCCTCGTTAATGTAATGTAATGTAACAAAATATTTGTATAGCGCCTCTTCTGAAGAATCACTCAGAAGCGCTCCCACAGCAAATTACTGTACATTGACAAAGAGATAAGTTTTAAGTCGTTTCAAAAAGAGGGCCATAGAATTAGGAGTTGCTAAGCCACGCACACTGGCGTCAAGAGCATTCCAAAGGATAGGGCCAACTGATTCAAAACCTCGCTTCAGGAACAAGGAGGTTCGTGCTTGTAGGTAGGTAAATAAGTAGTTGGGTGAGTAGGTGAGTGAGTGAGTGAATAAGTAGGTGAGTAGGTAAGCAAGTAAGTAAGTAAACATATATGTAGATTCTCGTGAATTTATGTAGCCAGTCATTCTGTGTCGTCTGCTAAGACTTCGCTCTGGGCGCCTCTAGTTTCTCGGATTAACAATGACAACTAATGAAAATGAAAAAATTATATTGATTGAGTATATTATAATTGTCTGTGGGGGTGGGTGGAGGTGGGGTGCGAGGTGGAATGAGGGCGAGGGGTTGGGTTGGTGTGGATTGATCCTAAGTTATTAAGCTGTTCTGACCAACCATCGCTTCTCCTGATGTGACCAAGACGAGGACAAGACGCAGGCATTTGTCTATTCGTCCATAGTCTTTCGCATTATGGTTTTTAGCGTTGAGGAAAGTTGAGAAAAGTTGAGATATTAATTAGTAGCTTTACTTCAGTCAGCAGTAGGTCCGGACCGTGTGCGCACCTTTGTGCGCGCGCGTGTGCATTATTATTATTATTATTATTATTATTATTATTATTATTATTATTATTATTATTATTATTATTATTATTATTATTATTATTATTATTATTAGCTGGACAATTTATATAGCGCAAAAGCATGGCAAAACGGCCAAAGACAAGAGCGCTTTACAATACTACGTATATACGATGGTGAATAGGAAAGTCTTGAGATTACTTAGGAAAAGTCCGAGAGGAGTCAAAGTTCGAAACGTAGTCCGGTAATGAGTGAGTTCCACAGTTCTGGATTCCCCCGTGTGACCGACCTGTGCATGTCTCCAGTGGCGGTTCCAAGAACTCTTGGTGGGGGAGGAAGATCCCGCCAATTGTCAATGGAATTATATGCAAACTGTTTAGAAGAAATGTATAGATTTTATTTAGAAAATATAATGTTCAGAATTGGCAATGTATAGAAGCCATTTTAGTCCGGTTGTACAAAGTCCTAGTGCAAAATCGAGTTTTCTGCCCGAGTTTTCTATTGCTGGAAGCGAATTTGTCGATGACATTGTCTATGGATATGTCCATATCTTTGTGGATCAAGGCTAATCCGTTTAGACGACCATCTTCCACGCAATAAGACCACGCATTTTTGGTGGGTCGGTGGAAAAATGCATTCCCAGTCATCCCCAACGTGGAACCGCCCCTGCATGTCTCTGCACCAAATCCAAGCCGAATAATTAGATCGAGAAATAGTAGAATGATATAATAATAATAATAATAATAATAATAATAATAATAATAATAATAATAATAATAATAATAACTGTACTGTAATCAGCATAAGTCAACAGTTCCTTTAAAGTCACGAGAATTATTGATGAATGGGATGAGGATCTAAATACGAATGATCCTCTAGATAGGAAGTGATTTGTTATCGCTCTTCAGGAGAGTTTTCGTCCGCTAAACAATCGATCTGATTAAAGTGTAGATTACAGTGCGTTGTTCGAAAATTAATTACTTACTGACTCTCCTTCTCCTCCTCTCTGGTCCACTCTATACATAGCAAGGAGGAAGTTTCATGATGTTATTAATTTAATTGACTAATTTATTTAGCATAATGAAACAATTAAGTATTCTCCCCCTCCACTGACTAATAACCCTCTCATCCTCCCTGGTACTGCTATCAGATATCACAGTGGCAGGGTTATTTCTAGGATTATCAATCAATTTGGGGAATGTTGATATTTTTTCTGGGGGTGCCCTGCCAAAAAAAGTCTGACAAGCAAAAAAGATCATCCGGTGGGGAGGGGTGTCGGTCTCAGATTGAGGGGTGTTGGGCGGGTGTTAGGGGTGGGGTGTACAAATATCCTTACACGCTGGTCTGAATACACAATAAATTAGAAGTTAAACCGATTTGAAACTGATTTAGTTATATTGACGTCATTGCGCTTCCGCTTTCGTCATTCGAAATCTCGTCGTGCTCTTGGGTCGCGGTGACCTCGGTGACCCCGGTCAGTCAGAACTGTGGAAATAATTGTCCGAATCGAAGGACAATCTCAGGTCGTGCGAATTCCTGTTTCTTGCGGAACTCGTGTCCTGGTGAGAGCGATCCAGTGTTCTGTCTCCGTCGTGCACGTGACCAGTTGCCCCCGACGAACCCATCACGTGACCGTCGTCATGGTGACCCTTTTCCGCAGTCAGATCCAACAGATTCTTACGCAGTTCCCTGTGCGTCAAAAGAAAACCCCGTTTAAAAGAGTTATTATGATTTCGACGACTAATAAGAATTAACATCTCATTCGAAGATTCTCTGTCAAATTTTCCCGACATTTTAGCTCTAAATGCAAAATAGATTTCAACAGTGGCCGTTCCACGTTGGGGATGAGTGGGGATGCATCCCCCACCGGACTTACCTTACTTTTTTGCTCGTGAAACCTATTTTTGGGTAAAAGTCTAGTAAAACTACGGGGAAAACACTGCGGATGCTCAAACTATTTTTCAATAAAAAGTGTAGTAAAATTAGAGATAAAATTCCCTGTTGTCAGCCTTTTTGGGTAAAGTTTATTGATTTTTCCTTCTATTTTCATCCACCCAATCACCATACTTCCTATTAATTCATTTCATCCCCCTAACAAGAAATCCTGGAACCGCCACTGGACTTCGATGCTACGGAAGAATAAAAACAGAAATAAGTGAAACGTTGAATCTACAGTCATAGGATATCCATGTTTTTTTACAAAATACCCTGCGAGTCAGAGTGTGTTAGGGTATGGACTATGGAGGAAGCAGATGAGATAAAAATTAAATGTACTGTAACTGATGGCAACCATCAAAAAAGGCAGCTTTCCTTCTTCGGACATGTAATGAGGAAGGAAGGACTGGAGCATTTAGCAATAACCGGAAAAGTAGAGGAAAAAAGAGCCAGAGGACGGCAGAAAAACACATACATAGACTGCCTACGAGAAGGAATTGAGGGAAAAATGAATAACATCGAACTAATAAGAGGATGTCAAGATAGAACAAAGTGGAAGTCCATGGTCGCTAACGTAGAAAAACACAGCACCTAAAGAAGAAGAAGAAGAAGAAGAAGAAGAAGAAGAAGAAGAAGAAGAAGAAGAAGAAGAAAAAAAGAAGAAGAAGAAGAAGAAGAAGTAGAAGAAGAAGAAGAAGGAGAGGAAGAAGAAGAAGGATTAAGAAGCTACTACTGAGGTGAGATAAAAATTAAATGTAAGAAGAAGAAGAAGAAGTAGAAGAAGAAGAAGAAGAAGAAGAAGCAGAAGAAGAAGAAGAAGAAGGATTAAGGAGCTACTACTGAGGTGAGATAAAAATTAAATGTACTGTAACTGAGAAGGGCAATTATTTGCTGAGTAGTTTCTATTTCACGGAAGAGAAGAATCTTCAGAAATACTCGTCGTTGGCGTGTGACATACTTAGGCCTAATCTATTCACTGCTGATAAGACGGTCTTCGCCTTGAAACTTCCTATTAAATCTCTTTGCCAACAGGCTGTTTTTTGGAGGATCCTTATGCAAGTAGTGGCGGGATTTCTTGGGGATGAAATGAATTCATAGGAAGTTGGTGGGGTGGGATGAAAAGAGAAGTAAAAAATCAATAAACTTTACCGAAAAGGCTGACAAAAGGGAATTTTTTCCCCTAACTTTATTACACTTTTACCGAAAAATAGGCTGACAAGCAAAAAAGGTCATCCGCAGTTTTCCCCGTATAGTTGTACTAGACTTTTACCCAAAAATAGGTTTCACAAGCAAAAATAAAGTCCGTTGAAGGGGTTGCATCCCCACTCATCCCCCACGTGGAACCCCACTATATGCAAGTATCCTCATATATTACATCACACGCATTACAATGAATGGATTCTTTGTCTAGGCTTGGATGTCCGCATTGAAACGTGTTCAAAGTAAAAGAATATCAAAAGCAGAAGCCAGACATGTGCTTTGTTTGATCCGCACTCAGCAAAAATAAGGTGTGCAAAGTACTTTTGCGACTGGACGACAGAAGTCTTATCTATTCAGTTGATTGAATATAAAGGTGAACAAGGCAACAAGCAGCGATCAGTTATTTCAACAAACGAAATACTAATATTGGCAATTCTTTGAATTTCTTTCAATGCCAATCATTTTAAAATTCAAACTACAGGACATTGCATAAATATGAATAAGTCTCAAGTATTTATAGTCATTTAACCTGTTCTTAGGGCCTATATGAAATACACCAGGGTAGGCACGAAGAGGCACTGGGGGGGGGCTGGGCCCCTCTTTTCGGACTTGGACCAGTCATGAAATTTGCCTGAAATCGCTAAGATTGCTTGAAATTTGCTTCCAAGTGAAAATAGGGCGAATTATCGACAAACTCAATATAATTTAGCGGTTTTATAGATTCTGGTCACTCAATAATATATTACACAATTAAGATATTTAGGGTCAGAATTAGACCTCATGGTTAAACTCGAACGTCACACAAAAACTTTGGCGTCTGGGACTCCAACCCAGGCACCGCCAGAGGAACTTAGGACCCCCTCAAACCTCATAGTCGGGTAAATAGGGTGTGCCCGTCCCCTTAGGCTAATCTTTAGCCCTGGTTAGACCAATGATAGCGATAAGCAAGTAAGTAAGACGAAATTTCTACAGCGCTGCCAGAAGCTTGGCGCAGTGCACCAGCTTATTCACGAGCGCTCAATCTGGGTGAGTCCATAGTCCGTAATCCGTAGTCCGTGGTGGTCAAGGTTGTAGATCCAGGTAGGCAGTCAAACAGGGAATAGCAGGGGTTGTACTTTTTCACCAAAAGCAGGCTGGGAAAACATGCGTTTCCCTATTCTCAAGGCATGGGCTGCAACTGTCCATTAGTTAAAGACAGTGTTTAAAATCAAATTCCCTTCAATACGATGTTTGGCCATCTGGCGAATATCGACTTAATCATTTATAGACAAAATTAAAGCAAATTAGAATATTTTAAACTGCAGATGGAGAAATCATTCTTATGCCACTTTTAAATGATTTCAATACTAAATCTTCATTAACTTAAGCTAAACGATCGTATAATATGCTAAGATCCTAAGACCCTTCTTCAGATTTATCGTATTGAACGTTGCACACCTTTATTAGACGTTTCAGATGACTTATAAATATGGTAAAGACGCTTAACCGATACGTAAAATAAAAAAGATGGTGTTAATAATTATTATTGGAAGAATTTGAGGCAAAATATCGTGAAAATAACGAATACTAAAATAACCTTTAAAGAATGCGTAAGAACTCAGTAAAAGTCCAACTTTAACACTACTCAAATGGTGTCGAACGTGTAAAACATTTGTTTATTTAATATTGGATACGATACGAACTGTGTTAAGCGCTCTTGTTGTAGGCCTTAGCCTTGTCTACTGCGCTATATAAATTGTCACTAAATAAAAAATAAAATAAAAATAAAACCGAAATGTGTAAAGTTGGGCTCAGCCACTATACCCCCGATATACATAAACCTGGTCGCAATTACAGCCAAAAATCGGACGAAGCTGTTGCGAAGGTAAAACGCGGGTCTGACGGAAAGCACTGGTAAAAAACTACTCTAGAATAATGGCGTAAGCTTGCCTTCCCTATTGTACTCGGAGATCAGCGTCAGGGACTATTTGGTGAGGGAACGGTTGGAAACGGCGTTCCCATTATTACCACGGCGTTCCCATTGTGGCCACGGCAGCGGGACGATTGGGAACGAGGAAGCGTTCTCATTGTTGCCATTTTATCAAATAACCACTGATCGAATTGCAGTATGCGATGACCATCATACTTACTTAAGTTCGTTCTCTCTTCGTCTCACTTCCAAGACCTCGAGTTCGATGCGTTTTTCCGCCGCTGAGCGCGTCGAGTGCGGACCCCTGTCCTCACCGTGGCTAACGGTATGCGCCTGAGAAGAGGGTCTCGAAACAGAATGAGACGGGTACTTGGCGGACGGTATCAAAGCGGGCGCCGATCTGCGGTCGGCGTGGCCTCTGACCTCGACCTGGTACTGACGGTAAAGATGCGGGTCCTTGTACGCCATCTCGGCGTTGAATCTGGCGTTGAGCTGCGCAGGGGTGTGATCTCTGGACGTCTCCTCCTCAGCTTCAGCGTTGCGTGTTCGTCGCCGACGACGACGACGACATCCGGTGTTGCCGCTTCGGCGTACTTGAGCGGTTCGCCGCCGGTACGCTGCTCCGACAGGCACTGGATCTTGCCGAGCTGGAGCAGGTCGATCTCCCGCTGCTTCTCCTTTTCCAGTTCCTTGCGCAGTCTGTTCGTCGCGTAGTTCTTCATCGACGTCGCCAGGTCGAGCCGATCCTCGACCGACGCGGATCGCGGTCGCGGCTTCACGACCTCGACCTCGACTGACGGTCGTCGATCATGAGAGGGCCGAGTCCTCGGGTCAGCCGGAGGGCGTCCTCCTCATGAGGACCGACTTGATCTCCCTCTCGATCAGCGACTCCATGTGCGGCGTGTAGGGAAGCTCGCTCTCGAAGTGCAGCTTCTCGAACTCTTCGAACGGCTGCACTTTCGGAGTGCTTGGCTTCCTTCCTCCGTCCTGAGGCGACGCGCTCGATTGGCTCGTCCAATTGGTCGAGCTGTGATGCTGTTGCTGAGGGAGGATTGCCGTTGCTAAAGACGTGCGTCTCCTTGGTTACCGCAACGCTGTTGCCGTGGTGATGACGACGGTCGTCGTGCGGAGACCGAGGAGGCGCCTCGTAGTCGTCGGTGATGAGAAAGACGCTGTCGGTTGCGTCGAAGTCCCTCTTTTCCACCTCCATTCCGATCTCCTTCCAGTGTTCCCTCAGCTCTTCCTCCCGTCGACGCTGCTCCACCAGTTCCTTCATTAACCGGGTGTCATCCGGCGGACGTTTGGCGCTCGACGCCGCAGCGGCTGCGTTCGCGTGTCTACGAGAGAAATCCGGAGCGACCACGACCCCGTGACCCTTCGATTCAACGATGCCGTGTTGATGCTGGTTGGGGGTGACCTTGACCCCGTGACCGGATGACCCCGTGCTCCAGTGATACTGCTGCTGACCGGGCGCGCCTATCGGATCGTAGAAGTGTGTCACGTGATCTCTGCCACGCCCCTCCACGGAAATCGCTTTGCTATCTCCATGGTGATTGATCCCTGCACGATGTTGACGACCGTCTCCACGGTGAAGCATTTTACCGTCATGATGAGCGTCTCCGTGGTGACGGGCGTCTCCGTGGTGACGGGCGTCTCCGTGGTGGTTGCCATGGTTGTGTCCGGATTCTTTGGCGTGTGTGTTGGCCAGGTGAACGATAGCCTTGTGCGTCGCTTCCAGTTCGGCCTCTCTCTCCATCTGGAGTCGGATCTCTTTGGCAATTATCGTTTCCTTCGTCGGATGTTGTTCCGTCTAAAATCAGCATTTGCTATTGTTATCATGGGGTCATTTGTTCACGAGGTCAAAGGGTCAAAGGGTCAAAGGGTCAAAGGGTCAAAGGGTCAAAGGGTCAAAGGGTCAAAGGGTACGCGTGCATCGACCGTTCGTCTAAAATGAAAGAGTCTGCTTCGCATGAGAAACCATCTTCACGGTCAGTGCTATTTCTAGGATTTTGAATTTGGGGTGTCAGGAAATCTGGGGGCGTCGGGATTTGGAAGTCTCTGCCCAAAAAGGTTGACAAGCAAAAAAACGTTATCAAGTCCCAAAACCAACCAAAAAACTGAAAAAGTCTCAAAATCAAAATAAAAAAGCTATGACAAGCAAAAAAGGTCATCCGAGAATAAAAGTTGGGGTGTCCTTATCCATTATCCATTGGGGGAGGGGGTGTTCTGAGCTAATTAGTATGTATTGTGTATCCATACCATTGTCGCATTACCAAATTTTGGGGAGGGGTGTCGCCTCAAATTGGGAGTGTTGGGGGATGTTAGGGGGTGTAAAAATATCCCTGTTCACGGCTGATCCGCTATTTTGATGCCAAATTTATTAGGGAGATAAAGTTCTCTTCTCCTGCTTCTCCATCTAGTACAGTGGTTCCCAATATTTTATAGTCCCTGCCCCTCCCCCTCCCCCTCCCCCAATAGGCATCCGTAAAATCCTAATGCCTCCCGTGACTTATCATTCTTATTATTCAACAAGCCAGTGAACTCTTTATGTGACAGAAATTCTTTCTTGAATATATATATATATATATATATATATATATATGTGTGTGTGTGTATATAAAAAAAAGAAAGACATATATATATATATATATATATATATATATATATACAAGGCCCTAGAGGTCTAGAAAATTAATAAGTAATTCCAAAGCTTCACTATTACTATATCATTCTCGAATTGCCCTGTTAAAATTTTCTAATTTTCTAATTGTCCCCTTAAAATTTAAAATTGCCCCTGTGGGGCTTGCGGGGACATTGGGAAAAACTGATCTAGGCCTATAGTGTCTCACTGTTAATGTTGATCTCTAAGTTAACTGCACACTCGATTGATTATGTTGCTGTAGCTTATTTTTGACACTTTTGTGACTTTGAGCTTTCTTTGTGTTTTTTCTTTCATTTAGATCTGCCGTCCAGACGAAACATCAGTTTATTGCTGGTTATTAACAGACTCGATCCTGATTAGACAGCATTAGATCTGCTTCTTTCCGGCGTTAAGTACCACGTCTTGACTTTTGCAAGTGCTATCACGTGTGCCAATAAATACAATTACACTCAGTGTTTTATACAGGCCTGTTAGGAGGGGAGGTTTGCCCCCTAAAACCTCAAATTCCCCACCCCAAATCCCAGCACTTACACAAAATTTGCATTGAACTGTGTCTTTTCCCCTCCAACCAAATCGATTTCCCCCTCCGAAAGCCTCAGTTCCCCAAGGCCTGGAGTCTGGATAAACGCTTATTACAGTAGGCCAGCGGTTCGGTTCTCAATCCGTGGACCGCGGACCCGCGAGAGGGCGTCTTATGGTCCGCGGCATATTGTGAAAAAACCGAAAAAAATTATGGATAACGTTTTTTTTGCTTGTCAGCCTTTTTTGATAGTCGATAACCCATTTTATCGGCAGACACTGGTTTCATATTTCTCAGGTGGTCCGCGAAAAATTTTTGACACTCAAAAAAGTGGTCCGCGAAACAAAGGGGTCTGAGAACCACTGCAGTAGACCTAATTGCCAAGTTCTTCTTAAAACTAAGCATGACCAGTGTTTAATCTAGACTCCTGGACTCCGGGGGGAACTGAAAAAGCCGGGGAGGGAACTGACAAAGCCGGGGGGATTCTGCTAGGGGCCGCTGTTAGTCCATGTAGTATTCCAAAATTTCCGGGGGGAATATGAACTTTCAGGGGAAAAGGGCAATTCCCCCCCGGAAACGACCTAGATGAAACACTGAACATGACTAGAGGGACTATAGAAGAGCCTGACCTTTGTCTGACCCTGGTCGGCGTGTGACGTCACTTCCTGTTTTCTGGCGACCGTTCTTTCGCGTTCGCGGTCCGCCTCGGTCAGTTCAATGAACGCCAGATTGCCGCTGGAGCTTCCATGTTCGGACGAGGAATCATTCCAGGTGGGCGACGAAGAGGAGGTCAGATGAACCCGGGTCTTGGCGGAGATCACCCTCTCTGGAACAGTAATCTTATAGATCGGCATGTCTCGCTTTATCGCCCTCTTGTGCTGCGATTACACCAGACGCCAATATATCTGCAAAACAACCATCGAAAAGCCCGCCATTTAGTAGAATAAAATTCCCTTCAATACGATGTTTGGCCATCTGGCGAATATCGACTTAATCATCATAAACAAAATTAAAGCAAATTAAAATATTTTAAACTGCAGATGGAGAAATCATTCTTATACCACTTTTAGAACGAATTAAAAAGAAATATTCAAAACTTAAGCCAAAAGATCGTACAATATGTCGAAGAACCTTCTTCAGATTTTTCTTATTGAACGCTGCACACCTTTATTAGACGTTGCGGATGATTTAGATATAAGGAAAGTCGGGTAGAATAAAAATGACGATGTTAATAATTAGAAGAATTTGAAATGGGAAGAACTTCCCAAATTAAGACTATAATTGTGCATCCTAAAACACCATTAACTTGCAACGACATGTTTCGTCAAATCTTCGTCCTTTTCGAGAATTCTTTGACATGACGTCATCTAGTAGCATGCTACTTATTAACTATACGTCACTTTTCAGCCTGCTAAGTTGAATTTACTTCAATATAGTTGAGAATTAATTGAACCGACAAGTGACGAAGTCAAAGGAGCTTTGAAAAACAAGGCGCAATCGAAAAAGATTGAAGCCATCAACAGTACTGTCCAATCCAAAGCGTGGATTTCTGCGTCGCGTGAGTCGCGAAAACTAGAATCAGGCCTGATATGGGGAATTTCCCTATCAGACCTCAAACCACAAAAATCGCCCAAAATCCCAGCTGTGACACAAATTTGTAAGTTGAACTTTGTATCTTCCCCTCCAGCCAAGTCAATACCCCAGGCCTGGGGTCCGGATACAAAACACTGATTAGAAGCAAAGTGTGATTTTGGCAATATAAGCGATTTCTCAGTATCACTATTTTTTGAGTATTTACATAATAACATGAGCCATTTAATTCCAGATGGGTAAGCATTCATGCTTACTGTCTTAATTAATTAGTCCGCAAACAAAAGAATATATTATGAATTCTAAAATGTACATAACCCTAATATTAACCAAAGTTAATGAGATTGGCTAATAAGAAAGAGGAAGCAAAACAAACAGATAATAATAATAATAATAATAATAATAATAATAATAATAATAATAATAATAATAATAAATAATATTATTATTATTATTATTATTATTATTATTATTATTATTATTATTATCAGAACATTAATAGCATCAGTTGTAATACTTCAAATCTATCTATTATATCAATTCCAGATATCAGCAATGATAGTAGTAGTAGTAGTAGTAGTAGTAGTAGTAGTAGTAGTAGTAGTAGTAGTAGTAGTAGTAGTAGTAGTAGTAGTAGTAGTAGTAGTAGTAGTAGTAGTAGTAGTAGTAGTAGTAGTAGTAGTAGTAGTAGTAGTAGTAGTAGTAGTAGTAGTAGTAGTAGTAGTAGTAGTAGTAGTAATAATGAATTTTTATAGTGAAAGCTACAACACTCTAAGGGTATCAATCGATGGTAGCCTACTCCAAATTCTGCGGAAAACGGAAGTCCATGGTGGAAAATTCAACCGGAGCCTTAGACCAGCCCTAGGTCCAGATTCCTACTCTATCTCTCTTTCCATCTGTCTGTCTGTCTGTCTGTCTGTTTGTCTTTGGCTTTTTCTGTGGCTTTTGTCTGTCTGTCTGTCTTTTTGTCTGTTGTCTGTCTGTCAGCTCAAAACCTTTTTCCAGCGGCGACATACGGTAGCCGATATCTTTTGAGTTTTCGAATCGCTCCAAAGGAGTCGACCATTTCTGTTGACACTTGATGACCAGGAAGTCCTTATCTGTAGAGATCTAGTTTGCTACCTGAATAAGTGAGAGATCGGAACGTCTTCTTCTTCGGACGAGACGTCAAGTCGACGACGACGCAATCGGCAATGCGTCCGAACGACGTCCAACGACGACGACGACAGGACAGAGGGACAGAGGGACAGAGGGACAGATGGACAGAGGGACAGAGAGACAGAGGGACAGAGAGACAGAGGGACAGAGGGACAGAAGGGCAGATGGACAGAGGGACAGAGGGACAGAGGGACAGAGGGACAGAGGGACAGAGGGGCAGAAGGACAGAGGGACAGAGGGACAGAGGGACAGAGGGACAGAGGGACAGAGGGACAGAGGGACAGAGGGACAGAAGGACCGATGACGGCGGCCGATGTCGAACAACGTTCAAGTGCACGAAATTACCGCTTCTGACGCCACGAGTGCTGCAAAGCCTTGGCAAGAGAGTGCGAGGGCAGGCAGGCAGACAGACAGACACACAGAGAAAGACAGAAACAAAGCGAGAGACAGATAGACAGAGACGGAGCCAGAGAGAGAGAGAGAGAGAGAGAGACAGAGAGACAGAGAGGGAAAGGAAAGAGAGAGACAGGGAGAGAAAGAGAGCGAGAGCGAGAGAGATAGAAGAGGGAGAGAGAGGGAGAGAGAAGGAGAAAGAGAGAGAAAGTGATACAGAGAAAGAGACAGAGACAGAGAAACACAGAGAGCGACAGAGAGAGAGAGAAAGAGAGAGAGAGAGAGAGAGAGACAGAGACAGACAAACAGACAGACAGAGACAGACAGACAGACAGAGACAGACAGACAGAGACAGATAATTATAATAGAAGGATCGTAATATAATGAGTAGTGTAGATGTCTATATCGAATGATATACGATGCGTGGCGATGCAGACATAAGAAGGCCATTTCGCTTAATTCAGGTGTGGGCTGAAGAGAAGAAATAGGGTCACACCCAAGAGTACCCAATTGCTCGAGTGTCCTCTTCGCTGTCTTCCATCTAGACGATTCTAGAGGCTGCTCTGAAAAGAAGTCCTGCTCGGCCACCGAGACTTGATTCGTTACTATTAAAATCCCTGCTGACCGTCGGGTATCATCGTTATCATTGGACTTCTATAGCGCCATTTTAGTAATGTTTTTGACACCATTCGATGGTCGCTCCTTGATTTGAATCGTAATCCAGTGGCGTAACGTGGGAGGCGGGGGGCACTTTGTTGACAGCCCCCCGGGCCCCGGGCGGGGGGCCCGAAGAGGGGTCTAAGCTAGGGTTAGGTTAGGGTTAACCCTAACTTAACCCTAACCCTAGAGTTAGAAATGATGTGCTGACGACCTTTTTTTGCTCGTCAGGATGAAATAGGAGGTGATAACGTTTTTTTTGCTCGTCAGATCGAAACTCTGGGGCCCCCATGGCAAAGATGCCCCCGGGCCCCCTAAAAGTCACGCTACGCCACTGTCATAATCCCATATTGCGTCAATTCCAATAGGCCTCAGTCGGTATCCGGACGTTTCATCTCAGGACGATTCATCTCAGGACGACTCAGGACAAATAGCAAAACGTACATTACTGTGTTTTCCTATTCGCTAAGCGAGCGTAGACCGCAGCTATCTAGCATAGCAGTGTTTAAAAATCAAATTCCATTCAATATGATGCCATGTTTGGCCACCTAGCGAATTTTTACTGAACCATCGTGAAAGAAAACTAAGATAAATTGAAAGATTTTCTACCGCCGATGGATTAGGCGTTCAAGTCGCGAATTATAAATTATTTAATTATGAAATTATTGAAACTTAACCTGCTGAAAACAGAAAACGCTTCATGTTTATTTTATTTGAGTGAACGTCGCATACCTTTATTAGACATTGCAAATGATTCATAAATTGCGGAAGGCCGCTTAACCGATGGTTAACTTGTTTAACATGTTATTGGTAAGAATTTGAGTCAAAATGGAGCTACAGTGTTAAAACAATAAGTCCTAATAACCTAATTGAAGCTTTTTAAGATTTCATTAGATTTCACTGTCTAACCCTAATAATACTATAAACGTCTGAAATTCATCTCAAGATGAATCGTCCGCGTTGAATCGTCCTGAGATGAATCGTCCTGAATTGAAAGTCGTCCTGTTTATAAATCAAATCCATTCAATATGTTGCCAAAGAGACCATTGACTAGCAAATTTTTACTGAACCATCGTGAAAGAAAAGTAAGGTAAATAAATTGAAAGATTTTCTACCGAGATGATCTTGGTGTTCGATGCCAATTATAAATCATTTAATTGATGAAATTATTGAAACTTAACCTTTGATGAGAACAGAAAACGCTTCATCTTTATTTTATTTGAGTTAATCTAGGCGTTTCGCATAAATTGCCTTAGACATTGCAAATGATTCGGAAAAATTGCGTCAATTATATGCCGCTATTAACCGATAGGTACGAATTCATCCACTCTATATTATACTTATTGGTAAGAATTTGAGTCAAAATGGAGCTACAGTGCTAAAACAATAAATCCGAATTGAAGCTTTTATGATTGCATTAAAACAGTAAACAACCCTTTTAATACTATAAACGTCAGGTTTTTAACAATTGTCTCTAGAATTTTCTAATGTCCTGACAAGAGGGGTGATGGCCAAGCCCCCCAATTCAGGCCAAACTGGAACACGTTTCAAAAAACATTAGCAAAACGTAGGAAAATATGTAGGCCTGTCTCTGTTTTCCTATTCGTTGACTCTCGCATATAGACTGCAAACTTGTTCTAGCAATGGTTTTAATGTTTAAAAATCAAATTTCATTCAAAATTTTGGCTATTTTTGATCATTAGCGATTGTTTCAGTGAACCATCGTGAAAGAAAACTAAGGTAAATAAATTGAAAGATTTTCCATGTTGCATATGGTTTAGGTGAAACAAGCCACGAATTATAAATTATTTAATTTTTTGAAATTATTGAAAAATTAACTGTCTGAGAAGACAAGAACGCTTTACATGTTTATTTTATTTGAGCTGAAGCGTCGATACTTGTTTTCTGGCCTTAGACATTGCAAATGATTCATAAATTGCGGAACTGGACGTCATAACCGATAGGTATTGTGGCATTCATCCACTGTGAATTTATACTTATTGGTAAGAATTTGAAATCAAAATGGAGTTTAGTATTATAAAACAATAAAACGAAATTAAAGCTTTTATGATTGCATTAACATTTCACTGTGAACGATCCTTCAATATCTATAAGCATCAAAAATGCTGTTAGATCAATCGGAATAAGAAAGACTTAGAAATGCATGTTGATTGACATTGAATTAGTGCAGCCAAAAACCTTGACACAGCTGATAATATTATCGATGAAATGACTGAAATCACGTAGGAGAGATTTTTGACAATGAATAAATCCATCCAATAATTATTAAAATTTTAAGACATTTTTGTTCCAATAATAATAATAATAATTAATTTGTGAAACGGGCACAAAACCTTAATCCGGGTTGCATGGGGCCCCCCTTTCGTATTGACAGGCAAAAACTAGTCATGACCCTATTTTCAACTGAAACAAAAAAAATATGTCAGCCTGATCATTTCTAGGGGGGAGCGTTGTTTGGGTTATGACTTAGGGTTAGACTGCAAAACTTGTTCTAAAGTTAATGGTTTTAATCTAGCAAAGACTAGCATTCTTCAAAATTTTGGCATTTTTCCCCACGTTACGCCACTGCTCTCCCTAGAAGGGAAGCTAATCCAAGGAGTTCGCTGGTACGACTTCATTACCAATGCGGAGATATTCTTACGGACTGAATTACCATCACTCAGTGAACTGATAAGTAGTCGCCGCCTCGCCTTCTTCGGACAATGGTGCCCGCCTCGGAGAGACCGTTCCGGTTCGTCAAGCCCTCCGCTGCCATGTCGACCTATCCATCGGTCGTCCACCCGACCGATCGTGGAAGCGCTGTCCTGGTCGGCCCAGGAAAAGATGGATCGACCACATCCGTACCCAGACCAGCGAGATTCCATCAACTCTCTGGAGACGTGCCATCATGCAGCGGGGTCATGGTCTTAGGGTTGACGCAATGTTTCCCGCTGGGTACTCTCTTGTGATGATGATGATGATGATGATGATGATGATGATGATGATGATGATGATGATGATGATCGGTTTGCAGAAAAAAAGACGCTCGCGGTGTGTTACATAGCCGCTAAAGGGAGTAGCAAAGTTCAAAAAATTTGGAAAACCCTGGCCTATAGTGTTTTTAAAAATTAATCTTATTTCGCAATAACGCAAGGAAAGCGTATTCCGACCATTTTGCTCTGAAACTCCACTAACAATGGAGAATTTCTTCCGGTAAGAGTTTTGACCTAGCGGTTAAGCGATTTTGTCTTACTCATAGGATTTTAGGACGCGTAATAAAGGTGTGTTCCTGGCAAAATTTTAAAGATGATTTTCAAGAAATTTCAACATTTATTTCTCTCATTTTGTCCTATTTGGCAAAATAATGAGAAATTTTGTCTAATATATTTCCCATGTTTTCATTCGAATTGAATCAGCAGCTTTTGCTTTGAATTTATTCAAAACTCAGAAGACTATTTCAACTAGCGTTCGCCAGATGGCCAAAAGCATTTTTAAAAATATTACATGCTATGATAAGGGTCGCGGCACGTTACAAAACCGCTGAAGTGGGCCGCGGTTTCAAATTGTCTGGGAAACCCTATCGTAAGACGATATTTCACATAACAAATAGCAAGTATGTTAAAAAAGGGAAGTACCCATTCATTTTAGTCTATGTGTTATGACAAACAAGATTAAAAGTACAACAACAGTGCTCATGTCAGTGACATCATGCAACCCGCTATTATTTATGCCAAGAATAAATAATAATAAATAAATAAGGAAATAAAATAATATTAAGTTATATTCATTCATTCATTATTCATTCATTCAATTATTCTATTAAAAAACGCCCCTCAACAAAAAATTTTGTCCCGTTTTATTTCGCCCCTAAAAATTTTTCGCCCTAGGCAGTGCCTAAACTGCCTAAGCCTTAAGGTGACCCTGACTACCCCCCTCTCCAAAGTTCTCGACTCCAGCGATGCGCCCGGAAGTTAAAAACCAACATTTTTTGCGTTTCTAGTTTTCAGATTTTTAGACAACTATCTTTAAAATGTTCCACTGCTCTGAGCAGCCGGGGGAAGTTTAGGTTCTCAACCCCCCCCCCCAATCGAACGCACTGCAAAATGTCAAAGCGCACATACTGCTATCAAAAGTTCCTGCCATTCAGCATTCGTGTAATCGGACGAATCAGTTTTTTTGACTTTGTGTCATGCAATCTTTGGGTCGCGTTAATAGCTTTACACTTTACAAGTTTACACTCAGGTAGGTGTTGGATCTTAATAATTATGCAAATGCGCTTCAAAATACCGACGCTCGCTAACTGCGATACAGGTTGATTGTTATCATTCCTGAGCGTTTCAAGGGGTCGTATACTGTAGCTGCACGAACACACCTTGCTAAACAAAGAGACGCGAACCGCCCTACTATTAATATTATTACAACAAAGTCAACACTTGTAGAGTTCTCGATACGCTGTAAAGAAGGCCTATTGTATAATATATTCGGCGAGATTAGACAAACAGACAGATTCTCTTAGGTAAACGATTTCAGAATAATAGCCTACAAGCGTTCGAACAATGCACAATGCAGAAGCATTAGTTGTTGGCCGTACTTTGTAACCGATTATATTGAATAATATCTCACTACACGCGTGCTGTATGTAACATCTCTCCCTGTCTCTCTATCTATCTATCTATCTCTCTATCTATCTATCTATCTATCTATCTCTCTATCTATCTATCTATCTATCTATCTATCTATCTATCTATCTATCTATCTATCTATCTATCTATCTATCTATCTATCTATCTATCTATCTATCTATCTATCTATCTATCTATCATCTATCTATCTATCTATCTATCTATCTATCATCTATCTATCTATCTATCTATCATCTCCCTTAAACGAGGTAACTTAAGATTTAAAATAGATACATTAACCCCTTAACTGGGGATCCCGGATATATCCGTCCATTTTACATTGAGTTACAGTTAAATACACGGTTAAGGGGTTAATATAGGCCTACACTTTATTAGATACATTTTCAAACCAACTAGAAGACAGTTTCAAAGACTTCACAACTGTAATTGTGCATGAATATTAAAGTTCTAGACCTGAAAGTTTTTGTTCAGAAATCGTTTACTGAATGCGAAGAAATGTTGTTCGAGTAGGTAGATATGTATGAAGCCGATACAGAGAAAGAGGCTTTATACTAACCGAGATTAATTGTGGTTTGGTCAATTATACAAGCAGATGCTGAAAGCAGTGGCGGCTCCACCGGGGGCCAGGGGCCCGTGCCCCCTATTGAGTGCCTGCCTCCCCAGTGCCCCCCCCCCCAGTTGGGACCCTATACTTAATGCTACATACATTAAACAACAAATGGTTGGCCCCCTATGATTAGAAGTTGCCATCCCAACGCCCCCCCTCCCACTTGCCAAATCCTAGAGCCGCCACTGGCTGAAAGATGGTGTCATTTCAGAAGTCCATAACATCTGTGATGTTTTACAAATTACACTTCATAGAAATTCGTGAACTGATTGGGATTCTTCCAAAGTTTGGCGATCCTTTACAGAATACGCAACGCTTTGCCTATCAGCAGCGCATCTGCTGAACGGAATTTAGGCCCTATAATATAATAATAATAATAAAAATAATAATAATAATAATAATAATAATAATAATAATAATGATGATGATGATGATGATGATGATGATGATGATGATGATGATGATGATGATGATGATGATGATGATGACGACGATGATGTGATTTAAAGTGGTTTAGGAGGCACAAGGGCGTCTTTACATGTAAAAATTCGGGCACAGTGCCCGGGGCCCCGCGCATTTTAGGGGCCCCGCGCCGCGCGCCGCGCGCAAACTACTTTTTTAACGTAGGATTACTTTTTTGCTTGTCAACATTCAAAAACGTTGAAGATGATTTTTTTTGCTTGTCAACATGGATCTTCATGTCTAGGGCCCCGCAGGCCGCCAGGTGCCCGGGGCCCCGCACTGGTTAAAGACGCCCCGGAGGAGGCTAAGTAAGCCTGTTTCAGTAGACAAAAGCAAATACAAAAAGCTACATACGCTCAACTATGGATGAGATCCGATTTTTGGATTTGTCATTGCTAAAGATTGAAAAGGAATTTGTTGGAAATTTAGATTTTAACAGTATAGTTCAGTCAACTTCAGTGGCGGTTCCACGTGGGGATGAGTGGGGATGCATCCCCACCAGACTTTTTTTGCTTGTCAAACTATTTTTGAGTAAAGGTCAAGTAGGCCTAAAATGACGGGAAAAATTGCGGTTGATCTTTTTTGCTTGTCAACCTATTTTTTGGTAAAAGTCTAGTAAAATTCGGGAAAATTGGCTTTTTTTGCTTCTCAACCTTTTTCTTTTCGCCAAAGTTTATTGATTTTTCTCTCTTTTTTCACCCCATCAACTTCCTATGGATTCATTTCATCCCCCCACCAATAAATCCTGGAACCGCCACTGGTGTAGTTGACACTTTCGCTAAAATGAAGCATAGACGTCTACCAGTGGTTCCCAAGCCGTTCGCGTGGCTGGTCATGTCTACTATTTTCGGCACGGTACCTAACAGTGGATCACGATAAGTCGATTTGATACACAGAGAATCTAGATGTTTATAAAATTGTAAACGAGTTAGGCCGATATCATTTTTAACTTTCAGAAACCAATTTTCGAAAACAATAAAGCTGCAGTTATTTTCGCTTCAAAGGGGCCGTCCATAAATGACGTCAAGCGATTTTGGCAGTTTTTGATTCCCCTCCACCTCGTCACACGTCGTCACAAAAGTCAGAACTCTCAAACATGACGCCACAACCGTTAACGCCCTCCCGTCATCTTGTAATTTTTGAATTTTTCCAATGTAAAATTAATGCTTTGTTTGAAAATATTCAATATAATTATTACAGTTGAAACAATATTCAGAAACATTTTCAAATTCTTTTTAGAAATGAAGTATAATAATTATAAGTGTAAAATACTTTCAACTTTGCGGTAACATAACATAACAACATTGCGTTATTAATAACAATATTTAGTATTGTGCGACGTCACATTTCTGGAACCCTCCATCTTCCCGTCATCACAAATGTTTGAACCCTCCCCAAGTGTGTGTGTGACGTTATTTATGGACAGCACCAAATTCAAATGTCATTTTAAAATAATTAAAGCTATAGAAATTTCGTTTTACTTACTTACTTAAATCGGTTTCGGAAACCGCCGCTAATCTAATTCACTTAGCCTACTGTTCAACAGTGTTCATCATAATAACCAGTTATACAGTATAGTGAGTATACTGAATTTCATATGCCAGTTTATCTATGTCTGGGCGCAAAGTCATAAGCGTAGCAAGGTTATTTTCTTAGCTATGAAACCTTTTTTAAAACTCCGAGCCGGTCGGATGATGGATATTGAGCAGTTGTGTCTGAATGTGCGGTCATGTAGTGTTGATCCAGAATAATAGATTATACCTTTTCGTCACAGAACCACGCAACATACGAGATATTAAACGAACTGGTTACGACTACGACTATTCACAAATCACAACAGACTGGCACACTATTTAATCTCTAGATTACTTACTTATTTATTTACTTACATACATACTTACCTCGTTGAACTGAATGAACTCATTCGATGTTATGCAGAGATCTTTGTGATTATAGCATAGAAAGTAACGAACACCGAGCTACAACGCATTTATGTAGCGTATTTATTTTCCGTTTTTATGCGGCGGACTTGTGTGTCGTGCAATGATCGTTGTGTCAAAATTTTGTCTTCGAATCGTCATTATTTCGTCAGATTTATGGCGATCGTAGCGTTCATCTGTGCTATCAATTGTGTATTTACGACGAAAAACCGAGTGCACGGTTTTAACTTTTAAGCAGCTTTTGCCGTCAGCTTGACAATCGGTTTGTTCGTCTCACTGAATTGTCGTGAAGTAACTTCTATAGCGCCTTTGTATGCTGAACGGTCGTTTAACTGCTGACGTTAACTTATTCAATTTCAGTCTGGATTATATTTTAGTGACAATTACAGCGCTAAAGACCTGATATCAGCAATACGCTGTGATGTCACCCTCTAGGAAGTGTCTGTTATGCGGCCTGCTCGCATTTTAACTAAACCGCTGATTGGTCTAATGAATCACGTGGTTTGGGTTAGAGTTAGATTCATTCGACCAATCAGCGGCTTTTTCTGTACGGGTTTGACGTGACCAGGTCATCAGGATGAGGAGTTTTGGCGAAGTCACAAGCAGTAGATTTCCGAATCCTTTGAGGCTCTTTCCACATTCAATTCGGCAAGAAGCCAAGCACCATTGATACAAGGAATTACAGCAATCATGTCAATTGGTAACAGGCAACGTTGCATACATGCTGCCATTGAGGATTTATGGCAGTTCGGAGGGGGTAGGGGTGGGATAGGTGGGGGTTGAGAAATTCTCACCACATTACACAATGAAATATTTGCCTTAGCCTTAAAATTATTTGAGGCGTCTAGCGCCAGAGTTGGCCAGCCCGCAAATTGGTCATTTTGAAGTATATAGTATCATGTATAAGCACACGATGAACTCTTTCAGTGCCACAGTGGGCCATCCCAGTTTCATTAATACACTATGTTATATTCGATAGATTACACTACGGCTCTCTCAGGACTTTCAAGCCATAATGATGAACTTTTAACGTCGTTTTCCCAGAAATTAATTTTTCGGGGTTGGCCCACTCTGGCGATAGACGCTTCAATTACTGTTATTAACTTATTTCCTTAACATTGCACTACATGTGGCCCCAGAACCCCAGAACTTTGACAAGTTAATAAAAATTCTTGGCACATGACGAGCACAATTATCAATTTTCTGCACATCCTTTGGACTTTGTTCAGTGCTTTTGTTCCAGTTGTGAATGCCTTTACAAAAAGTACACGATCTGATCCTTTAGTGATGAGTTGATCCCTATAATACTCCTGGCATGCATTGATTGCAGAATGCTCCATTGCTTCCATCACTAACCTTCTTCTTCGGGTGCTCTGTCCAGAGATAGATTCCATACTCCAGCATCGCCACTCTTCTCTATCTTGAGCTTTTTCTCCAGGGTTGAATACTTGTTTTTTTTTGCCATAGTGTCAAACAACCTCTCTGGCATAGATGTGCTTGGTTGCCATTTCTGTGCTTTCCCTTTAATCTTTCCTTCTAGTACTTCTCTTGGCAGGTACATTTCTTCTCTCAGAACACAACCTATATACTTCTTTTGTCTAGTGGGAATTATGTTTATTAGTCTTTTCTTCTCTTCTATCCTCTTCCAGACCTCTTAGTTGTTTATTGCTCACCAGCCAAGCATAATTGTGTTTGGATTTCGCATGTAAATATGATACATTTATTAACCAGGCACTGGTATTGCAACTCTTCCTATGTAACAACCAAACAGAAAGTAGGCTGTCGAATTATTGATCCAGTAAACGATAAATACACACATTACACAGTCACTTATTATAGTTTCATCATTTTGCATATGTTATGTGACTTATGTTGTATGTCATGTGGTCTGTCTTTGACTCACGGACCCTCCCCCCACCCCCACAGACAGAATGTAGACCAAGAGGCAGGTCATGGGCTGTGGTTTAATCTGTATTATAATTGGCATTGAAGCTCTCAGTCATTGGGAAGACAGCAACCAAGCAGTCACAGCTCACAATGCTTGGTGGCCATTTGCTTGCTTTGGCCTGGCCAGCTGGTTGCTGTGTGAATAGCAATGGCAGTTCCATTTACTTCTACTACAAATACTAATACTACTTTTATGTGTTGACCTTTACTCCTGAATTATTGCACATGTTTTTTGGGAGGGAGGTGGAATCTAGGACTTGGGGAGAATTTCTCCTGTCCGGCCTGTATGCAACACTGGGAACAGGACACTGGCAGCAAGAATCAGGGTGGATTTTGTCTGAAGATCTTGAATTTCTAAAAAAATATTGGTACTTTCCCATTATCCGGACCCCAGTGAAGAGGCAATAAGAAATCCTTAGGGTTAGAGTGAGGGTTAGGGTTAGGCTAAAACCCTAACCCACCCTAAGCAATGGGCTTTGATGAAATCTACTGGCGCTGAAAGAGAATTAGTGTCAATATCACTATTAAAATGTTCTCAATTTCAAATCTTCTTTAAATCAAAATTGATATTGTTTCTGCTCACTGGTCTTCAAAGGTTTCATCTATTCGTTCTAGTCAATGCTCCTCATGATTTTCCTATAAGGCCGGCGCTATGAAATTGGCTTTGGACACCTAATTCGTTTTTATAATTCTATACTAATATACCAGAAAAGTAACAGTTTAAACAGTTATCAAATGATTGATTTAGCATGAAACTACACTACCATTTTAAATTTTTAAAATTAAAATCTATGATATTGATTTACATTGTTTGTTGCTTCTTTGCCCGAAGGGGGATATGTCCGGGAATATGTCCAGGTGGAGAATGTCCTACACTCCTGGGCAGAAAAACGGCCATTTTTCGTATTAGTATCTTTTTTGACTTTATTATCTTTTTATTTTTATTATTTTTATTTATTATATGTTTACTATTATTCCTCTTACATTACTTTTTATGTATTTGCTATCTTTTCATTACCATATTTTTGGAATTGTTTTTGCATGTAACAGGTCCATTTCAGGCCCATGATTTTGAGGATGAAAGACCAATGATTCATGTATACTTATATTGTTTTAGGTTTTCAAGGAAATTTTAACCAATTTAAAAATCCCCCCAAATTTTTCCTGGCGGATGGATCGAAAAATTGTGATGCATGGTAAAGGGGTTAAAATGGATTTCTTTTTGTTGGATACATTTAAATGTCATTTCTGTCAAAGTGTCACACTTGGTCGATTTTGAGGACAGGTTTGACGAACAATCAATGGAGGTCTATACAAAATCCACCTGTTACAATCCCAGGTTTCAAGTACCTGTAAACATGACAGATACAATACAATTGAAAGAGTACTTAAATGCCCAGAAATTACAGAATTTGACATTTCAGGATGCAGCCAGTGGTTTTATTCAAAGCACACTCAGACACACACCAGAAAAGTAACAGTTTAAACAGTTATCAAATGATTGATTTAGCATAAAACTACACTACCATTTTCATGGGCACATGGCAGTGATATTGGCCAATACCAAAACAGTAGGTTGAAATTGAGAGAACTAGCAATTATACAACCACACGGCAGATACATCATTTCAAAAGTAACAAGTCATATTTACAAGGCTGCTGTTAGGAACCAACAGCATTGAGTCTCTTCTTGATTTGTATTATTCATATGGGCATAAACTTTATGTATATTAGCCTTTTCCTAGATTTATTTTGTGAGGATAATGCTTCTTTCAGCCAAATTTCTACACACCTTTATTTGTTACTTCAATCCCGGTCATATATATTATGGCTGTCGATGTGCTTGTTTCCTCTACAGCAATTTTGGTACTTTCTATTCCAAGTTGTTTCCTCTGGTTTCCATAGGATCTCAAAATATATCACCACATGAGTCTTATTATTTCTGTTCTGTCGAGTTCAACAACCAATGCCCATCTTTCACCACCATAGATTGTTCAGCTTCATACATAAACCTTGTAAATATGACTTGTTACTTTGAAATGATGTATCTGCTGTGTTGTTATATAATTGCTGGTTCTCTCAATTTCAACCTACTGTTTTGGTATTGACCAATATTACTGCCATGTGCCCATGAAAATCTGTAAGCTGAGAATAGTAGGCATAGTGAAGCTGATTGCTTTCAAGATGAAGAGCTACTGGAAATTTACAGGAATATACTGGAAAGAAAGAAGAGAAAAAAAAAACACTGAAACGTGACACAGTCAAAACAGATTGAAAAGCAGTCTGGGATAAAGTCTCTCTCTGAACGAATCATTTTGGCTGAGATCTATTAAGTTCCACATTAACTTTTGATGGTTCCATCAAAAAGAATTTGAGCATTAATGGCATTTTTTCATGTCTTATAAATCAAAAATCTATTTTCATCTTACATTCTTTTTATCTAGAAATTGCATGCTATCAAGATCAGATAACAGATACAATGTCAAAATCTTAATGCAACAACATTTAAAATTACACTTACAGTATGAAGTGCAATATAAAATATTGCTTCTGAATCAAACTAACACTAAAACATAGCATCTTGTAAGATATTTTATATCCACAAATAAAATCAGTTGTTGTAATATGCCATAAATGCAAGATGACTGCTGACTCCAGAGACAAAAACATGGATGAAATCTGATGCAAAATTTACCAATGCTCTGGCAACAGAATTTAAATGCCTTACCTTCATGTTTGTTGTACTCAGCACAATGAATATGGGAATGATTACTTTGTAGTTTGTGCATAAGGATTACTGCATGACCAATGTTCCCTCTAAGCACAGAGGTCGCAAGGCAAGCACACGATGGAAAAAAATGGAGCGCACACAATTTTTTAGCATTGTTTCCATTGCTTTCATATCATGCACGTATTTTCCATGTACAATTTTGCAAAAGAATGACTGAGGGAACATTGTGCATGACCAAGTTTATTTATTACAATTTATATCCATAGTCAGTGATATTTAATTTGAATACACTTGGCTTTCTCTGTAGCTCATTGGAAGCTTAGTGTCTGTATGCTTGTTGGATAATGATGGAGACCTTTCACATTGTGCAAATCGTTTACATCTTCGTAATTTTCTTCCTCACATTGCTCTTCATTCTGATTCCACTGAAGTTGATTCCTTCCGATCACCTCCAGCTCAGCACGAGGCGTTCGCAGCGTATCATCGACTTCTGTAACTGCTTTGCTGGCGGCGTATTTCTCGGAACGTGCTTTGTTCAGCTCATACCGTACGTGGAGGACAAATTTCACAGTGCATTTTCTGACGGCGGTCTGCCAGTTATGTATTCTCCAGTCCTAACTCAGATCACGGTGATGCTCGGTTTCTTCCTCGTACTCCTGATGGAACAGGCCGTAAAGACATGCCAGGGGGGAACGCAGACAAAGGGAGCGACGGCCGACGTCCAGGAGATGGGGGCCGTCAGAAGCGGTTACGTCATCACGGTGAGTTCTTCGGAGGAGAGTCTCTGCTCGAACGAAAGCGACGTGGAACTCAGTCGAGAGAAGAAACAGATGCTGAGACCCAAGGACAAGAGAAAACTTAAGAAGGTCAAAGGAAAGCGTCAGTGTCGTCAGACAGACCCGGTCCAGAGCGACCACGACCCCTTCAGCGAGCCAAACGGCAGCGAGAAGAGCGTCAGTGCCAGCAGCGAGCCGTCCACGCTCTCGCACGCGCATGTGCATTTGGCCGACCTCGCTAAAGAGGAGTTCGGTCTGAGATGTGTCGTTCTTCTCTTTGCCCTCAGCTTCCACTCCCTGTTTGAGGGTATGGCGATCGGTCTCCAGGAAGACCTGTACAAGTTGATCAATCTGGCCGTCGGCATCAGCATTCACGAGTGTCTCGTGGCGTTCGCGCTCGGCATAAATCTTGCTCGTCAGAACCTTGCTCGCTCGACGATCGTCAAGCTCTGTCTCCTGTTCAGCTTTACGATCCCGCTCGGGATCGGGATCGGGATGGGTGTCGGAGGCATCCATAATTTTGTCACTACTCTCATTTCGGCCATACTGCAGGCCCTCACGGCAGGAACCTTCGTATACGTTATATTCGTCGAGATCCTTCCCAGCGAAATCGATCGAAATCGCGACCGTCTGCTCAAAGTCTTAGTCATGTTCATCGGATTCTGCATCATCAGCGGTCTTGGATTCATAATGAAAGACCGACACTGACGATGTTGACGCTGTCGGTCGTTACGCTAGGCTGCAACGATGGTTTGAGATGATTCATATTGTAGTGTCTCTCGTGATGCAGGTGTTTCTGATTTCACGTTTTGTTCCTGTTTTGAACTATTTCCAAACCTACACAAAGATTTTCAATTGGTTTTTGTGACTGTAAGTTATGAACATAGATTGAATTTTCTTCTGTTGTCTATGAGATGTAGCATGCTGTGATCATGATTTTAACTTGAGATGTATTGCCACTCATCATTTTGGAAAAATCTCAAGGCTACCAACAGAGGACAGCTTAATCCAGTAGAAACTATCAAATCTGTAGTTTTACAAAGTTATTTATTTTCTCTGAATGTGAAGTTTTTACACAATATTTTGTCAAAATATTTAGTTATCGTAATTTTTCAAGAAGTTACCCAAAACTAATTTCAAAAAGATTGTCCAAAATTGTTAAATCCAGTGCAGAAGTAGTCTTCCAATTTGAAAAAACAACATGTACAGTGAAGCCAATGCTGTTTGATAGCAAAGAAATTATATCTCAACTGAGAAATCACTTTGACAAATGTCATGAAATCCATTTTGAATGGAAGATTTTGTTTTTAAAGACGTTAAGCCTCATCTTGTTTTTAAAATGTGGAATTACATGTAAATTTAAGATTGATGACTTTACCCTTGAAGAAAAGTCAGTTATCTCCGTTGTGAGCTTTTGATTCTCTCAAATGATGTTCATTTCTTGTGCTTCTTACTTGTAAATAAGATCTGATTATTGTATTGTTATTTTCAAATGTATTTGTTATTCTAATATTATTATTCAGACAATTTATATAGCGCCGTACGCATGGCGTCTACCAAAGTCAAGGGTGCTGTACATATTTAATATCCATAAGAAGTCGCAAATAAATGTGTCTTCAAGTTCATCGCAAATTGATCGTAGGAGTTCTTTCCTAAGTTGACTTCAGATGTGTTGTCAATTGTGGACCCAGATTGTGTCTCAGGTGCACTGATGTGAAAGGGCAGACATTAAAGCAAGAGAGAGAGAGAGAGAGAGAGAGAGAGAGAGAGAGAGAGAGAGAGAGAGAGAGAGAGAGAGAGAGAGAGAGAGAGAGAGAGAGACTGACTTGAGTAATTGTTTTTCCTTTATTGTTTCATTGCTTTGCATATTTTGCATACCACAATTGATTATCCTATGACCTGAAAACTTCTTAGTTTAGTCGTAAATATTGAATAAAGTACATAATTATGTCCATAAATGATGAGGACAGGTGTGTTTTACAGTATAGACACATTAAAGTGAGTTTGGTTATTGCCTCATATAATGAACAAGATTTTCTGGTCCTTTAATTCCATATTGGAGCCAACACTGCTGTAATTGTGTTATCAGTCAGTGTTGATATGATAAATAGTTAATCTTTTATAGTTTTTTCTCTTTTGAGAGACTAAATACATCTCATGTACCTCTTTGGTTTTTAGTCTTAGTTAACCATATGTGTGGGAAGACCCAGCAAATGTTCCAGAACCTTTCCTGGATTTGCAGTATTGGCTAATAAAAGCCGTGTCGAATTAATTGCAAGTCGGGGAATGTTTTTCGCCCATGACAATATTTTTTATTTCTGACGAAAGAATTTCAATACAAGGTCTTACAAGTCATGAAATAGTGACTTTAAGGTTACTATTTTGTGTTTTTTTGTCTAAAAGTTATAAAAATGTACATTTTTACTGGATTTTGGCATAAACTTCAATAATGTGTCTGACTATCATAGACTTGACTTTGCTGTTATGTGTTGAATTCTCTTGTTCTAAATACTGCATATTTTCTCTTTGTAAATTTGATTGTAAATCTTGTTAAATGTTTATTGATTAAGAACTTAGCTGTAGCTGCTTATAACTGTTGATTGCAGTGGTTTTCAAAGTGTAAGCCGCACTGCTCCCCGGGAGCCGTGCAGTGACGAGTCCAAGATTTCTTGGTGGGGGATGAAATGAATTCATAGAAAGTTGGTGGGGGGATGAAAATAGAAGAGAAAAAACAATAAACTTTACCGGAAAAGGCTGAAAAAGGAAGTTTTATCCCTAATTTGACTATACTTTTATCGAAAAATAGGTTGACATGCAAAAAAAGAAGGTCATTCGCAGTTAGTTTTACTAGACTTTTGCCAAAAAAATGGGTTTCACAAACAAAAAAAGTAAGCCTGGAAGTCTGGTGGGGGGATGCATCCCCACGTGGAACTGCCACTGGAGCCGTGGCTTTCTTCCACGGGAGCTGTGAAATCAGTTACAGGTTAAACAATTTTTGTTTCAATTCGCTGAAATCTATAATCTATAACGATTATGGTTTAATCTATATCAAACATCTGTTGCCCATATGCTCTTGTAGTGCTATAGTATTATTTGTGACAGGACAGTCCTGCCAGTCCAGACCCAATGTGGAACTAGCTCCCATCCATTCCGCACAAATTTAGAAGTTTTTAAAATATATTTTTCGTATGTATTTTAAAAAAAATTGACCGATTTTTACTAAACAGCAACAGGCGTGATGAGAGTGAATATGATGATGATGATTTGACATGGGGAATCTTGGGGAAATCTTGACTTGGAAAGGGAACAGCAGACTGAAGAAGTTTGGGAACCACTGGTTTATTGTAAAGAAGCTGCTCTTTAAAGTTTAAATAGTAATCCACTTCTCATTGTTATTTATATTTATCTCTGAAGCGGACACAACAACATTCCTTAAAGTTTATAGATGTTTATTGTAAAGTTACTTGAGTATCATATGATCTGTTGTATACATAATGCTCTTCGCATGGACAGTTAGCTTCGTCATTTACAGCTGAAGACACTTAAGAGAATTTATTGTCCATTCACTTTCAGTCGGTGTATGTGTCTGTGTGTATGTATGTATAAATTTGGCTGAATTGAACTCCTGTATTGGTAAACTGCTTAACGTTGTGCAATTTAAACAATTCCTTGGCTGTTTCATTATGTAATAAGGCCAATAAAAGAGGTGATTGTAAATGTGTTGGATTTGTAAATTATGTGCTTTTTTAAATGTGTGAGTGCTTAATTAAAATAAAATGGATCGTGTTTCTGTTTTTGTACGCACTTTTGATGGCACTTGATGGTCGATTTGATTTGGGAGCCAAAGATTTGAATTAAAAATTCTGTGATTTTATTCGATCTGATTTGGGTTAGATTTGATGCGATTTGATTTTGAACCAAAATCATCATTATAGTACATATAGATATATGTTAAACACAAACATAAAAAAATGTTATGTTAAACATAATTACAGTTTGCCACGAAGACATTGGAACATATACCAGACTAAATCAATGAGAGAGAAACTGTAGTTGTGGCAAAGGGACATGTGGAATTTTTATGTCATTTAAATGCACAGTTAGCATAGTACCAGTTAGTGATACAGATACATATACCAGATATAGATGGCGTGTAACACTATTCATTTAATAATTAATTTTTAATTTCTAGTTTATTGCTTTTGAAGGATTAACAAGACCACAGAAGCATAGTGGAGTGCTGTTCCGAATTTTAGTGGCCTGTTGCTTGAATATTGACTTATTATTGTTGTCAATGTGTATCTGGGTATGATCGGCGATAACATTTGTTGATCATCTAGCAACAGTAAAACTGGTGCAAGACATGGTAAAGTTACTCTGGTCCATAGATGGGCAAATTGAATCACGATTTGATTCAGTCATGAATTAAATCACCAGATTTAATTTGAGAGCCAAAGATTTGATTTAGAAATTCAGTGATTTGATCCGATTTGATTTGGGTCAGTTTTGACTTGATTCGATTTTGAACTCAAATCATCATTATAGTACATGTAGATATTCAGAGCTAAACATAGACTCGACTGAAAACTTAGACTCAATGGTCAAATTGCAGTGTGGTAAGAGGCATTGGTTTTTTTTGACAGTGTGTCCCAAACTGTGGGTTGCGACCTAAAAATGGGTCGCAGGGTTCAGTGTAATGGGTCGCGTGACATTAGATTCAAAAGTGTAATTTTCTAACCAATACCACAATGTCACAAGCCTTGAAAGTTGCAAGTAGGCTTAGGTTTTAAGAGATTTATATGCATGCAATCCTCCATACACAACTTCTATTAAAAGGATTAGTGTTTTGTCCAATTTTAGTTGACAATAACTTTGCAGGGTCGCGGTGATACAAAGCCGCTGAAGTGGTAGCAGTTTCAAAAAGTTTAGGAAACCCTGGCCTCTAGTACTTTTTAAAATTAATCTTATTTCGCAATAACGCAAGGAAAGCGTATTCCGACCATTTTGCTTCTAAACTCCATTAACAATAGGAATATCTGGCGTACAGTCACCACCATGTAGAGGTGAAGCGATTTTGCATAATCATAGGATTTTTAAGACGCGTAACAAAAGTGTGTTCGTGGCAAAGTTTAAAAAGATAATTTTCAAAATCTATTTCTCTGCTTTTGTCTTATTTGGCAAAATATAAATATTCTGCCTGATATATTTGCCATTATTTTCGTTCGAATTGAATCAGAGCTTTTGTTTTGCCATTTATTCAAAACTCAGAAGATTCTTTTCGACTAATGTTCGCCAGATGGCCTAATGCGTTTTATATTACAAGCTATGATTAGGGTCGCGACACATTACAAAACCGGTGAAAGGAGTGTCGTGCGAAAGCGTGTGAGAAGTATCGGCTGTTGCGAAACTTGATTAAGCAGCTGAGGCTTATGTGACTTTAACTGCGCCCTGGAAATTGACAAATGAAATGAAATGAAATGTGCCGCGGTTCCAAAATGTTTGGGAAACCCTGCACTATTATATCAAGGTTTCTATTTCATCAACTGAAGTCAATACCTGAGTCTTCCAACAGACACACACGTATGGCACCGGAGGTATTCTGGCCAACTGAAGGGCCTGCTTACCAAAATCTACGGCATTAGGGCCCGTCGACTGCTTAGCATACAGGCTACTTCAAGGCGCTGTGGAGAGGCTGGTTTTCATCGCCGGGAGCAACAATACCAGCAAGGCGCAATGGCTTACCAGAAACAACTGTTCAATCTTAACTTAATCTTAGCATGATTCAAAGTGGCTTATAGAAGGCATTACTGACTGTGTGAAAGCCACTATAGGGGCACTAACGGGGCTTGAACCCGCTCCGTCAACCTGACGCTCCAGCACGCAACCCACTCTGCCATCTTCCGCCCCAACTTCATTTTAAAGAATTTGAAAAGTTTCTGAATATTGTTTCAAATATAATAATTATAATCATAATGAATATTTTGAAAATAAACGTTAATTTTGACATTAAAAGACGACAATGACAGCGTAGGTCAGTGGTTCCCAAACGGTGGTACGCGTACCCCAGGGGTACAAAATGGACTTTTAGGGGTAACAAAGGAATGTGGAAAGTCAGTGGATTTCTTATGCACTGATGTTTGATAGTAATAAATTTTGTCAATATTTGCAAAAAATTTAAAAATTAGTGATTGGATTTGATTTTCTCAAACTGCAGTGACAGATGTAGACCTTTGGACTCCTCTAACCCGTCACCCCTCGCTTAGATTTAAAGTTTAACCTGTCCTATCACCTTGTTTTGACTCTTTATTCAGCGCGGCAAATTCAAAATCGCCCTGTGTCGGATCAAAGACGCAGCCAAGATTCTCGAAACTGGCTGATGAGATGCAACCTCATCCATCTTATTGATTCATTTTATTGTTTTAATTTGACCGATAGGTTATGCAAAACTTTGAATGCTAAAGTAGGATATTTTTATGCTAATAAGCTTTAATAAAACCTAGTAGGTCTAGTAACTAGTTAATGATTATGGCTAATGCAGTCCGATTCAGGGCCATATTAAGGCGGGGGCTGACGGAGCTGTAGCCCCCTGGCCCATCATGAAAATAGGCCCACCGATTTTCGAGATAACCTTTTTTTGCTTGTCAGAGATTTTCAGTATAGGCGACGGCTTTCTTTTCTCAGCCCGCCGGCCCACTCGACCTTAATCTGAGCCTTCTTCCCTTATTTCATCAACCATTCCACAAGATATTCGGCAGGGCTTTAATTTAGTTGATGTGCCTCGTTCTACTACAGCCAATGGCGTTAGTGCGTAGTATGAAATGGCTGGGAGTGCTCTATTTCGAACCCTGTAGATCGAAATCGAGAATGATATAATTGATTATTCTTGCAAAGGTTAAAGCAACGAAGATGGAGCAAGAGGAAAATGTGGATTTTGTCCGAGAATGTCTTCAAATCGAATAGATTTTTACATATCTAGGGCCTATACGCCCTCTACTCAACAGACGTTCAATTGCCTTCTCTCACACAGCAAATTAATGATAAAACTTGTATTCGATATCTATAAAACCTGGTATAGGCCTATAATAACACGCGGCTCTTCCAGGGCCATATTAAGGCCGGGGCTGTAGCCCCCCGGCCCATCATGAAAATAGGCCCACCGATTTTCGAGATAAACTTTTTTTGCTTGTCAGAACGATTTGGAAGGGTTATAAGTTATAACCTTTTTTGCTTGTCAGAGATTTTCAGTATAGGCGACGGCCTTTTTTCCAGCCCGTAACCTACTCGGACCTCTGGCCCTGGTCCGATTACATGTAGGTTTGAAAGACATTATTAAATTTCATGATTCATATACCATGTTTATAATTTTTAAAAATCGAAAGTGTGCTTCCTTAAATTTACTTTGAAAATTAGGGGTACACGGATTTTCGAAAAATGTCTGAAGAGGTACGCCGACCGAAAAAGTTTGGGAACCACTGGTGTAGGTGGTAAAAATAACCCTAATTCAATTTTACGTCGAAATATTTAGTATTTTATGACGTCAATCAAGAAACTTATATGGCGCCACTATCATAATGCCCAGGGCATCAGCCGATGGCGCACTGAATCCAAATAGAATTAGACCAGGTCAATTAGAGAAGATCAGTCAGAAACGGCGGGGGAGCAATCTAAGGGGGATAAGCAGAAAAGAACTAAGACTAAATGAAACTACTGGCCGTGGCATATTACCACTCTTAGTGCACAAGCCATGTGTGAAAGTGAAAGTGAAACTAAACCTATTACTGAGTGACTACGAAACTATCCATAAATGACGTCACGAGATTTTGGAAGTTTTTGACCCTTAACCCCCACGTCACACGTCGTCACAAAAGTCAGTCCCCTAAAATATGACGTCACAACGCGCTTACCCCCCACCCCACATCGTCATTTTGTCGCCTTTCCAATGTCAAATTTATGTATCTTTTCAAAATATTCATTATAATTATTATAATTGAAACAATATTTAGAAACTTTTCAAATTCTTTTTAAAATGAAGTATAATAATTATAAGTGTAAAATACGTTCAATTTTTCGTCCAAATATTTAGTAATATGTGACGTCACATTTCTGGAACCCCCTCCCCCGTCGTCACACCGTCACAAATGTTTGAACCCCTAAATGCGTGACGTCATTTATGGACGGCCCCTACTGACTACTGAATCTAGGGTTGCCAGATATCCGGTATTTAACCGGACTGTCCGGTATTTTGCTTATTTGTCCGGTGAAAAAATTGACGCAATACCGGACATGCATGTATCCGGTATTTTCTTGCAAGCTGTCAAACCACAGCACGCAAGTCACTCCCAACCTGTAGTGCAGGGCCTGTTTTAACGTGAAGTGATACACAAAATGTGCAGTGATAAATGAAAATGTGCAGTGGTTAAATGCAATTTTCTGTGCTTTGTGCAGTGATAAATTTTCCGGACGACGTTTTCTGCTTGTTTTTTTGCGCGGATGTCCACACATTTTCTGAGTTTAGTGCAGTGATAAGTTTTTCTTAAAACAGTCCCTGGCCCAGTGCAATGCAACATTTTGCTATAATTCCGCTATAATATCATACATTTGGGTAACCTCAAATTCTAAATGTGTACTATTAACAATATAAAGCAGGGTTCAGTGGCGGTTCCAGGAATTCTTGGTGGGGATGAAAATTTTTATAGGAAGTTGGTGTTGGAGATGCAAAGTGAAGAAGAAAGACAACAGAAAAGAAAGAAAAATGTCATTGTTTGCCCACTAAATGTTAATAAACCTTGCAAAAAGGTCGACAAGCTAAAAAAAAGAAGGTAACTATCAGTATTTTTCACTAAATTTAAAAAAGCTAATCGGAAAATAGATTGACAAGCAAAAAAAGTTATCCGGAACCCCGATGGGGGGCTGCATCCCCAGTCATCAACATGGTGGAACCGCCACTGGCAGGGTTACACACATATTTTAGAACCGCGGTCCACTTCAGAGTGGTTTTGTAACGTGTCACAAGTCACGACCCTAATCATAGCATGTAATATTTTTAATGCTTTAAATGCATTAGGCCATCTGGCGAACGTTAGTTGAAAGGAATCTTCTAAGTTTTGAATAAATGGAAAAACAAAAGCTCATACTCAATTCTAAGGAAAATATGGCAAATATATTCGGAAGAATTATTCATATTTTGCAAATAAGGCAAAAAATAGAAATAGATATTGAAATCATCTTCTTTAAAAATTTTGCAAGGAACATACCTTTTTTACGCGTCTGAAAAATCTTTTGAGTATGTCAAAATCGCTTAACCGCCAGGTGACACATCACAGAGTCGCAATTGATTCCCCATTGTTACTGGAGTTTGAGAGCAAAATGATCGGAATAAGATCAATTTGATTTTTGTAAAAGTAGTAAGTACCTCTATTGTCAGTTGCAGTGTCAAGTGCCTGTATTGCAGTGATATTTCAGTGAACTGAAAATGAATAGAAACTGAAATTATTTTAAAACAGTTAACTGAAACTGAAATTATTTTCAAAACTGAAACTGAATAGAAACTGAAATTGGCAACCCTAAAACTGAAGCTGAATAGAAACTGAAATTATTTCCAAAACTGAAATTGCAAGCATTTACCGAAATTTTTAAAAAGTCTTTTCGGATTTAAATACACAACTTGCCTGTTGAACCACCACAACACACTATAATGAAGTGCTTCTCAAAGCAAGGAGAATAGTTGAACAATCGAGAAAGTCATCTGTTTTAGTGGAGAAAATGGTTGCAAAATGTGGTAGGCAGGTGATTTCAGACTGCACAACGAGGCGTAATAGTATTTATCAAATGGCAAGGAGGCTATTGGAAATGACATTCTAGCAAGATGTCACCACACAATAATTATTTAATGTGACTCTTAATTTCCAATAGCCTGCTTCTCCATGACAACACATGTTCTGAAAACGGCATTCTGTTGCTTCTAAATCCTGAGAAGAATTCAAAGCATTCAGAACTCTATTCCAACGTCGGTTATAAATACTTTAGTGGTTGGTGTCCCTGGTTATGCCACGCCTGGACTATTGTAATGTGCTCTTGGCTGGGCTACCAAGGCAACTTACTGACAGACTTCAGGCTGTCCTCAATACAGCAGCACGTCTTGTCTATCAAGCCAGAAGATCAGATCACGTGACACTGCTTCTTTATGAACTTCACTGGCTTCGAGTTCCACAGCGGATTGAATGCAAATCGGCGATCCTTGCTTATCGGTGTCTTCATGGTCTGGCGCCATCGTATCTGTCGGCTGGTTTCTGCAAAACTTCTGACATCAACTCTCGTCAACGATTGCGATCGAATTAAATGCACATTTGATTTAACTTAGTTACTTAACTGAACTGAACAATTGTTACTTCACAATTCTTGAACGTTGACAGTGATTACCAGTTAACTGAAACTGAATAGAAACTGAAATTATTTTAAAACAGAAAACTGAAACTGAAATTATTTCCAAAACTGAAAGTGAATAGAAACTGAAATTGGCAATCATAAAACTGAAGCTGAATAGAAACTGAAATTATTTTAAAACAGAAAACTGAAACTGAAATTATTTCCAAAACTGAAAGTGAATAGAAACTGAAATTGGCAATCATAAAACTGAAACTGAATAGAAACTGAAATTATTTCCAAAACTGAAATATCACTGTAGTGCTGTATTGGGTCAAATGGTATTGGTTCACTTGATCTATTGACTACATGGTAGAGAGAAATTTTAATGTATGTTTTATACAGTTGAAAAGACAAGATAATGATTAAAGCAGCGAGTCGAGTTAATAAATAAATAAATACAAAGTCATGTAACAGTTTCTTTTTTTTCTCTGTTGTAAACGGTACTGTTTGCATTACATTTAATCGGTAGTAGCAAATTTATTGTTTTATTTACAATATATGTTATTTGAGGCGCTGAGGACCAGAGTGGCCTATCCAAAAAAGTAACATTTTGAGAAAACGGATTTTAAGTTTGAAATGAACTTGTAAAATCACCAAGTTACAATTAATTAGCTTTGACCAAATACATGCATATACTGCAAAAAATTTCCTCTTGGTCCATCTTGTTACGTTGGCATTTTTGCTACCTACACACGTGTGTCCGGTATTTTGGAGACAGAGATAGACAACCATAACTGAGTTTTACAATACGTTGTAACTAATATAACGTTAAAAATGTGTCAAAAGGTCATGTAGCGTTAATGTTGTAGGCTACTTTGAAAAATTCGATCTGATTTGCGAATTAACAAAAAGTGATTTTGATTTGATTTGAAACATTTTAATTTGAAATTTCACGCATTGATTGAATCCAGACTTGCAATAGATTGGGATTTTGAGTATGAGATTTGATTTGTGATTTGCCCAACACTGGTACGGTATAAAAGCAGTTACAGTATGCTGGTAGCTTTTAATTTTTCCAAACATCACACATCATCACCATCACTGCTCTCTGCCAACTCATTAGTGGCAATAGCTAATCAGAAAACATTTCCTGGCCATTTTGTCAAATGTTAATTTTCCTCCTTCTGCAATTAATAATTATTGTCAGTTGTCTTTCTTTGAAATCTTCTTTTAAGTTGTCTATCCATTTTTTCTGGGCCTGCCTCTTACTTTTTTTTACATTCCTTGTATGAAATAACATGTATGAAATAACATTTAATATTTGCAATACATTAACAAGCAAACTACATTGCAGCAACATCATGTTTAGTAATAAGTCCATTATCAATTTGTTGGCATTGAAATCACACAAGAAAAAGCGTTACAATTATCCTGTAATATAAAACAATTAAAATATCTAGGTTCCTAAGAGATAGACTACGCCATAGAGCATGGCTTAACTATAGTAGCACGCAATAGCTATAGCCTCTGCGGTTCTAATTACCCAGGCACCAGTAGCGTCATTTCACACTTTTCTTGGGGGAGTCAGATAAATTTTTTGGCCAGTTTTGGCCAAATTTGGGGCAATGTTTGCCAAATTTTTCTCAAATTTTTGACCAATTTTGGCAAATTTATACTTTCTTGACATTTTGGCAATATTTTGACAATTTTTGGCGATTTTTTGCACATTTCACCTTTATTTTTATATATTTTTTTATTTAATACATTATACATTATTTCATCGTTTCCATGGGGAGGCCACGGCCCCTGCCCCCTCCCAAATGACGCCCCTGTCAGACACCGCTGAGGGAACTCGCGAACCCCCCACACCTCACACTAGAGCTAAATAAGATGCCCATGTTTGCCATGTGTATTCTTATTATGGAACCATGCTTACGCGAATGGTAACTATAAGGGTGGTAAATCGTTATTACTTAACGTAGGCTGGGGAAGCAAGTGTTTTCTTATTCGCTAGGCGTTGAGCGCAGCTATCTAGTATCTACTATTGCAGTGTTTAAAAATCAAACTGCATTTAATAGGATTATAGGATGCTGTTTGGCCACCTGGCGAATATTGACTGAACCATCATGAAAGAAATTAAGACAGATTAAAATGATAATGTACAGCAGGGGTGCACAATAGGGTGGAGTGAAAAGGACGAAATTTTAAAAATTTTCGAATTTAAAATTCTAATAGTGGGGGAAAGTTGTGCAAGGTATCAGTGATTTGTTCAGTGAAAATTTTGAATTTTTAAATGAACGTTAAGAGCCTCCCCAGAAACGATGAAGTTTGGGCATTTTGTGCAATTATTGCATTTTGGCTTAGGCCTATAGGCCTTATTCATTTACGTACAACTGTTTTATTTTAATAATACAAGCAATACAATTATCCAACACTCCTTTTGTAAAGAGGTAAACAGATTTACAAACATTTTCATTGCAACTTGCATACTTATAGACCCTGCTATGTCTCACAATATGCAAAGCACAGTACATGCCGGCTCAATTACACAATATGCTTTTACTGTGAAACCACAGGTTTCTGTCTGATTCTGTCTGAAGTCTGATTTTGTGCTAGAATATGGCATGAGCCTGAAGATGCTTTGACTTTATGTGTCCTTCTAAACCATAAGCACTGGCCTCAGTTATTAGCTTCACACATCTTTCAGTTGCCTGAGAATGGCACTGAAATCTAAAGTTCAACTGCTGATCTGCGCTTTTATCAAAATAAATGTCTTGGCCTGAGAGGTTAGAAAGCAGAAGGAGCTGATGGTTGTTTCTTGTGCCAGTTAATTAAGTCAAAAGGTCTAACTGGCAGCATCAACACTGAACACTGGAATTTTGAATTTTGGAATTCGAGTAATATTTGAAGTACGTCTAGCTTTCAGTATTCTTCAATACCTTCTCTGATGTGTTGCTGTGCATCTGCATCTGATAACATTGCCAGCAGTAGATTCTCTTCATGTCCAAAGTAGCCGTTTCTTTGGATTGCCAGATCATCTACTAATTTAAGTTCTAAGGAAGGTATCGTGATAATGAAATTGTCTTCCATTGGTGCCTTCCGTCCTTGCAGGATGGTTTCATTTCATATAAAACCAGACTAGAGTATATACTTTTGTATCATAAGTTGCTAGTTTTTCAAATTTTCAGTTGGGTTTTCCGTACCTTGGTTTTTGCCATCTTGAATGTGCGAGTTTCCTTGGGTCGCGTGATGCCAAACTCTGTGAACAGTAACCAAGTGTTATAGCCTTCCAAACGTCCGACAGATAAGCCTTATCTGAACTTAAGTCTTCACATGTTACAATGGGTATCTCTCCTTCAATTAAATCGAAATACAATGGAAAAGTTCTGACAAGTTTGTAGCTGCTGACCAAGTGGACCAGAAACCCCTTAGGTCCTCTTAGTTGACCCACTGCAAAGGTCACCCTACTTCTTCTAACAACCTCATAACATTTTCTGATTTCCCAGTATTAGTTACAGTACCATCGCAACCAATAGCAACCAGTTTCTGTAAGTCAGCTCCTTTCTCTTTTAACATGTACACAATACACGTTTTGATTCAAATCGCAGATTCTTTCTCGGTGAAACGTGACCAACCTGACTCCTAAACAATTGCCACACACTCCTCTATTACAGTTTTTATATGATTTATCCCATCTTTCTTCTTAGGCACTAGTGTTTTATCCTTACTTCCATCAAAAGAAACACATTCGATAACATTGCTGTCCTCCTCTTCATTCAGTTCCGTTCTTTTCCTTTCCCTTCAATTCTCATTTTGCTTCTGTCTAAATGTGGGTTTTATCGTCTTCATAAACGAGTACAATGTCTTGAAAACATGCCGAAGATATGGCAGCTACCTACCTTATCTGATACAGAATACATGTCATGCAGCTATTAAAGATATATTAGGCAGAGAAGTTCGCACTTGTGAAGAGGTCTTCTTTGTTCTTTTTACCTTACTCTCAGTTTCTCGCCGTGAAATCCCTGGCGGATCATAGTTGTCATCATTAGGAGTATCACTATCTGAAGTATAGGCCTATGTATCTTCATTAGGCCTACTGATGACTTCAACAGGAACATCTGCTTGCCCACTTGTGGATGGTTGTGATGCAGAGACCTTGGAGAGTTCTGAGTGTCTTCTTGCCAACCTCTTTAGAATATTCCCACATTCCGTGATGTCAATTCCTACCACGGCCATTCGTCTAGCACCTCGCTGATGCAACAGAAATTCACGATCCTTTACAGGCACCTTGTTTTTTATCACACAGGAACACTAGCTGGTAAGGCGTAATTAACTTCAGCACCCTTGTGTGAGACAGTGGGAATAGAGGATATATCCCAACGCAGAAACATACCCAATTACCAATTAGCAATATTACTGAAACTTGAGGACGCTTGGGGAGGCTCTAAACATTAATCCAGTTAAGTGATTTTTTGCACAGTTTCTCTCTATACCATAACACAACTTTTCCAAACTATTACATTTACATCAGTAAGAAAAAGTTTTTTCACTCCACCCTAGTGCACAACCTTTTTAGGCCGAGGGCCAAATTTAACATTACCAGAGTACTCGCGGGCCGGAATCTCGAAATGCATGTTTTATATAAAATATATTGTATATAACCATAAAATTTATATAAATCAGCAAATCAAGCAAAATTAACTTTAATAAATGCTATAATGAACTAATGCTTCATAATACACCAGTTTTTTACTTACTACTTTCTATAACACAAACAGTAATTCCTCAGTCTACATAATATAATTCTAGTGAGATTGCTGTGACTGGATGTTTTTAACCACTTTATCAATGTCTGGTTCCAATTTAGTTGTAGCAATCTTTAAAATGTTTGTGAGGTTGCTATCAGTCAAGTTTGACCTCAGCTTATTTTTATTGAGGTTTGTAATTGAGAATTGTTTGCTCACATAAATATGCACTTCCAACATTGAAAACAACTGTAATGCCAAGTCCTTAATTTTTCCAAACTTGTTAGGTGAAAGACTTTTGAAAAATGTAAAAATGGTTTCTTCCTTGAAAGCCAATTTCAGTTCAGATGAATACTGAAGGTCAATGACCTCCAACTGATACTCAGCAGGAATATCATTCCTCACTGAAATGTCGCTGTTCTGCATCAGTCTTACGTTTTTTAGTCTCGAATTTAGATAATCTAGACTTACTGCAGTGACAATTTAATATAATTATAAAGCACGTTATCGAAGTAGTTTATTATCGCCCGTCTCTGTGTCACGTTGTTATAGGTCGCACATTTGTAAGTAGCCCAACATATAGGAGTATGTCAGTCAGCAGATACCTAATTTCTATGCCAAAATTACTGTTCTCGGACCAGTTTTCTGTTATTCGAAATTGTACCGCGGACAAAACCCTTTGGCGGGCCGGTTTTCTGCTGTTCGAAATTGTCCCGCGGGCCAGAAAAAACCCTTCGGCGGGCCGGATTTGGCCCGCGGGCCAGTGGTTGTGCACCCCTGAATTGTACAGCTAAAACTAGGTCGGGAAGACTAATGAACGCATCTATCTATTATAACACTGTCAAATTCCATTCAATACGATGCTATGTTTGGCCACCTGGCAAATTTTTTACTAATCCCTGCTGAACAAAAGTAGGCCTAAGATAGGCCTAAACTAAAATTTTATGTGTCGCAGATAAGCAATTAAATGCGACATTTTAAACGATTTAAATAAGAAATGATTAAAATTTAAGAAAATTATTAATGAAAAATATGACAAAGCATGTTATTAATTTTTTTCTTGTATCTGGCTGAACGTTGCATACCTTTATTAGATCCTCAAAGTGGCAAATAAATAAAAAAATAAATGGCCAAAAGCCGCTTAACTGATAGGGTAAGTTGTCTTCGCTGCAGTTTTTTGTTGAGCAAGGTCTCCAATGATCCTGTGATTTGGAAAAAATTGGGGCAAAATGTTGTTTAAAACGAAATTCACTTTTAAGCTTTAACGATAATAATCACAATTAAAACCTTTTAAATGTACCTTTTTGCCATGCTTTTTCCCATTGTAATAAGCAGTGGCGTATTTACCATTGGGCCATTTGGGCCATGGCCCCCCTTTGGTCTTGGCCTAGGCTGTCCTCAGACCCTGACAAGCAAAAAAAATAGGTCGTCAACTTTTTTTAAAAGTTGTAACTTGTCAGGTCGAAAGTGTCTGGCCCCCCCTTACCAAAATTCTAAATACGCCACTGGTAATAAGTAGTATTCCATGAAATTTCCTATTTTTTGATTATTTGTAAAAAGTGAAAATGATGACGTCAACTTCTCTTGACCCCCTTCCCCCTGTCAACAACTGTCAAATTTTTTCAAACCCCCTCCCCTAAATTGTTGACGTAATTAATGGACAACCCGGAACCTAGTACAGACGAATGCTCTGTGCTGCATATTGGGAACAAGGGAGCAGGTCGTGAGTTTAAGATATGTGGGAAGGAACTAAAAGCTACAACCGAGGAGAAAAATCTAGGACTAGGGGTCATCATGCATAACAGCTTAATGAGCCATCTAGATCAGGGTTTCCCAAACATTTCAGAACCGCGACCCACCTCAGAGGTTTCGTAACTTGTCACGACCCTAATCATAACACGCAATAACAAAAAATGCATTAGGCCATCTGGCAAATGCTAGTTGGAAATAATATTCTGAGTTTGAACAAATTACAAAGCAAGAGCTCCTATTCAGTTTGACTGAAAACATGACAAATATATTAGATAGAATTGTTCATAGTTTTGCTAAATCAAATAAAATGAGAGAAATAGATATTGAAATTTCCTTAAAATTACCTTTGTTAAAATTTTGCCCATAACATACCTTTATTACGCGCCTTGAAAATCCTATGAGTATGGCAAAATCGTTTAACCGCTAGGTCACTGTGATCTTGGCTGAGAGATTCCCTATTGTTAGTGGAGTTCCAGAGCAAAATGGTCAGAATGCGCTTTTCTTGCAGTATTGTGAAATAGGAGTAATTTTAAAAATACTAGAGGGGCCTATAGGGCTTCCCAAACTTTTTGGAACTGCACGATTCATGTCAGTGGCTTTGTAATATGCCGCGACCTGCAAACTTATTGTCGACTAAAATTTGATAAAACACTAATAATTTTAAGCCGTGTATGAGGGATCGCAGGCATATACAAATTTTCTTAAAGCTTAATCCTACGCGCAACTTTCAAGGCTTATGACATTGTATTGCTTAGAAAATATTTTGGAATCTAATTTCGCGCTACCCCGCGACCCACTAGGCTGAGCCCTGCGACCCACTTTTTTTGGGGGGAGCCACAGTTTGGGAAACACTGATCTAGACAATGTGCAGAGGCAGCTAAGAAGGCCAACAGAATTCTAGGTATGATCAAAAGAACGTGGTGAGCAGAGAGAAGGATGTAATAATAAGACTTTGCAAGACATTTGTACGCCCACATTTAGAGTATTGTGTTCAAGCATTCCTGAAGAAAGACATAGAGACTTTGGAAAGAGTACAACACAGAGCAACAAGAATGCTTAAAGGATATCTAATAGTCTAATAGAATAACTTATGAGGAAAGGCTAAAACACTGTGGATTGACAACCTTGGAAAAAAGAACAAGAGAGGGTTTATTTGAGACATACAATAATAATACTAACAAAGTGTGAAATGCCAAGAGATAGGCTTTTTAGTTTTAACTTTTAACATTGAAGCAGTATGACGGAACCAGAGGACATAACATGAAACTGTTTAATTAACCCCTTAACTGGGGATCCCGGATATATCCGTCCATTTTACATTGAGTTACAGTTAAATACACGGCTAAGGGGTTAAGTAACGGGTTGGGAGGCGCAAACAGCACTTTTTCAGTGCAAGAGTGGTGGACAGATGGAATGAACTTGGGCGAGGAGATTTTAAGGGCTACGAGTGTGAATGATTTCAAAATAAACCTCAGTGCTAGAGGATGCTAGATTAGAATAAGCGCAACAGTGGTTCTCACGCAGGGCAGATCCTACTGAACCACTCTAAACCTTGTTATTATTTTGTTGTTATGATTACTCAATATCAACAGCAAATTTAAACAGTGGCGTAGCGAGGGGGCAGAGGGGGCGAAGCGCCCCAGGCGGCACTTGCCATAGGGGCGGCATTTTCGAGATTTTCTAATTTTTTATAATTATTAGCCGTTATTAGGGTTTTTTGCTTGTCAGACTGTTTAAAGACTTGATTGGAAAGGTTTTTCCAGGAAATTTTGAAAATTTTCCGCCGCAAAAAGGCGGCACTTTTATTTTCGCCCCAGGCGGCACTTTGCCTAGCTACGCCACTGAATTTAAAAAATTGCGAGTACAAAAATACAAAGCCAAATATCTCACTAAAAGCTTGCCTGAACATTAATTGTTGTACGCATGCGCACTGACCTATTATAAAGCATACGTTGTCACCTGCTGAATTTTAATTTAGATAATGATTGTTATAGTCGTTGCTTTTAGGCTTCGAGAGAAAATTTTCCGCGACCCGTGGTGTCAAAAAGGTTGGACAGCACTGGTGTAGAGCAAATACAATTTGTTCAACCTAGAGATCAGCTTGTAATGCTGTAAGAGTGCAGACCTGCGACCAATTTCCATGATCAAGTCAACTACTCGTATGTTTTATATTGACCTTTGCCATTCTGTGACCTCTACGACTAATGAATATGCAAGTCGTCAAAGTCTGTGACCTTTGATGACCTCTAAACAACACAAACAAACCAGAGTCGATCACTGAATGTTCACGTAAACCAATTAGCCACATGCTGAGTGACGATTTCGACTAATTGAACGAAGGACGGATGGAGGACAAAACGCCGAAATTGCTGCAACAAACCGAGGCCTTTAAACACGTACAAGGTATTAGGTACACGAACCTGGGAAGCAGATTGTTTATCAAGCAACAAAATTCTGGTATCTTGGTTCTCGTGATCTTGCTACTTTGGTACTCCTTTTCAGAGTCAGTCCTGTGATTAATTGCCTTCAGCTGCTCGGCGGTCATTGAAATTCAACTGATAATAATTGTACTTAATAATAATAATAATAATAATAATAATAATAATAAATAATTGTAATAATTATAATTATAATTATAATAATTATAATTATTATAGTAATAATTGTAATAATTGATTCATAAAATCAGAGTGGTATATTTGAGAGTCAGATTAAACCGGTTCTACATTTTTATTGTTCGTCCACCAACGCATCGCGACGTAAGGACTAAACGGTCTAAACCGTTAAATGATTAACGCTCGCCCACCAACGCATCGCGACGTGGAAACGTCCCGTCTTTAGTCAACCAATCAGAACGCATAACAGACATACAGATAACATTTTAATATGATAGTTGGTAAAAATTATAATTATAATTATAATAATAATAAACGTTAGTAAAATTGTAAAAATTGATTCATAAAATAAAATAACGTTTGAGAAAATTAGAGGACATTTTTCATTACATGCTAAATAAGTTAAATGATTAAGTTAATAACGGCGTGAAACGTCCGCCTTTGCTATGCTAAATAAGTTAAATTGGTAAGTTAAATAAAAAACGTCAGAAAACGTAAAAAACGTAGGGAAAATAAAATAACATAAAATACGTTTATTACATCTATGCTGTGTAGTTGACCAGTGAGGAGTGATAAATAAGTTAAATTGGTAAGTTAATAACGGTCTGAAACGTCCGTCTTTGCTAGTGTTGCATACAATCCCCTCTGCCATTGGGGGATATAAATTCGACAAAATTACGAAAACATCAATACAAGAGCATAAAATTATGCAATTTTAATTTTGTTTATGTTTGATGTTTAATAATGACTTTTAAATCATAATCTAATTTTAAAGTTGTTGTTAGTGCCTCTTCAACTGTAGTGTAGGAAAGCTGTAGGCGTACTGTTGACAACAAAGAAATAGCCTTTCTTCATAGGTTAATTCGGTTGATTGTAGAACGCGTACAGTATAACATGGCCGTATGACATGTAGGTCACGTAACAATGCTATATGAGTACGATATAATTTTATCCCAGATACCCAAATATTAGAACAGCAGTAACCGTTATCGTAATGCAAACATTGCACCAGTGTGATACTGCACATATAGGTTACAGGCGCACGTTATCTAACAGCTGTGGATGTTGTGCAGTCGGCGCAATGCACGATACAACACAGACCATTCAGATCATTGTGAAACCGGGACTGCTTATTCGATTGTGTGAACCTCCAAGAACTATAATATGTGAAAGTGAAGAATTATTTCAATAGCTGTGAACGTCAGTGAAACTGCAAAAGTAAGGATTTTTATCTGGCGATTTTTATACGAAGAAAATCGAACGCTCAACCGGATCTTTGCTAATCTTGCCTCGATTACCCTCTCGGCACCCACATAATTTTTTCCAAGATGGGGGCAAAACAAAATGGTCACGGTGACGCCACATAGATTTTTACAGGAGGGGCAAAACACATTTTAACACAAAGGTCACGGTTAATATTTTAGCAAGGTTTTCAAATTTCACTGTGAACAAATTTTGATATTTGTATTTTCCAGTAGGGGCAAGTGCCCCCTCTTGCCCTAATGTGCGGGCGCCCATGATACCGGGGCGGTCAGAAATTCAATTTCTCAGGCAGTCAAATGTCCGTCGGCACGGAGTGGAAGTTAACATGGTTCGTGCAGTGTGCCAAGTGGTTTCGATATATGCTTTCATATGTTAGCGCGATAGACAGTGAAGTTGTAATAGCTTTCTACCTAGAAGGGACGCTGTAATATCCGACAAAGCGGTCGCACACAACTATCAAAGCACACACACACAAATATCAAAACACGTACAGATACAGGAACACAGGACAGGACGGGAAATGGATTGAGGAGGATGAGAAAAGGCTAATTCGTATAAGAAATCCAACTAAACAAAAGAGAGATAAAGGAATTCACGAGAAGTTACATTGCATGAATCCAGGGAGTGAGTCAAAGAGAGAGAGGGAGAGACAGACAGACAGACAGACAGAGAAAGAGAGAGAGACAGAGAGAGACAGAGAGACAGAGACAGACAGAGAGATAGAAAAGAGAAAGAGAGACAGACAGACAGAGTGAGAAAGACAGATAGACAGACAGCGAGAAAGAGAGTAAGAAAAAGAGAGAGAGGGGGAGAGAGAGGGAGAGAGAGACAGACAGACAGAGACAAAGACAGATAGACAGACAGACAGAGAGGGACAGGTAGACAGACATAGAGATACAAAGACAGAGGCATAGACAGACAGACAGAGAGGGACAGGCAGACAGACATAGACAGCGAGAGAGAGGCATACAAACAGACAGACAGACAGACATAGAGACAGCGAGAGAGAGAGAGAGCGAGAGAGAGAGAGACTTCATTTAGAAACTGAAGCCCGTCTTCATACTTCATGCAGAGCTTCATAGGCCTTCATTCAAAGCCGCAGAGCCACAGAATGTATCGGTCGATGCGAGCCTATAGCACAAGGACATCTGTATAACTATAAGAGCGGTAGCGTGATCGGATGCTAAGCCTATTCGGCAGACGTCTCTGCTATCTCGAAACCACGCTGTGAAGTGTAGGGAGTGTGGTTATTACATGGGATATTATGGCCAGTCTAAATGTAAGTCGGATACTTGATTTAGCTCTTAGATCGCTTAACTAATGCCAGTATCTATGAACGGAATAGAGAGCACGCTGCAGGATGTTCCAGTTTGCATTATTATTCGCCTACTGTAGACTGTTTTATATTTACTCTAGCTGCTGATTGTAATTATCGCAGACATTGGCTGCTTATGATCAAGCAGCGTGCGTGAACATTCAACTATTCTTCTTCTTTATTATCATCATCATCATCATCATCATCATCATCATCATCATCATCATCATCATCATCATCATCATCATCAGGGCTTTTTTGTAAAAAAATATTTTCTGGAGCGCAACAGTCGGAAGTCACTTGTCAACATGACGTCACGTAGCTATATATACATATATATATAATGAGTATAATATAATCAATACAATAAAACAATGTATAGATATATAGATATAGTTCTAAATTTTCTATTTAATAAATTAATTTTGCAAAACCAGTCTTCGGATTTTCCGGAGCGCCGCTCCGCCTCGCTCCGGCACAAAAAAGCCTTCATCATCATCATCATCATCATCATCATCATCATCATCATTATCATTATCGTCATCATCATCATTATCATCAACATCATCATCTTCTTGTTCTTCTTCTGCTGTGCTTTATCATCATCGTCATCATCATCCTCTTCTTGTTCTTCTTGTTCTTGTTGTTGTTGTTCTTCTTCTTCCATCTTCTATGATGATGATGAGTTGCGTGTTGCTTATTCTAAGTTCAGATTTTGTTATCTCTGCCAAAAGATTCTTATCATCTGCATATCGGAAGTTATCTAGCAGTTTTCCGCTTACCCATAATCCTGTATTACTGTGCTTTTAGTGCTATTTGTATTATTGCTTCCAGCAGTAATATGAATAGATATGGCGACAAATATTATTGCATCCCTGTCTGACACCAACTAGAAGCCTATGCTAGACCACTCTTGCCAGTTCACCATCTATCCTCACAGCACTTTCGCATTTGTCTTCCAGCAATTGTACGAGGTTCTCTGGTATTCCATTGCACCATAAATACCCACCATAGATAGACCCCTTTGCCACACACTGTCAAAGGCTTGTCTATAAACTTACTTAGCATGATTTAAAGTGGCTTAGAAGGCATTACTGCCTGTGTTGAAAGCCACTAGGGGGCACTAACGGGGCTTGAACTCGCTCCGTCGGCCTGACGCTCCAGCACGTAACCCACTCTGCCATCTTCCGCCCCTCCCCCTATAATCAATAAAGTTGCTGTATAATGTTGTATGTTAATATATTCAACGATTACTCACGAGCGGCTAGCTCAGCAATTTAAATCGCCACAGCATGATGACCAGGTAGTGAATGGCTTATTAATGCCGGTGATTTTTAAACCTGGAATTTGCCATTGATTAACAGTAGTTCAATCTCTCTTGTATATATATATACTTTCAGATCCAAAGGTTTCAAAGGTGCTAAAGATATTAGGCCTATACAAGGCAATCGACTACAGTTTGGAAGCAAGGTTCGTTTGTAAACCTGTAAAACCTTCTGCACTACAATTCGAAGGCATTAATCCGCTGACTTAACCTCATTTTTCTGACGTCAGACGTTCGATCGACTGACTTGACGTCTACGTCACAGATATCTGCGCGTCAACGATGACGGAGGATCAAGAGGAGTGTGACGTCACCTATAAGATCCTCCTTCTCGGAGATTCAGGGGTGGGGAAGACGTCACTGATTCAAACCCTAACGGGGAACAAGTTCAGTCACAGCATGTTGACCACAGTCGGTGAGTATGAATTTCGATCATATATATATATATATATATATATATATATATATATATATATATATATATATTTATTTATTTATATATTTATTATATATATACATTATTTATTTCCTTCTTAAGTCTTGGTATAGTCCTGACTGATTTTTGGTTTTGACCTGGACCGAACCGACCCTCCTCAGCTACAGTCTGCTCTGCCGATTAGCACTGCGGTTTGTTGTCTGAGGCGTCCCCGATGAACACCTATGTGTTTGAAACGGACGATAAAATTAAATTAAATTAATAATAATAATAATAATAATAATAATAATAATAATAATAATAATAATAATACATATATATATCACTGTAAAGTGAAGATAATTGGAAGCCACGGGCAATAATATATTTTGTTAGATTTTATATTTTGCGCCTCAGGGTCCGTCCATAAATGATGCCACCCACTTAGGGAGAGAGGGTTCAAACATTTGTGACGATGTGCGACGACAGTGAAGGGGAGGGGAGTTCAGAAATGTGACGTCACATAATACTAAATATTTTTATTAATACCGCAATGCTATGTTACCGCAAAATTGAACGTATTTTATACTAATTAATTATTATCATACACTTCATTTCTTAAAAAGCATTTGAGAAACTTTCTGAATATTGTTTCAACTATAATAATTTTAATGAATATTTTCAAACGAAACGTTGTTTTTTACATTGGAAAGACGACAAGAGAAGGGTTAACGCGTTGTGACGTCATATTTTACGGGGTCTGACTTTTTGTGACGACGTGCGACGAAGGGGCTAAAAAACTGCCAAAATCGCGTGACGTCATTTATGGATGGCCCTTTGGACAAATTATTTGCAATCTTACACTGTTAAAAATTTCCGTAGATTTACGGAAGATTTTTCCGTATATTTCCGTATTTCCGACGGAACTCGTTCCGTCATGTATTTTTCCGTTCATTTACGGAACGCAATAGATGCTGTTGGATCGCGCATGCGTAGTCATCGAAATGATACTTCCTGTGTGTTACAACGGTAACTCTAAATTGAGTATAAATACATATCTTCCAATTAGCATTTCCTCCATATACAGTCGTCTGTCTCGCTGTCTTCCGCTGACTGATCTTTGGAATGACCTGGTTATTCATAAATGCATTTATAATACCATCAATTGATACCATTAGACTGATTAGAGTATTAGAACTGGTGCTATAGAAGTGCATAATTATTAGTTTTAAATGCGCTATAGAGTATAAACGCCTGCGTCCGGTCTGACTGTTCAAAAAACGCGTAGGCGCGAACGCATTTTAATGTAGACGCCATAAAATGAGAGGTTGGAAATAAAATTTAGAGCAAAAACTGAATTAACTTTCATCAATTTTATATATTTGAAGACACCTTCGCAGTCCGATCGTTAATAAAACTTCTGCGAATACGGGGAAATAGCCAGGGCTTAAATTGAGCCGGATCTTGCCGGACAGTGTTATTTCTAGGCTCTTGAATTTGTGGGGTGTCGGGAAAATCTGGAGAGTGTCGGAATTTTTAAGTCTCTGCCCGAAAAAGGCTGACAAGCAAAAAAAGGTCATCCGAGAATAAAAGTTGGGGTGTCCTTCTCCATTTGGGAGGGGGTTTGTTCTGAGCTAATTAGTATGCATTTTGTATGCATACCATTGTCGCATTACCAAATTTTGGGGTGTCGACCTCAAATTGGGTGGTGTTGAGGGGGGTCTTAGGGGGAGGTGTGTAAAAATATCCATGCTGCCGGATCTCCGATCCGAGACGTCAGGCAAGAGATCCGGAACGTACTTTTTATTCGTTGTGATCTTTTATTGTTTACTTTAGCACTTTGCATGCACGGGAAAGAAAAAAAAGGTGAACTGTACTCTAAATGTTCGTTTAAAATGGATGAAAAAGTTGTGAAGAAATTTTGTGGCCGGAGATAGCATAAGGAGATCCGGCACCTCTGAAAAAGTAACCTAACCACTGGAAATAGCTGAGATAAATATAGCTGGCAGCTGATAAATTGCTGTGAGTGATTACGCTAATCGAGGCAAACATGATCTCCGGTTACATATCTCTCTAATCGCTTGTTATGTAATAATGGAATGGGTTTGGCGTCGTGGGCGTCGGGAGGGAGGTCGTGTGGTTCAACTGCACCCTTGAAAATTATGAATTTATAAAAGATAAAAAGTTATTATTATTAGTAAGTTAATATTTTATCTTAATAACGATGTAATAGGCCTAATAAGTTTAAAAAAATAATTTGTCAAAGATTTTGGCAAACTTCTATATTAAAAAATAGTTCCAATAGAATCTTGGTAGTGCTTTCAGGGAAATAAAATGTTGCACCCGTTGGAGAAATTTCCGCCGACGCCAATGCTTGGCAATGGTAGACAGGGCAAAAACACGCGCAATCACTGGCGTCTATTAATGTGGGAGAAGATTTCTGATCGTCCTCGAATTCAATAATAATAATAATAATAATAATAATAATAATAATAATAATAATAATAATAATAATAATAATAATAATAATAATAATAATAATAATAATAATAATAATAATAATAATAATAATAATAATAATAATAATAATAATAATAATAATAATAATAATAATAATAATATAATTCCATGTTCCATGTAAAGCGCTCTTGACTTTGGCCCTCGCTATGCTACTGCGCTATATAAATCGTCATGTAGAATAGAATAGAATAGAATAATAATAATAATAATAATAATAATAATAATAATAATAATAATAATAATAATAATAATAATAATAATAACAACAATACCAAGGTTTAAATTGGTTCAGCAGGGTCTGCCCTGTGTGAGAACCACTAGCAGTGGATAGCAGTGTTTTACACAGACCTGTTAGGGGCGGGGGAAATTCTGTCCCATGATATTTTGTCCGTGACATTTTGTCCGCGGACATTTTGCCCGGCCACGTTGCTGCGCCATTGATAGACGACTTGATGTTGACGTCACTGTTGCCAAATAAATAACCGATAAATTCCGAAATTCCAAATTGTCCGTTTCACTCCAAATAGCTCTTTCTATAATTATTTAGCGTGAGATTTACTCAATGCTCTCTGTTAGCACGATGTCTTTGTAGCGGCATTGTCGGGCCCCAAGTCAGAGCGGATATTGTGGGTGTTGGACCGGGGTGGGGTGGGGTGGGGTGGGGGCAGTGACCATTGGTACACTCTGTTGAGCGATCTGGCGATGTGATTACAGGTATAGCGAGGTCAGCTACAGGTAGACACCTGATAGAGAGTGGCATGAATAAACTATATCAATGGCGGTCACCCCTGGGCAGCTGTATTTTGAATAGGTATCGGTGTCAGTTACTCACCGATGATTATGGGTGGTCAAAAGGTCGATGAATAATGACGAAGAAGCGAAAAATTATGCACCAATCGTCAGTCAAATGTTCTTCTCTCTTTGTTTGTCATCTTTGACTGTGTCCAGTCGTTGATTCCGAAACGATTTCTCTCCACTTGTCTCTGTTGCTCGCCAGTTCCTCCAGAGTCATCCTATTTCTTCCAGTTGTTTTCCTTCCAGCTGAGCCCCACCGTGTTGAGGTCTTTTGGCATGCAGTCCGTCCATCTTGTTCTCTGTCGTCCTTGACTTCTTTTACCCTTCTGTTTATGATAGTATGCTATTTTTGGCAGTCTTTCGTTTTCCATTCGCAATATATGCCCCAGCCATTCCATTCTTTTCTTTCTTACGGTGTTACTGACGAAGGGTTGTTGCGTCCTGTCTCTGATTTCTTTGTTTGTTACATGCTCTTTATAGCCAACTCTCATGATCCTTCTTAGCCATTTGTTTTCACATGCGTCTATCCTTTTTTCCATGCTGCCGGTTATATTCCACGTTTCTGCTCCGTATGTAAGTACTGGAATGACGCATGCGTTTAATATTCGCAGTTTCAATTTCAAGTTTATATCATGTCTTTTGAATACCTTCTCCCTTAACCTATTGAAGACATTTCCTGCCAGCGCCAATCGTCTTTTGATTTCTTTTTCGCTGCTTGCTTTATTGTCTACCTCACTTCCTAGGTATACAAAGCTTTCTACCATATCCATTTCATTGTTTTCTATTTCCACTTTTGGCCATGGACCGTGCTGATTTGTCACCGCCATAATCTTTGTCTTCTTATAGTTTATTTTCATGCCTATTTTCTCGCTTTCGTTGGCCAGTATTTCCGTTAATTCCATTATTCTTACTTCAGGCACTCTGCCAGTAAGCATGTGTCGTCTGCATACTCCGTGTCTTCCATATTCTGCGGTTGCATTGTTTTCCCAAGGTTACCTATTTTTCTAGTCTTCTCATGATGTAGTCCAATATCACATTGAACAGTGAGGGAGACAAAATACATCCTTGTCTAAACCCTGTCACTATTTTGAATTCCTCCGACTCTGTCCCCTCTACTCTCACCATTGCATATGTTATATTGTATAAAGCCTTTATCAGTTGTATGTATTTGTTGTTGATTCCGTATTTTTCTAATATTTCCCATGCGCCTTTCCTCCAGATGGAATCATATGCCTGTGCAAAATCAATGAAGCACAGATATAGGTCTTTGTTGAATTCCCTTTTTTTTCGATCATCTGCCGTATCACGAAAATTTGATCCGTGCATCGTCTTCCTTGTCTGAAACCGCTTTGATTTTTCTCTCAGGTTCTGATCTATTTTATCCTTGACTCTGTTTAAAATTACGCGAGTGAACACTTTTCCTGGTACGCTTAGTAAGGATATGCCCCTGGAATTGTTACAGTCTTTCTTATCTCCTTTCTTGTGGATTGGGATGATTATGGCTCTTCTCCAGTCTTCTGGTGTTATTTCCTCCTTCCATACTTTGCATATTATTCTGTGGAGCCATTTTATGGTTTCCTCTCCAGAGTTCATGAGCATCTCAGCGGTTATATTACATATACCTGGGGCCTTGTTCTTTCTCATTTGTCTAACGGCCTTTGTTACCTCCTCTATGGTCACCTCTTCTGCTGTGTCATTTCCCTCTTGTAGTGGTTCCATTCCTTTTATCTCCTTATTGTTCTCTCCATTGATGTAGGTTCTTCCTTGTTCAGCATGGTTTCAAAATGTTCTTTCCATCTGTTGATTATCGCTGTCTTGTCTGTAATGACTTTTCTTGTGGATTTCTTATCGGTTCTAGTCCTATTAACTTGTTACCCCCTCGAACATAGTTTATTGACGTTTGCAAACAGAGTCTTACTATCTCCTTTTACAGCTGCCTCTTCCATTTCTTTTGCTATGCTTTCCAAATACTTATTTCTGTCTTCCTTTATTTGACGTTCCAGTTGTTTTTCTCCCACCTCATATGCATTTTTATCCTCTTCTGACCCAGTTGTTAGCATTTGTCTTTTCAAGTCTCGTATCTTGTCCATTTTCTGCTTTGTGTTTGTTGTTATCCAGCATTGATTTTCTCTTTTTTGGAACCCCAGTACTCTCTCCGCTGTTTTATTCATGCCCTCCCGAAACCTTTCCCATTCCTCCTCCACTGTCAGTTCCTTTTCCTCTGCTACGACGCTCTCATATCTTTCTTCTTCATATCATATCTCAATGTAAAAGTGTGTGGAATAAGCGAGACACACTGGACAGGGCAAGGGAAGATGAGAGTAGAAGGATATACAATATGGTATAGCGGAAAGGACGAAGGGTCAAAACACGAACATGGAGTGGCAATAGCAATGACAGACGATATAGCGACAGCAGTGACAGAGGTAGATCAAATAAATGACAGGATAATTAAAGTAAGAGCAAAATTCAAACATGGAACAATGACGGTGATTGAAAGCTACGCCCCAACAGAAGTCAGCTTACCGGAAGAAAAAGACACTTTTTACAACGAACTACAACACACCCTGGAAACAACACCAAGACATGATTTAATCGTGATGTTGGGAGATTTCAATGCTAAAATTGGAGATGACTATAATACCTGGGGACAAACACTGGGGAAACATGGAATGACAGGCAGGCGAAAAGAAAATGACAATGGAGGTAGACTGCTGGAGCTATGCACCAACAACAACTTAAGTATAATGAACACGCAATTTATTCAGAAGACATGCCGAAAAACCACATGGACATCACCAGATGGAAATACACAAAACCTTATTGACTACATAATAACTAGGGAGGAGTGGATGACATCTATAAAGAAGACAAGGGTGTATAGGACGGCGACAATAGGATCTGACCACAATCTGGTAGTGGCAGAACTACAAATGAAAATCAGAAGCAAAAAGAACAAAGTAAGGAAAAGATACAACACCGAGGCGTTGGCAGAACCAGAAAAAGCAGAAACGTTTAGAAAGGGCATACAAGAAAGATATGAGAGCGTCGTAGCAGAGGTCAAATGTTATTTGAAAGCAATTCGGTGACTCATTTGCAGGGATATTTTTACACCCCCAACACCCCCCCCCCAATAACTCGCCTCCCATCTTAGACTGACACCCCCAATATGAGCCTGGGATGACCTTTTTTGCTTGTTAGACTTTTCGGCAGGGACCCCAAAATATACCGACACTCCCCAAATTGATAATCCTAGAAATAACCCTGATCATTTGGAGATTCATGTCAGGTTAAAACATCGACAAATTGCACATATCTGTCAGGGGCGAACTCCTGCCATCACCATTGGGGGAGAGAAAATTTTGAAAATTATACCCACCCATAAATTTGGAAAATCCCCTTATTTTGGAGGATATTGCAAATTATGGTCGAATTTTTTTAATCCCTGCAAAATACGTTAATAAATAACATACTTGCCTACGCATTGTCTGGTCTATAGGACTATTCTCAGTATTCTGCACGGATGCAATGTGCTTTAAACGTAGACTGATATAGATAATAATATATAAGAACTCTATGGCAGCGAATGAGGTCGATTTCGACCCCATAAGCCTCCATAAGGCATAATATAAACATTCTGATGCTCGTAAATACCAATGTGAAAGCAAAGCGACAGTGCGACTATCTTGCAGTATATGGTACCACTCCTACTGTAGTGCCGGTACTGTGAACCAGGAGTTTAGCCAGGAATTTGATTTGGGGGAGGGAGTATAAATTTGGGGTACATATTGCCATATATTATATACAGCGTTGTCGAGAGAAAATACGGGCTGGGGCAAAAATATTGAACTTCAAAGAAAATCTTGACGAGCAAAAAAGGCTATCCTCATAGTAAATAAATGCTGACATGGTAAGAGGCTAGTCTCTTCTATAAATAACTTGAATTGATGGCGACTTAGACCCTTGGAACGAATGACTTCTTCTGTAGCGCTAATATGAAAGCAAGAAAGCCCATTAGGGCCACTTTAAAGCCTTCGCGACTATTTGGAAGCACATACTTGTGTGAACAAACATATTCTGTAATGAAATTGAGCAAACATGTTCTTAGGTTTCGGTTGAGTGCTCGGTTTTGAAGTTGCAACAAGTGAACTGTCACAAAATATGAATAAGAATGTTGAAGACGTTCAGTCTCAACAACTCCATTGGCTATAAAAAAAGGCGATTGACCTTTGGGGTTTAAATTTTATGAATTAATAATTGAACATGGTCATAGTATTTTTTGATTAACAAGGCCTTAACCTTCAATTCTACATTAAAATTACAGTACTAATCATTTCAATTTCATTTGTTCCTACTGGATTGATTGCATTCATCAGAAATTCTATTAATTCCATTAGTCCTGTCGAATGAAATTGTATCCATAACCATATTAAATATTGCTATCAACGTTTGCTGTCAACGTACCACTTCTGCATTAGAAAAGCGCATGTGGCCCGCGGAGTCTTGGGACCGAAAAATGTGGCCCTTCGTCCTTAAAAGGTTGTGCCCCCTGGTGTATATATATACTGTATTATATATATATATATACACTGATTTTAGGGGTATATATATACCCATCAGGGGCGCCCATTCCCCTGGCTACTGGAAGCACCCTTCTCTGTGCTACTCTGACGTGATACCAAAACTTAGAAGGGAATTTCCTCCCCCTAGATTTGTAAGGAAGCATTTGCTTCCTTTCCCCCATCTGTGGGCGCCTCTGATACCGATATAAGGGCCATCCACAAATGACGTAACGCGCCCTGGGGCCCGACATTTGTTACGAAGTGTGACGAGGGGGGAGGTTCCGTGAGTGTGACGTAACACAATGCAAAATTGTTAAGATGATGACCTTTTTTGCTTGTCAAGCTATTTGGAGAGGAAAAATATAAGGATGTCAGGTTATTTGGAGAGGGAAGGATGACCTTTTTTGCATGTCAAGACTTTTCGAGATTTTTCGGGAGACCGAAAAGGGGGCGGGGTCGGCCCGTTGCTACATCATATTTTAGGGGGTCCAACTTTTTGTTACGTCGCGTAACGATGGGGAGAGGTAAAAAAAGTGCAAAAATCGCGTTACGTAATTTATGGACGACCCCATACACCCTCGCTATGGCCCTTTGCAGTGAACTACCTCATTTTGAAATTTAGTCAGCAACACATCGCGGGGATAAATGATACTATATTCCCCTTCACAAATTATTGGGTGGGACCGTTCCCCGAATCCCCGCAGTCCCCCTCCGTGATCAACGCCCTGCGTATTTGTTGTGAGATTTTGGTCAGCAACATTTCAAGTATGAATATCCGAGCGCATTACCAAAAAGATGAATGGATAGATTAGATGGTTGGATTGATTGATGAATTAATAGGATATATAGGAAAATAATTCCAGTTTAATTTCTACGTGTTTAGGAATTGACTTCGTCAAAGTTCCTTTCAATGTTGACGGAGCAAAAGTGCGTCTTCAGATCTGGTAAGAGTATTTATATACCAAGCGCCAAAAATTCATCCATTCAACCATCTAATTCATCCATCCAACCATCTAATTCATCCATTCAACCATCTAATTCATTCATCCAACCATCTAATTCATCCATCCAACAATCTAATCATGGGCGCCCACAGAAATGTTTTCAGGAGGGGGCAAAACATAATGGTCATGGCTATGCCACATAAATTTTTCCAAGAGGGGGCAAAACACATCTTAACACAATGGTCACGGTTAATATTTTAGCAAGGTTTTCAAATTTCAATGGGAAATATTGGCATTTTTATTTTCCAGTAGGGGCTAGTGCCCCCTCTTGCCCCAATGTGCGGGCGCCCATGCATCTAATTCATCTATGCAACCATCAGTTTCATCACGTTGATATTTTTAAACACCATCGTATTCCGATTCCTAATACCATTTCTGCGATAAATATATAGCGGACAGCTTATTAATTGCGGAGACTAATTACGCTAATCGAGATAAAAATGGTCTCCCTGTTATATGTCTCTCTAATCGCTTGTTATATGTAATAATGGAATGGGTTTGGCATCGTGGGGGTCGGGAGGGGAGGTCGTGTGGTTCAACTGCACCCTTGAAAATTATAAATTTATAAAAGATAAAGAGTTATTAGTAATGAATTAATATTTGAGGTTAGTGAAAATCCATGGAATTATTCAGTGTTTTATCCAGACTCCAGGGCTTTGGGGAGGGGAAATTGACTTGACTGGAGGGGAAGAGGCACGGTCAATGCAAATATTTGTGCCAGTGCTGAAATTTTGGAGAGAATTTTGAGGGTATTTTGGTGGGGGGATCCCCCGAAACAGGCCTGGATAAAACACTGGAATCATTCATCCCTCATCTATTTTCATCCATCTTCATATATCGCCCCTTTCTTCAGTTCATCCACTTTCGTTTCTGTTTTCCACAAAACCATTCCATTGTTCTTTTCCGAATGATTAACCTATTTGTGGTTGTTCTGATTTTCCGCACAGGGACACCGCTGGCCAGGAGAGATTCCGAAGCATCACGAAATTCCAGTACAGATCCACTAAGGTGTGTAGTTTTTCCCACCCGTAAAATCCACTTCCGTTTTCCGAATTGTGGAAATTCCCTTCATCAGCAACTTACGTCATTGCGCGGATCTAAAAAAAGCAGTAATGTTGCCGCTGTTGTTTTCTAAAACGCTCCCAGCCAGCAGCTACTGTATGAATGAGTAAACTGTAATGAAATCTACGTGTGTTTTTAAATCTCCTATAACGGCAATTAAATTGCTAACTTCCTCTAGGCGTCGCCTGTAATAGTATACATTATAATGGTCTACTTTGAATTGCCTATGCTGATTTGAACCACGCAATCAACAGTGAAATGTGGGGTTTTAAGCAGATTTTATCAGCGATGTTAGTCCTTGGCCTTGGTCTTGTCCTTAACCCCTTAACTGGGCAACAATTTGTAACTCAAAGTAAAATGGACGAGCGTTACTCGGGGCACCCAGTTAAGGGGTTAAGGGCTCCTTAAGGACCAGTGTCAAGTCCTTGGTTCTGGTCCTGGCCTTGAGAGGGTTGAGTCCTTGTTAACATCCCTGGCTTGTATTATAATTTATAGTGACTAGTGATGGCTATAGTACATAATGCTCGAGTTACCAGGAATTTGGGGTTTTAAGTTAACTCCTTTGGTGTTTAAACTTTGGAGTCTCCAGTGAATGTCGAAAAGTTTGGGAACTTTGGGCGCTTGCTTGAAATTAAGATTCTGCCCGTGAAATTGGATACTGGCTGACGCTATAAAGTAGTAGAGGAAATTCCACTCCATCCACTCAACCCTATAAACCTCAGTCACTGCGTCTAACTGTCAATACTATACAAGCACTGGTGGGTGAAAGCTAATATATATATATACATATACATATATATATATATATATATATATATATATATATATATATATATATATATATATATAGTAAGGGGCGTACAAGGAAACAAATAAACAAATTACGAAGCTAAGCACATATACTGTATATAATATATATAATTATATATATATATATATATATATTCGCTATATAAATAACAATAAAATTTATACAGTATATAAAGAACAGTAGACGGTGTATCTGGTTCGTGTTCTTAGATATGAGGGGGGCGGGGAGGCAGATGCATCTTTACGGCATATTTTGGATTCCTGTAAATGCATTGAAAGACATTTGATAAAAAGACGGATTATATAGCACCACCAAGCCATTGAGAAGTTACATTTTCCTCCGGTAGGGGCGCTGTTTGAAACGGAGTTTGGTGAAACAAGAACTCCAGAAATTTGGAGATTTGCAACTCTTTTAAGGTAAAAGAAAGATCATCACCAGACACACTGGCTCAAATCTGTATAGTTCTGAGAGTTCCGCCCACCCCCCAAAAGACGCAGTACCTTGGCCACATCTAAGGGGCGGAAGATGGCAGAGTGGGTTGCGCGCTGAAGCGGTAGGCTGACGGAGCGAGGTTCAAACCCCCGTTTGCGCCTCCATAGTGGCTTTCAACACAGGCAGTAAGCATGCCTCTTAATTAAGTCACTTTAAATAACGTCATAGCCTAGCTTTCAATGAATTTTAGGCTGCAATCGTGCTGGAAAAGAGGGGATTGAACACGGGCAACAAACTCCCTCCTGGACCCCGGCACTTATCAGGGTTTGTAGAATAATGTGATCGAACCAATACACGGAGAACCGACTGTGGCCAGACTGTTTCACAGCGGATATGCAACAGCATAGATACTGTATGAGCCAGTGGCCAGCTCCACCGGTGTGCCCCTTTGAGAGCCTGGCTTCCAGTGGCCCCCAGTTGGGACCCTATACAATGCTGTTTAGTACATACGTTAAACAACAAATGGTTGACCCCCCATGATTAGAAGTTGCCACCCCAACGGCCCCCCACTTGCCAAATCCTAGAGCCGCCACTGGTATGAGCTAACAGAATGTACTCAGCCTGTCGCTTGGTGTCAGACGGATTGACCTAAATGACCCAGGACTCCTCTTGCTTTCTGTGTCTGTCTCTGTGTGTGACTCTATCTGTATGTCTGTCTGCCTGTCTGCCTGTCTAATATGCACTGTATCTGGGAACAGTTAACGAGAGGATGACAGATGGCTCCATGTGGATTCCATCATTCAAGTATAAACATTTGAAATATTGTGCCCTGGGAGATTTCAGAGTCGCTACTCTTCGGCTTCAGTCGAAAGGACGTTGGAAAGAAAGCCCTTTTAGTTGTAGACCAGTTGGAGGAGAATTTAGGATTATTGCGATCTTTGGACTCCACACTCAATATTTCCTCCTCTTGCCTTCTCTGTCTGCACTCAAAAAATAATCCCTCAAATGTCTGTCTGTGTATGCGTCTCTGTCTCCGTCTCTGTCTGTCTTTCTCTCTTTCTCTCTCTTTCTTTCTTTATCTCTCTCTTTCTCTCTCTCTCTCTCTCTCTCTCTCTCTCTCTCTCTCTCTCTCTCTCTCTCTCTCTCTCTTTATATATGTCTTACTATGCCAGTCATTACTGACAGTCAGAGAGTGGATGCATATAATATATATATGGATATATATGGATATATATGGATATATATACATATATATATATATATATATATAGTATATATATATAATATATACTCTATATATAATTATTACATCCAATCTCTGACTGTCAGTAATGACTGGCATAGTAAAGCATGTTCATGTTACATGTTTGCCCTTGTCTGTCCGCTTGTGTGCTTAGCTCCGTGATTTGTCTCCGGCAGTGACCGTCTCTTGCCGTCTATTTGTCAGTTTCCTTGTACGCCCCGTGCCTTTCTTCCTTTCTTCGTATACGGTCTTATATGCGTCTCAGTAAAAAGTTTAATCTAGAGACAGATACAGTATACAGTATAAGACGTGTGGGAACGACTTAAAGGAAACACCCTTCTTTCTTGTACGGAAGCGTCTATAATAAACTTCGAATAAGAACAGCGACTGTTCAGTGTTCATATTTCTCCAATTCTAAGAAACCAATGAATAGAGGCTATTTTAATACCCACGCATATTAAATTGTCTAAAAGCAACTGATTGTCACAAATCTAATATACGTTAATCCACGTGGGAGACTAATTATTTGCATGTGGTCTGTTTATTAATTACGTGTCGAATAGATTGTGGTCAGGCCTGAGGAGAGGGAGGTGCAGAGCCGGTACATTGTTCCGGGGCCCATGGTGGAGCGTAAAGGGCCCATGAGGCCGCCGAACGGGGGCGTGGGGTGGGGTAAATGCACGGGGTCGGTGACGTATTAACATCCTGAAAATGACTGTCGGGCAAAAAAGGTCATCAGCAGTTTTCCACGCTTGCTAATTAGGGGCCCACTGCTTCCCTTCTGCACAGGGGCCCGGAATTTCTCCCGGCGGACCTGATTACGGTCTGTATATGCACGAGTATCGAATAGAAAGGAGAAAGAAGATGAGGAGGAGATGATGGATGAGGGGAAGAAGAGGAGGAATAGGAGGAGGAGGCAGTGGCAATTTACCGGCCTATAGGGGCCCGTGCCCCCTTCCTATTGAGTGTCTGGCCCCCCCAGTGGCCCCCCAGTTGGGACCCTATACTTAATTAATGCTACATACATTAAACAACAAATGGTTGGCCCCCATGATTAGAAGTTGCCACCCCAACGGCCCCCCAACTTGCCAAGTCCTAGAGTCGCCACTGGGAGGAGGAGGCGGAGGAGGAGGAGTAGGAAATAGACCGAAAGACGAATATGTGTGAGAGAATAATTATGAGCTTTCTTGCGAGTTATCTGATAGAACCTTCCGGTGACGACTCCGCATTATCGTCGGCACAGTTGATAAGATACTGGAATCGTCTCAGATAACAGCCAAGAGCATAATTGAGACGTACTTGGTCGGATACTCTGATATCAGAGGTCATTGAGTGCAAAATATCTGTTGGAAATTGAAAATGAGTTTGCCTCCGTCATGATCATCGAAATCAGTTTTCCGTTTATGACATTCGCCACTTAACCCCTTAACCGTGTATTTAACTGTAACTCAAATCAATGTAAAATGGACGGATATGTCCGGATTTCCAGTTAAGGGGTTAAAGGCTTCAAGCCCCCTTCTCTGGTCACTCATGCCCATTTGCCCGCATAGCCGCTTCAAATTCGCTTCTTTAATACGTTAATCCATGTTAGCGATTATTTGTCTGTTTAATATGTGTCGAATAGAAAGGAGAAAAAGAAGAAGGAGGAGGAGGAGGGGAGAAAGTGGAGGAGGAGGAGGAGGAGAAAGAGGAGGGGATGAGGAGAGACGAATTAATGTGCATAACCACTTTAAATTCTTTTCTCTAATCAGAATAAATAACAGAATGTTTCTCAACATTTTGGATTCGTACTTAATTATGGCGACCAGACAAGCAAAAGGTCCATCCGTAGTTCCGTACTATTCCGTAGGCTCAATGTCCCGGTGCTGATCCCCGGTTTCATGACCATCATAGGTGGCTATGGGGCCGTCCATAAATGGCGTCACGCGATTTTGGCAGCTTTTTACCCTACCCCCTCGTCACACGTCGTCACAAAAAGTCAGACCCCCTCACATATGACGTCACAACGCGCTAAGACCCCGTCATCTTGTCGTCTTTCCAATGAGGATACGAGTCATTTAGGCTGAATCAAAATTTCAACATCTCCCCCTCTCTCTCTATCTCTCTCTTACATACTCTCCCATTCTCTCTTCCCTTCCGTTCCACATTTCCTGCGAAATTAATGCTTAGCGAAGATACTGTATTTCTTGAGCCGATGGGCGTAACACGGTAACCAGCTAGGCTCGTGGAGGCCCTTGTCAACTTTTTGCTAGGTTATTATCATAGGGAAGGTAGTGCGCGGTGGAGCAGTGGTTAGCGCACTGGTCTGCCAATCTTGAGGTCCGTGGTTCAACTCCCGGTCACGGCAGAAAGGTTTTCGGTTGTTTCTGTTCAAAGCGCCCCCAGTCGACTCAGCTGTGAATGAGTACATCGGGTGGAAGGAAAGGTGGTGAGGGGAAGGCTGGCAACCGCCCTCATTCAGCCGTTGCTATGTAACACTAAAGGCGCTAACCCTTCGGTTCTCCGTTTGGGCGCTGAGCCTATGGAGTGTACCTTTATCATAGGAAAAAGGAATGTATAGGGGAGGGAGGTGAGGCCGCGCCCCCACTTTTTCATCCATGTTTACTTCAGTGGGCGTAACAGTCATTTAAGTGAGGGCGTTCCGCTATTTCTGACGTCACAGACGTCGGTTCGTTCAGACAAAGTCTTGTTTGTGTTCTCTGACTTTTGAAGTCACTTTCGTTTCCGCTTTAGTCAACACTAGGCCTATATAGCTAACGGGAAGTCAGGACTCGAGTATCGCCAGCTGAGACTTTTGCTTTGGATAGGATTTCCACGGCTGCCAGTCTCTGCTAATTCATACAACTGATCCATGCAGCGTTGAGCTGATCAATGTCTGCTGGATTCTCGAATTATAAAAGCCGCAATTTAATTGATTTGTGTGGAGCGTCTTGTGCACAATGAGACTTTAATATCATGAAATCGAGCCTTTGCTTGATAGGCAGCCAGTGAAGTGATTTTAAGATTGGTGTGATTTGCTCCTGTTTTGCAGTTCCAGTGATGACTCTGGTTAATGAATTTTGAAAACCTGTTCAGGCGGTTTAAGTTAGATTTTGAAATTCCAGTATACAGTGAGTTAAGAGAGAGAGAGAGAGAGAGAGAGAGAGAGAGAGAGAGAGAGAGAGAGAGAGAGAGAGAGAGAGAGAGAGAGACAGAGACAGAGAGAGAGAGACAGAGACAGAGACAGACAGACTCAGACACTGACAGAGACAAATAGCGACAGACAGAGACAGACAGAGAAATGGAGAAAGAGATGGAGATAGACACACAGAGAGAGACAGAGATACAGAAAGCTGAGAAAGAGAGAGACAGAGACAGAAACAGAGACAGGGACAGAGAGAAGAGGCTGAACAAACTATATTAAAAAGGAAAGAAAGAAGGAAAGAAAGAAAGGGGAAAAGAAAGAAAGAGAAGGAAGGAAGGAAGGAAGGAAGGAAGAAGGAAGAAGGAAGGAAGGAAGGAAGGAAGGAAGGAAGGAAGGAAGGAAGGAAGGAAGGAAGGAAGGAAGGAAGGAAGGAAGGAAGAAGGAAGGAAGGAAGGAAGGAAGGAAGGAAGGAAGGAAGGAAGGAAGGAAGGAAGGAAGGAAGGAAGGAAGGAAGGAAGGAAGGAAGGAAGGAAGGAAGGAAGGAAGGAAGGAAGGAAGGAAGGAAGGAAGGAAGGAAGGAAGGAAGGAAGAAAGGAAGGAAGGAAGGAAGGAAGGAAGGAAGGAAGGAAGGGAAGGAAGGAAGGAAGGAAGGAAGGAAGGAAGAAAAAAAAGGAAGTTAATAAGAAATAAGGAATATATATATATATATATATATATATATATATATATATATATATATATATATATAGAGAGAGAGAGAGAGAGAGAGAGAGAGGAGAGAAAAACAAGTTAAAATAGAAAAGAAAATGAAGAAAAGAACGAACGAATTAATTAATGAAACGACAGGAATAATTTTTCAATGACCCAATGAAACACAATAGAACTGTCACAAACCTCGATATGTAGAATATAGCTATCATTATATCGAGCCATGTGCCGTTAACAGGAATTCCCCATTCAAGTATAATAATAATTATACGAAGTCATTTAACCACATGACCAGCTAAATGAACTCCAAATACAGTGGACACTTATGGAGATCAGACCAGGTACCTCCTTAATTACCTAACATTATAGAAGTCCCTGATCAGGTCGACAGCCAATCAACGTCGGCTGTTCTTGAATTACCGGTCTAACAGGCTAGTGGATAGATAAGCAAGAAAGTAATGACTTAAGTAAACGATTTTCTTCTACGTGGGCAGTTGGAAGAAGGAGCTACAACTAATGACAGTGGTATTTGCATTGGAATGGGGTGGGGTGGGGGTGGGGGTGGGGTAGTATAAGTCTGGTGACTGCTTGGTTTCTCCCTCCCCCGCAACATACATAGCAAGGGCTAGGAGGCTTCATGCCAGTGGCGTAGCCAAGGGGGATTGGAGTTAACCCACCCTTGGTTGCCCGAACAAAATTTTTAATTGCGTATTATTATTTTGTGTGTTGTGGGGCGCCAAAATCGGGCTTAAGGTAGCAAAAAAGAAAACAGTGAAGCAGAGAAAAAATATCAATATAGTTGTATGCGTTCATATAGCTATATAACTAACTTAATGAAGCAAAAATAATAGGCAACGACCTTTTTTCTTGTCAGGATTTTTCAAAGTTGAGAATCGCCATAGGCCTCTTCGGGATATCATGACTACGCCATTGTTTCATGTCATGATCCATTCTAATCATGTTATTTAACTCCGAATTTCCCAAGTTCTTAAGTTTATAGCGGACCGCGTAGAGAATTTTCATATTTCACCAGAGACCGCTGCCATTTTAAAAAAATGTTTTCATTGTCATTAAAAAAATTTTCTATTATATGGCGCTAAATAATATGTCATGAAATTTGCGCATAGACCTACTATTAGCCAATTATGTCTAGTTTATTCGGTTCTACGTGCGTGAAAATATAATCAATTTCAGCAAAACGACATTTACACGAGAAAATATTTATATTTTTAAAAATTTTCCCCATTTTCTCAATTCTCGACTCGTGCTCCGCGGACCACCATTTTGAGAATCGCTGGTTTAACTGGCTTAGACCTATTTACCACAGTGAAACAATTAGAAATTCTTCACAAAATTCACCCTACCTAGTAGCTAGGGTGGATTTTGTTAAGAATTTCTAATAGCTACAATTACAACAATTACATTTACAATTACAACGCTTACAACGATTACAATTGTTACAATTATTACAATTTCTAGTAGCTACAATTACAGTGGACCTCGTTAATGCGACTCGAACAGCAAGGATCGCTTGATTTGAGCCGGGCGAGGTAACGGGTTTGAGATGTAATTGCTTTAAAAAATATGATTAATTATTTGAGGTCATCGTTGTTTTCCAGGGTCTTCTGTTGCTGTACGACATAACGAATCGGAAGTCCTATGAAACTCTCAGCTACTGGTTAAACACAATTGAAAAGGTCGGTAACAGTCGCAATGTTTATTCTAGCCACCTAGACATTGGGGTGGGGGGGGGTTAACATCTTTGGGGAGAGACATTGGAGAGGTCATACTACTTGGTAAAATGAAAAAAATATGGGGGAGGGTAAATTTCACACTTTGGGAGGGAAATCCCCCCTTAGAGAAGGTCTAGATTAAACACTGAACAGTCGTCTTAAACGTACAAGTCAGTAAGAAAGAGTTGAATGCTGAGCACACGGTGAAAATGTTAAGCAAAATATTATCTGTATGAAAATGGAAACCCCGCAAATGGAAATACTAAATAGAATGCACTTTACAGTATAATGAAAACTTGCGCTACACTTTGTCAGATAAAATATACATCCAAAAGTAGTCTAAATGGAGCCACATCGGGGTAGGGGTGGGTGTGCGTTGAGGCAGAAGTATGCGCTCGGCCAGACAGCGAGTCGCCTCTAATATGCAATGTGGTTATTATATGCAATGTGGTTATATATGCAATGTGGTTATATATGCAATGTGGTTATATATGCATTACAACCGGCAGACATGCCCGATCTAAAAGGCTCTTTTAGAATTATTGCTTTGTTTGGCGCAACAAAATGATTAGAGATAATTGCCGTTATAAAGGCACAGCGGCGGATTTAGTACTTCTCTTAGTAGGCATAATCGCCGTCATCATCATCATCATCATCATCATCATCATCATCGTCGTCGTCGTCGTCGTCGTCGTCGTCGCAGTCATCATCGCCACTACCACCGACACACTTTCATTCTTTCAAGAGTCGTTAAGTAAGTAAGTAAAATCTCGTGGAATTCTATAGCGCCTTGGAAACAGCACAACAGCAGCTGCTTATTCATCGGCGTAACCTCACTTAAAATAACGACGTTATGCGTCAGATATTATACTGTATGCAATGTAAGCTTCAGACCTTTAACCCCTTAACCGGGCGCGACGGCTCAGAGCCGTCCACTTTACATTGAGTTACAGATTTATTCCCCAGTTAAGGGGTTAAATTAAGTATCAGTTGAAATGCTACATCTCTTTGGATGACATTGAGGTAGACAGAATTCTTTCTCGGACTTTGGTCAGTTGATAATTTTTTAAAAAAAATGAACTAATAACATTATGAGGAAATCTTTAGACAGAACTGCAGATGTGTCCAATGCTACAAACTTCATGCAAAATCAAAACTGTCAGCATGGAGTGTCAAACATGTCAGCAATTAATTATTTGTAGCAACTAGATAGCCTATTTTTGCATGACTTGAATGAAATATTAGTTGTATGGGCGAAATATTATTTCCAATTGTTGCTTTGCACCTGTAGCGGTAAAGTACTAAAAACGTTTTATTTTTCGTCCAAAGACCCCAAAATACATAGAACGTCTAGTTACACCCGCAGTTGCATGATAATATTAACGGACGTCATATCCAGACATGCACTGCAGAAACCGTGTCCGTCTAAGTGTCTCTCTCTCTCTCTCTCTCTCTCTCTCTCTTATCATGTCCCTCTGGCCCTCTCTGGATCCGTCTATGCCTAAATGGTTCTCGAACTTTAGGATTTCTTGTGCAACGCGGTCACTTTGAAGTTTTGGTGATGACTCGCAGACCTTATATTACAATTCGAAGTAACTTCAGTCAGCATAAGCCCTATAGGCTACTTGTCTTGTCTATCAATTATTTAACCATAAAATTGTAAATCTTAATCATAAAATTTTAATTCAAACGTAGTCAGAACTCTTAGTAAAGCCATCCGTGTGTTTTGTGTTCTGAGGTGTTGGTGAGATATTTTGAGATAGTACCGACAATCCTTTCACGTGGTCCCCATGAAACCACCCTAGGGGCAGGGATATTTTTGCACCCCTAACGCCCCCCCTCAACACCTCCCCCAATTTGTGACCGACACCCCAATTTCAACAATGGGATGACCTTTTTTGCTTGCCAGACTTTTTGGCAGGGGACCTCCAGAATTTACCGACATCCCCCAAAATGATAATCCTAGGAATAACCCTGCCTAGAGGGGATCGCAGACTCCAGTTTGAGAACCACTGGTCTATATATGTAGACGCCTTAATTATGTTGAGCTATGATTTTACTGCGTCATTTTGTATCAGACTATGTTAACGCAGAGATGGACATGGGTCCATTTTTTAGAACCCAACCCATCCCGACCCGACCCATCAAATCTCCAACTCAACCCAACCCAACCCATGCCGGCAATTGCAAGTATTCACCCAACCCAACCCAACCCAACCCATGGGTTAACCCAACCCATGTCCATCTCTGTGTTAATGCGCGTTTTGCATTGGAAGTCCCTTGCTATGGGATTTGTTCTCTTTATATCTAACCCTAACATTATCCCTAACCTTAACCTTAACCCTAACCCTAAGACAAGCTAAAATAATCCACTATTACTGCCATGCTATCAGCAGCTGTTTATGTGTTTATCCCGGCGATCCGTTTACAGTAAACAGCAAATGCCTAGCGTTTCTGATGCCTATGCGTGTACAACGCATGACATACAACTTTTGAAACAAGATCTCGAGGACAGACAGGTGTTGGTTTTCCTTGCTTATGCTAAGCAGACATTGGCAATTTGACAGACGACGAGCTCTCTATATATATATATATATATATATATATATATATATATACAAATATATATGTACACATTATACCCAATATACCCATTGTATATATAATTAAATATATATACACATATATATACACACACATATATATGTATATATATACATAAGTATTTCAGTTTATACATTTATATATATATATACATATAAGTTTATACATAAGTATATAGGTTGAATGACTCATGCTAACCTACATTTAGATATGTCACTATACAATATTATTCGTCATAATGGCAAATGATGTACGACAGTAAAAGTCTCGCGGATGTAGACTATACATACCGCTGTTAAACGACATAATTGTAAGCATAATGTGGTCGTTGAGCAGTGTACTGTATATAAGATGCAATTATACAGATGCTATGTATGGCACATTCTCTATACTGTCGTATAGCTCTGGCGTAGAGGCGTAGCGAGGGTATCCGGCAGGAATATTTTTACACCCCCTAACACCCCCACCCCAACACCCTCCCAATTTGAGGTCGACACCCCCAAATTCACAATCCTAGAAATATCCCTGGTATCCGGCGCCCGGGGGCAAAGCCTCCCGTTGGCGCTCCCAACACTGCTGACGAGCAAAAAAAAGTCGCCGCGCATGGTTTCTTCTTCTTTATTATGCATTTCACTTACCCAAATACCCAATTTTGGCGACCCCACCTTGGCGCCCGGGGGCCTATGCTCCCTGCCCCCTCGCTACGCCTCTGTTCTGGCGTGGTACAAGATGTCGATGTGGTATGTGATGTGTTTTAGGATATTGACCAGAGCAACCGAGAACCAATTCCTATAATAATCGTTGGAAATAAATGCGATCTGGAAAACGAGAGAGTGGTTTCAACCTACGAAGGAGAAATGGTCAGTTTCCTCCCTTTCTCTCTCTCTCTCTCTCTCTCTCTCTCTCTCTCTCTCTCTCTGTCGTCTTCACTGTCTCCTTATCAATGCCATTCCTCCTCCTTTACAACCGAACATTTTGTCTTCATGTAATTCCGATTGAGAGTCAGTTGGAAGAAAACCCGGATAAGAGGGAAGGTAGTTTAGGTTAGCAACGTTAGGGGATGGAGCAGAAGGTCGCGGGTTCGAGACCCGCAGGAGCCCTAAGGTCGACTCAGCCTTCTTTCGCCAGATGGCGATGGCAAATAAGTAGCGGATTAATCGGCGGAGTAAACAGGCGCGTTGCATTAGAACACTGGCCCCATATCACGTAACTTGCACCAGTCGCCTGGCTGAGGGCCTTGGTAACGGAGATCAGCGCCGTCCTATGATCTTTGAGGTTAGTCTTGAGAGTGCTCGGGAAGGACTTTACTTTTTTTAGTTTTCTTATGGTCCTTCTAATGAGGTGTACTTCCAACCCAACTGTGCGTATATATGCAATGCGCATGCGATGCGTATGCAATCCGTATGCAATGCCCATGCAATCGTATGCAATCCGTATGCAATGTTTTCTGCTGACCGTTTGGACGTTAGATAAACTAAAACCTATTCAGTGATATGTGATAATAATTATGATGGCGTGATGGTGATGATGATGATCAGTTCTCTGCCCAAAGGCATATCCAACTGGCTTTTACCCCCACACGGAGGATGGGTGAGATGAGTGAAGTGCTTTCCCCTTGCCCTACCTACCGGCGGACAATTGGGGTGAACCAAAGTTGGTAAGCTGTGGCTACCCTCAGAGTTCATTACAAGAATTTCTACTGCTACTCCACCGACACCCAATAATAATAATGACAATAACAATGATGATGATAGTGATTACGATGATGATGACAATAACAATGATGATGATAATGATTACGATGATGATGACAATAATAATGATGATGATGATGATGATGATGACGACGACGACGACGATGATGATGATGATGATGATGATGATAATAATAATAATAATAATAATAATAATAATAATAATAATAATAATAATAATAATAATAATAATAATAATAATCAGCAGTAGCAGCGCCTAGCGTCAGTGCGTCACGTGATTAAATTCCCTTTATAACATGTTTGTGCCTGGTCCAGTTTATAATATAATATAATATAATATAATATATAATATAATAATGTGATTTTAAGTGGTTTAGGAGGCTAAGTAAGCCTGTGTGAAAACCACTGAAGTAAGCCTGTGTGAAAACCACTCCCGCTTTACCCTATATTAGACGCTACTCTAAACGAGGTCATCATAGCTGTAGTTGAAGATATGATGATGATGACGATGATAATGACGACTAAGGCGATGATGAAATCGTCAACTGCTATGACCGAGCAGACGATAATACGACGTATCCCATGAATTGGTCATCAACAGGTGGCAGATAGCAACTACCTGGCCGGATTCTTCGAGACGAGTGCCTGCACTGGAACCAACGTCCAGGAATGCTTCCAGCGTCTTGCACACTCCGTGACCGAGGTCTTCGACCCTCACCTGGTCTGTGCCATCTCTTCGTCGTCGACTCAGTCACGGCTGCGATTTAATTAAACTCATAGGAAAATCCCTATGTCGATTTTCGATTACATTACATTACATTGCGCGTATGGTTATAACGTTTCCCGTAAATTTCACTGATGGTATATGATAATGAGAATATTCTGACAGTGATGATGACGACGAAAATATTGCAGTTATTGATGATGATGACGATGATGACGACGACGATGACGATGATGACGATTATGATTATGATTATGATGATGATTATGAATCTAATTTCCCTCTAAGGTGTGCGCGCGTGCGTGTGAACAGAGGTCGCAAAGCAAGCGCACAGAGGAAAACATGGAGCGCACAAATTTTTGAAATTTTTGTCCATGGCTTTCATATCATACACGTAGTTACTGATAAAGAGTCACGCTTTGCTGTGAACTTGTAACGGCTCCATAAAATTACTAACTTCTGGTCTAGACTATGAGCAAAAGGTCTTCTATTTAACCCCTTAACTGGGGATCCCGGATATATCCGTCCGTTTTACATTGAGTTACAGTTAAATACACGGTTAAGGGGTTAATGATTTGTGCAAAGCACGCGGTTCCAAATATCGATAAGATTAAAAGAACAGAAAACCAGCGATAGAAATGTCTTAAAATAGAGATTTGAAATCATTGACGTAAACGTGGAAGAAAAAGTGGGGAGCCGAGCCCTGTACCTTCCCCATTCCCTATGGTAGCATCTAAAAAATCGGGGACTTGCGCCTAGAGGTCTAATAGAAGTTTACGCCTATGTTTGAAATGAAAACGAACAGCAACTTCATTTAAGAGTTCGTGGTTGCCCTTGATTGCGAACAGTTTTAAGATCTAGCAAATCGAATGGATACAAGAGGAACATGTCTGACATCCAGCGCAAACTATGAACCGCAATTTAGCTTCATGAATATGTTGAAGAACAAGAGAAGGAATCAATTAGAGCAGGATTTCCCAAACATGCAGTGGCGGCTCCAGGATTTGGCAAGTGGGGGGGGGGGCGTTGGGGTGGCAACTACTAATCATGGGGGGCCAACCATTTGTTGTTAGGTATGTAGTATTAAGTACAGTAGCGTCATTTCACACTTTTCTTGGGGGCGAGAAAATTTTTTGCCAAATTTTAGGCAATTTGTGCAAATTTTAGGCAATTTTTGCAAATTTGTTTGCAATTTTGGCAATTTTTGAGCAATTTTTGGGCCAATTTTGGCAAATTTGCAATTTTTAAATATTTTTGGTAAATTTTTATATATAGTATAGTATATATATAGTATATATAGAGTATAGGGTCTCAACAGGAGGGCCACTGGGGGGAAGTATCTCAGTAGGGGGGGGGGCACGGGCCCCCCTGGCCCCCCCGGTTGAGCCGCCACTGCAAACATGTTGGAACCGCGGCCCACCTCAGCGGTTTTGTAACGTGCCGCGATCCTAATAATAACATGTAATATCAAAAAGATGCATTGCGTCACCTGGCGAAAGCTTGATGAAAAGGCTCTTCTGAGTTTTGAATAAATGGCAAAACAGAAGCTCTGAATTAATACGAATGAAAATGCGGCAAACATATTAGGCAGAATTACTCTTGGTTTTCCCAAGCAAGATGAAAGGAGAGAAATAGATATTGAAATTTCTTGAAAATTATCTTTTTAAATTTTTACCAGGAGCATACCTTTATTACGCGTTTTAAAAATCCTATGAGTATGGCAAAACGCTTAATTAACCGCCAGTTTTCTCCTGTCCATATACAGACCCTCCCTATTGTTAATGGAGTTTCAGAGCAAAATGGTTGGAATACGCTTTCCTTGCGTTATTGCGAAATAAGGTTAATTTTTTAAAAGTACTATAGACCAGGGTTTCCCAAACTTTTGGAATTGTGCGACTCATGCCAGCGGCTTTGTAACAAGCTGTGACCATGCTAAACTTAATGTCGACTAAAAGTGCATAAAAGTTTCATTAAACACTAATCATTTTAATCAATAGAAGTCGTGTATGGAGGATTGCAGGCATACAAGTCTTTTAAGACCTAAGTCTACTTAAAACTTTAAAGGCTTTTGACATTGTAGTAGGCCACCTATTGGTTAGAAAATGACACTTGAATCTAATTTCGCGCAACCCCGCGACCCACTAGACTGAGCCCTGCGACCCACTTTTGAGAAACACTGTATTAGAAGAATACCATCTAGACATGATCATGCTCATTAAGAGTCATCTTCTTTGAGGAAGAAGGGTAACTGACCTAGATCAAATGGGCACATAGTGAGGATCGAAGAGAAACTCTAAAGGCATAAAAATCACAACCCATTACCAATTTGTAGGCTAATGCTTTATTTGTGATGCTTAATGTCTTTAAACTAATAAATATCATTGCCTATATTGTTAAACCGCATATGTAATCTTAGTCGTAAACTTCTATTTGGCCTCTAGACTCGAACCGCACTTTTTGAGAGGCTGCCATAGGAAAGGGGAAGGTATAGGGTTTGCGTCCCCCCCCCACAAATTTTCATCCAAGTTAACGCAAATGCATGTGTTTATATGATAACCCGGTGAGAAATTGTAAGAAATGGATCATTGACCGATAAGAGTGTTCTGGGACGTATTAATTAACTTGTTAGCAAATAAGTTTAATGTTGATTACGGACAAATTCTGGACCACGCACAAAAGTTGACTTTCCACGTAAAATTTTGCACGCAAGTAATTTCATGCGCACACATGCAGAATACACAAAATTAGAGGGAACATTGATAATTTATGATGATGATTATGATGATGATTATGATGATGATTATGATGATGATGAATATAATGATGATGACGACAACGACGATGACGACGACGATGATGATGATGACGACGACGATGATAATGATGACGATGACGAAGAAGACAAATTGTATAGGTCCTCGCATTGAATGTCAAGATATGTATTTATTTTTGTATTTATAATATATTTATTTGTTTTTTGCTCTTCCAGATGAAACTGTATGACCAGTCGACCACTCCTCCAAAATCCGGACATATGACCATCACTCGGTCCCCGGTCACTCCGCCCTCCTCTTCCGCCTGTCCTCGAGGCAAAAGACAGTCGACCATCAAACTAACGAAGTCCCTTAAGCGATCGCAGAGATGCGGATGCAAGAATGCCTAGGGTCCTCCTCCACTGCTGCTACCACCCCTCCACCACCAACAACAGGAAACCTCTCCACTCAGTCGTTCAGTCGTTCATCGTTCACCGTTAATTATAATGATTACTTCTATTTTTAAAAAAATTGTTTATCCGTTATTCTTATTGACTATTGAGATTATATGCTAACAGTGTTTTATCCACAGGTCCCAGACTCCCAGGCCTTTGGAGGGGGAGGGCAAATTGACTTGGATGGATTGGAAGAGACACAGTTCAATGAAAAATTTGTCACTGCTGAAAAAAAATTTGGGGGGGGGAGAATTTTGAGTTTTTTTTTGAAGGGGGGAATCTCCCCTAACAGGCCTGGATAAAACACTGTATGCGAAGACTATTTTGTCTGTATTGATTAGTATTGTCTCTTTGGGGTCTTTGGCAGCCGGTCTGATATTGTTTTGAGCGCGCGACTTACCTTTAGCTTGTGTATAGGCCAGAGCTGTCGGTGTCTCGGCTTCGATCCGAAATCTGTGAAACGTGTTCATAAATTTTTGTACTGTTTTCATTAGAGATTTGAAGCGAACTCGCCTAGAAATTAATTATAATTAATTTCACAATTTCTGTCGTAGTGCAGGCGCTACAGAACCCGGGACTAACTGCCAGTGGCGTAGCCAAGGGGGGTTTGGGGGGTTAAAACACCCTTGGCCGCCGAAAACAAAATATTTTTAATGAGTTTCTATGCATTTTAATTTTCGGACGCGATTTTGGAGGTCAAACCTCCCTTGGTTATAGAATGCAACAATTTAAAAGGTGACGACGTTTTTGCTTGTCAGCGCGTGGGAGGAATAAATAGACGAGATAAACTTTTTTTTGCTTGTCAAGATTTTTCCGAAGTTGTTCGCGGTCAAAACCGAAAACTACCCCCTTCCGGAAATCCTGGCTACGCCACTGCTAACTGCATGCATTCAACAGAAAGAGACAGACAGACTCACAAACTGACTGACTGACTGACTGACTGACTGTCTGACTGACTGACTGACTGACTGACTGACTGACTGATACACAGATAGACACACACACAGACACATCCAGACAGAGACAGAGGAACACAGAGACAGAGGGAGAGAAGTATGTTTCTGAGTAAGTTATTCAATTTGAATATAGACACCATTTTCCGAAAACATCAGAGTCCTTCCCGAACCCGGAAAGAACAGAGATCATTGAACTGTTATACTCGTTGATCAAGTTGAAACGATACCCTTTTAAGCAGCGGAGCTACTGTAGACTTTGGCAGATTAAGACTTATTAACGCGAGGCCCGTAAATTGAGTACAACTGCTGACTGCTTCCGTGTTCAACGAATCACTTCTTGGTTTAAATATATTCATGTACTGTCTCTCATCTCTCTGGCACACTGCCATCGATGCACTTAACAACACGAGAACGAGAGCGACATGCAATTGATTGACGAACCTGGATCTAATTCTATAGTAACTTCTGCTGATGTTGTCGACATTCTTAGTAACCGGATCCAGGGGCGGTTCAACGTTCATGGGCGTTCGGAGGGGAGGGGAGGAGGTACAAGGGGCGCAATTGACCTACTTGGAAAAATTGTGAAGTTATGAAAAAAGTAAAATTACTTAAAAAGGTAACCTATAGTACTATGTTAAAGTATTAATTTATACAAGAATCCAATGAACTTGCTTCCCCCTGGATTTTTTTTCATTTCTCTCGTCACAAGACTTTTTGCACCCTTGGAAAAATTTCTGCGGACGCTCATGTCCACCTTGGGGATCACAGGGGATGCATCCCCCACCGGCCCACCAAAAATGCGTGTGTGGCGTTGATGAGTTTTTGAGAAAACTTTTTTGTATTTATTTCTTGGTAGTACTAATAGAATATTTACTGAATAATAGTATACTTACTGACTAATAGAATACTTAATGACTAATAGTATACTTACTGACTAATAGTATACTTACTGACTAATAGTATACTTACTGACTAATAGAATACTTACTGACTAATAGTATACTTACTGACTAACTATAATGTAGTTCAGTCGAAGCACGGATTGTCGTATGTACTCGTCGATAATAAACCGTTTACATATAATTCCTTTGACAATTGGCGAGATATTCCTAGAAATTCATTGCATCCCCCCACCAAGAGTTCTTGGAACCGCCACTGGCTAGATCAGAGGTCCTCAAACCACTGCCCGCGGATCACTTGTGGCCCGCCGGCTCTCATAAAGTGGCCCGCGAGGTCTCTTCAATAGTTGTTACAATGTATCACACACACACACACACACACACACACACACACACACACACACGCTGCTGCGAGTTGTGATTTTATACGGACTTACCGGCGATATCTGATTGATTATAATCGAGTCTCTGTATTGGTCATATTGCATAAGATTGTTTTTGTGTTCATGCATATTTTTATTCAACTGAAAATGTCTATTTGTAACATAGATTAACTGACTGTTTTGAATAAAACGATGAAGAAATTAACGAAGAAACGTCTCTCTTCGTTTGGAATTTATCAATTTGATTTTATAATCCAGTGACGGTCTTTTTTCGCACTTATCATTCTTCATTTAGTGATTTGGGATCATCTGGGATCCTCAATTCCTCACCCGCCGCAGATTTTAGGCACAGCCAGGACCGCCGAGAGGTTGGAGGAAAGGGGGCAGATGCCCAGGGGCCCGGAGATCTGTAGGGTGCCCGGGCTGGTCCGCAGTTAGGGTTAGCCAGCCAGTCAAAAAGGTACGAGCCAGGTTTTATTTGGACTGCCTCCTGAAAAGACTGTCAAGCCGAATAAGGCCGTCACCGCTTTAGAGGCCCCGCGACTGTTCTGCCCCGGGGGCCCGGAATTTCTCTCGGCGGCCCTGGGCACAGCTGCTGCCCTGTGTCTGGCGGTGACTCGTAGCCAACCCAGCTGGTGCCCTGCCCACTCAGATACTTAGTTCTTCAGGTTCCAAGGGTCCTGGCTGGGTCATTGCCCGGTCTCGCCACGAGGGGGCGGTCACCACTAGTCTTATGAGCAGTGTTGTATAGTATTTGAAATACACAAGTATTTGAAATAAGTATTTGAAATACACAAGTATTTGAAATAAGTATTTGAAATACATTTTGATGTGTTTTGTATTTTTTATTTCATAGTCACTGAGAAAGTACTTTGTATTTTGTATTTCAAATACATTTCAGAAGTGTTTTGTGTATTTGAAATACAGTTTACAGTCAAAATACTTTTCTGCACTTTATTAAAAGTAAGCAACTGCCAACTAGTCATGCCACTAATTGAATTTAACCGGACTTACTTACTTATTTTAAAAATAAATCTTTCATTATTATTATATATTCTATGCTTTCACTGAATTAATGGAATTTACAAAATGGCGTCGCGTGGTGAAGTCAGCAAAGTCTCGGCAATGCCTGCTAATCTAGATGGCATTAATTGTAATGCGCTTGCTAACATTGCTTGATTAGGCGCAATATAAATAGCTCATTACATTTACATTTACACATACTATGCTATAAAAAAGCCAAGATGGGGACAAAGTTGCGACTACATGTCTAAGGTGTATGTCAGTGAATTTTATGTTGATGCCGACTTTAACTGAGTAGGCCCAATAAATCATCATTGTCAATTTAATCGAGGTATTTAATCTGACTGTACCAGCTGCCGTAGTAAGAATAGAAATGTTTCTTTCTGCAGTTTCTGTTGTTACCTTTACTGTAGTGTTGACTGCTGGGCGTAGACACTAGACAGGCACTGTTTTTGTTGCAATTAATTAATTAATGCAATGTTATTACGCTTACACTATTACACTTATTAAAGCACTTGGAATTAGAGACTATTAAACCCCTTACACTGCTGTCGATTGCCGTGGGCCGTGAAAGTATTTTGTATTTGAAATACATTTCTGAAAAAGTATCCTGTGTCTTGCATTTTGCTCTCCTCCGGGAAGTATTGGAGAAAAAGAATTTGAAATACATTTTTAAAATGTATTTTATGAGTCATTGGAAATGCTTAATAAAGGTGTGCAACGTTCAGCCGTATACAGGGCCTCCGAGAGGGGTGGGCAGGGGGGGGGCAAATGCACAGGGGCCCGGCGGTCTGGAGGGGGCCCGGGCCGATGATGAATATGCATAATTAACAATAATACCAATGATAACACTAAAGAAAGGGGGCCCGGCGAATAAAAGCCGGACCTGAGAACATCAAAGGCATCAAAATGAACAGTGTGAACAGGGGCGTCATTTGGGGGAGGGCAGGCGGGCCCCCAAGGAAAATGAAGAAATAATGTATTAAGTAAATAAATAAATGTGAAATGTGCAAAAAATAGCCAAAATTGTCCAAAATTTGCCCAAAAATGTCAAAAAATTTCAAATTTGCCAAAATTTGTCCAAAAATTGCCCAAAATTTGCCTATAATTGCCCAAAATTTGGCCAAAAATTATCTCGCCTCCAAGAAAAGTGCAAAATGACGCTACTGAGTGTGAAAAAGAGCGACAAGAAAAAAGGTCATCACTAGTTTTCGAGAGTTGCAACATGACATCGTGTCGGTTAATTTGGGTTAAACCAATGACAAGCAAAAAGGGTCGTCAGCAATTTTTAAAAATGATCGGGGCCCGCCGTCCATTCTACACAGGGGCCCGGAATTTCTCTCGGCGGGCCTGACCGTATACAAGTATCAATGAAGAGGCTCTCAACATTTTACAAGATCTTGTTGGCTTGGATTTTAAACAGTTCTTATTTAGATCAATGCAAATTGCTAAAGCACCACGGATTGACTACTTTACATGTAAGGTTAGAGTAAAGGAGAATAAGAGGAGACAAATAGAGTAAGGTTACCAGATTATTTTGAGTGAAAACCGGGACATTCTTGGGTTTGGGTAGGGTTACCTTAAATGGACTTTAAAATTGAAGTCTTCATTTCCAACCATCTGTTGTGCCCATTTGACGTTTCCCGAAAAATCGGTTATATTTCTCGGACTCGCTTCGGCTGCAATGCAAGGTTCTACGAGATTTTGTACTGATCTGGTCGAGAATTTCAGACACCGTGACTATATGTGATTTGGAGGAGCATCGCGACTTCCCCCAGCCGGGTTTCATTATTTCTACGAGTGTTCAGCTTTTAACGTTGACTCCGCTCTTTGTACAACATTTTGCCTCTAATGCTTCCAAATTCCTTGTCGTCAGGTGTCGCTACCACCACGTATCGCTTAAGCGGCTCTCCGCAATTTATAAGTGATTCGCATTTGTCTAATAAAGGTATGCGACGTTCAATCAGATAAAATAAAGATAAAGGGATCTGCAACATAGGCCTATTGTGACATCTAGTTGTCTAAGGTTTTAGACAAAATGGAGATAGGCCTAAATAAAACAATAACATAGACTAGGCTCCCGCAGTTGGAATGGGCATTTAGTCGCCACATTTTAAGTGGTTTAACTTGACTTTCAAAGAGCGTTTTATTATAATTTCTCGGACCTCCTTTTACCAATTAAGCAAATGAGGGTAATTTCAACCAAATTTCTGCTTTTGTTGTTGGCAGGTTAGACTATTGCAATTCACCTTATCTTGGTCTGACCAAAAGCCTGGTCTCCACTCTGCAATCTGTTCTAAATGTTACTGCTGGTCTTGTGACCAAAGTGGACCTACTTCGTTACTCTAACGTTTCAGACTTTATGCTTAGCATCCTCCGTTGACTTCCAATTTCTGACAGCATTAAATTCAAACAGATAATAATAATAATAATTGTTTTGCAGCACTTCGAGGTCAGGCACCGTCTTACATTACTGAGCTTTTCAAATCACCCTCTTCGACTGCTCATCGCCTGCTCCGCTCCACTGATCAGAAGAACGTTTATGTCTCCAGATCACGCACTGCCAGTGGCGTAGCCAGGGGTTAGGCCCAAACCCCCCTTGGCTGCCGAAAAAATATTTTTTATGAATTTCTATGCATTATTTATTTTGGGGCGCAATTTTGGGGGTCAAACCTTTCTCCCTTGGCTACCTGGCTGTAGAAGAATGTAGGATGTAACGGCTTAAGAGGTGACGACCTTTCCTTAAACCCTGGCTACGCCACTGCGCACTGATTTTACACAGCGTCGGCATTCATTCGTTGACTCCATCAACTTGGTACTCACTTCTTACTCCACGACTCTGTTTGTGAAATCTAGTGTCTCACTGTTTTATTTTGCGACCAGGGCCATATTAAGGCGGGGTTGAGGGGGACCGAAGCTCCAGGCCCACCATGAAAAATTGGCCCACCATTTTAACGGCTGAAATTCTAGAATGTTTTCTGTCGAACACCAGACCACCACCAGATCTATGTCGATAACCAGACCACTGATCAGACAGCAGTCACAGTGGACCAGCGGTGTGTGTGTGAAGATATGTGAATCGGTTGTTTATGGGGGAAAGTAGTCAGTCCATTTATCTTCAACTAGATTTTCCATCGCATGTGTCCTCCGGCGAACCAGCATCTAAACACCAAAAAATTTTCACTGTATCAACTATAAATCAGCGATCATGACACTTTTCATAGGACTCTCGCAGAGACGTCATTTCACCGTTTTTCAGGGGGTGGGGCAAAACACTTTCAGCCTGACAAGTTACAAGTTTGCGAAAAAGTGAAAAAGTTGACGACCTTTTTTTTGCTTGTCAGCCAATTTTCACTGTTACTTAACATCATCAAGCACTCCTTCTTTAGGGCGTGTAAAATCTAAAATAACACAAAATAACACAAACATTGGCAAAAAAAATTTTTCCCCCTCAAAATCAGGGGGGGGCAAATGCACCCCTGCCCCCCAAATGACGTCCCTGGACTGTCGATGAATGAAATACTGAGGGCTGTTTTTGAACTAAGCTTTCCTTATTTTCTCTGTTACAACGGGTTATCTGTTTTTAAACACATGCTGTTATATTTCAGCATGTCGGATGCGTCCGTTCGTTCGTCCGTCCGTCCGTCCGTCCGTCCGTCCGACCGACCGTTCATTCACCCTAACGGCCTAACCACATACCTACCTCCCTGCCTGCCTATCTACCTGCATGGGGGTGCAACCATTTGTTGTTATGTATGTAGCATTAAGTATAGGGTCCCATCATGAGGTCACTGGGGGGCAGGCACTCAATAGGGTGCACGGGCCCCCGGACGCCCCTGTGGAGCCGCCACTGCTTGGGGGGCTGAGTTCTTGTTGACATCGCTGAATGTAGGTCATAGAATGGTAAAAATCTTATCGATTTCCCTGCGCAAAACCTCTGCCCTTTGTTTACGCGCTTTGTTCCGACTCATCTGTCGCATAGAAAACACTTTAGACGGCTCATGGGCTACAGTCCATTTATGGCTTACGTGCAAAAACAGGAAGTTCGCCTTCATTGATGACAATGATGATAAACCTTCGCTCGCCGAAATCATCCGTGCTGTCTTATCGATCTGATGATGCGACATCTGGCATCAGGTGACTTTGCTTTTGGATCGATTATTATAGTCGTGTCCGGTTTGCCAGCCTAGCTTATATGACGCGTTACTCATAATAAGCTTATAACGAAATACGAATGCAAAAACAGTTCGTACTTTTTAACGCCTGCGTTGAGTTTTGCTTTAAAGAAAGAGAAGACAATTTTAACAGCGACGTTCGTCTCTCTCTTCGCAAGTGTACAACCGACCGGTTATCTTCTATCGGTATGTGATATGAAAGCAGATTGATGGTCGACTGCAGCGGCTTATGCTAAGTAAAGAATGGAAACTGCTGATTAATTATTTTCGGGGCTCATCTACAGTATCACTCCCAATTAATTTAGCAGTTGTTTGACTACTCGTATTAGTGCCCAATACCATACATGCAGACTGACGGAGCTTACAAATTGCAATAGCTACTTGGAACTATTTTAACTATTAAGATTATTTATTAGTGCAAACCAATGAATTCTATCACATATCGTTATCTGTTTGACGACGTACATACCGGAACATCTACAAAAGTACATTGAATTAGCCGCGACCATCTATGTGAAAAAACTGCATTATTAAAAATTGAGAAACAATCATTAGTCTCATTTCCAGTGGCGGTTCCAGGATTTCTTGGTGGAGATGAAATGAATCCATGGGAAGTTGGTGGGGGATAAAAATAGAAGGAAAAAATCAATAGACTTCGCCGAAAAATTCTGACATAAGAGAATTTTATCCCTAATTTCACTACAATTTTACCGGAAAATAGGCTGCCAAGAAAAAAGGTTATCCGCAGTTTTCCCCCCGTAGACTAGACTTTTACCCAATTTTACCCAAAAAGTAAGTTTCACAAGCAAAAAAAGTCAAGTAAGTCCTGTGGGGAGTATGCATCCCCACTCATCCCCCACGTGGAAACGCCACTGCTCATTTGCTAAATAGTAAAAACTTCGGAATATTGAATATCGTTGATATGCGCCCATTTCTCCTGGAAAGATAAACAGTTGTTATTATATACATAATAATTAGGGGGAGTAATTATTATATAATAATAATAAAATAATGGCTGGGGAGTCATTATTATATGGGAGTCATTATTATATGCTATACCTGCTCAATCTATTAAATAACGACCTTGCGAAATATAATTATCTTAAATAATAATTCTCTTTGCCCAGTAAACCAAGGTTGTCTGTCACGCTACACGGCAGATGTTGGAGGACGTCGTTATCATTGACAACCGAACTTTATAATCGACGGAGCTTTCGACGAAGCGCCCTCATTGCAGCTTGACGAATCGTCCTGATTGCCTGCACGTTGTACGGCACCACTGGGGGCGCAGTACCCCGTGTGGCGCCGTAGGCCCTACTGGGGACGCAGTCCCCCGTGTTGGGCGTAGCCTGTAGACCCTACTGGAAGGAGGCGCAGCCTCCCGTCGTAAACCAAGCACCAACCGACGTGGGGGCCGTAGACCATATTGGGGCGCAGTCTCTCGTTGGAGAACAAGCCCAAGCCCCCGATGGAGACCGTAGGCCCCACTGAGGGGCGAAGCCCGGCACCTGTGTGGCCGCAAGTCCTACTGGGGGGGGGGGGCGCAGCTCCCATGTGAGACCGTAGGCCTTACTGGGGGCGCAGCCTCCCGTGGGAGACCTAGCCCCAGCCCCCGTGGTGGCTGTATACTCCACTGGGGGCACAGCCCCGGGTAGAAAAAGTCCCAGCTCTCCGTGGGAGGCAAAGCCCATTTGGGTCCGTAAGCCGAAAAGAAGCCATATGTCCAAAAGGGGGCGTAGGTAACACTGGAGGGCGCATTCCCCGTGGGAGACCAAATCCCATTGGAACCGTAGGCCCAACCCGTAGTCGTAGGTTCCGTTATGGTGTGCATGGTGTGCAGCCCCTGTGGTGGGGCAAGACCACCCAAGGAAGACATAGGAACAAGTTTAAATGATGATCTACGCATTCACTTTACATTTTTAGATTTAAAATATTTTTATATGTAATAATGCGAACTTTTGCAATAAATCGGGGAAGGAGATAGCCACTTCCCCTTCCCGTTATTTTTGACGGGTTAACAGCCAGTTACAAATAATTTTCTAACATTCGTGCAATTCAGATTCTTTCTGAACGGTGCGTTTGCAGAGATGAGCAACCAGCAATCGTGCGGAGCAGAGAATACAGCTAAAACAACATGGAGAAACGACCTTCTGGAAGATATAGAAAATATACCTAAGGAAGGTGTTCCTGGACGCATCGTTGTCTGGGGTCTGAATGCGGAACCGATTCTCACCGGGATCGGAGAGGACGATGTTTTGGTTGCAGCTGCTGAATTTGGAAAAGGTCGGATCGTTTGTGCAGCGCATAATGGCTACTGCAAGAATTTTCTTAGCGACGGAGGAGATTTGAAACGATTTCACGACAATGTCAAGAAATGGTTAACAAGAGGAACTTTCAAGGACAGCTCTTGCATCGTCAACGCCAAAGACGACGCTCAGAACAAAACACTGATTTCTATTAAGATAATTGTTTCCGATGGAAGTTTCGGAAAGATAACGTCAGCCCAGATGGAAGAATTTATACGAAATGGAGGAGGTTTGTTCCACTGCATGACTCCATGGGGATGGCTTCAAGTCAATAAGGGAAAATCTCTCTCAGATGCTCCCTACTACAACCTGCTTCTACAAGCGGGCATATGCTACACCAATGAGCATATACAAATTAAGGATAATCGCTTCTCCGTCAAGCATAACATGGCGAGTGGGGCTCACTTACTGAGACGCTCGAAAGACGCTAAAGAGCACCCTGAGAAGCACGCAGACAAAGTTCTATCAAGTAGATTAAAGTTCTTGCCTGAAGTTGCATTGAAGGATTTCGGTAAAGATCGTCACGACTCTAGGATGATTTGGTCAGGTGAAATTCTTCAGAATATCGACAGTTTGCCTCTGAAGGGCATTCCTGGTCGGATTGTAGTTTTCGGCGAAAGCGCAGAGCCAATCCTCACCGGAATCGAAGAGGAAGATGTTCTGGTGGCTGCGGCGGAGTTCGGTCGAGGTCGAATTGTCTGTGTATCTCACAGTGCCTACGGCGACAAATTTCAATCAGTCGGAGGTGAGTTTCAGGTGTTTCACGACAATGTCAAGAAGTGGTTGACGAGAGGATCTTGTCGCGATGGAACCAGCATCGTCAATGCCAACGATGTCGTAAGTCAAGAGCAAACGAAAGAGGCGAAGATAATCATGCTTTGTGGCGGCCAGGCGAAGTTGAGTCCAGCGCTCTTGAAAGAATTTGTACGCAACGGAGGAGGGTTTTTTCACTGCTTAACGCCATGGGGATGGCTTCAGCTTAACAAAGGGAAATCACTTTCAGATCTTCCATACTGGGATTTTCTGGTAGATGCTGGTTTGTGCTACACTGACGAATATATTCGTACGAAAGATAATCGATTCTTGATTAGTGATAATAAAGCCAAAGGTTCTCACCTGATGAGAGTTATCAAAGAGGTTGAAATGCATCCACAAAATGCAGAGCAGTACGTAGAGATGCTAAAAAGAGTGAAGTTCTTACCAGCCAATATTCAAACTAATCTAAGGCCCTTAATGGAAAATGTGTGGAAAAGATGCAATGAAGAAATTAAAATCGGGAGAATTCCTTCATCGCGACGTCCAATAGAAAACAAAAAGGACAGAGCACTTCTCGATCTCTGGCTGCTCTCTGTTGGAATTCTCGAGCTCAACGGCGTAAAGGCACCGGGAGTCGATGTATTTCCAGGAGATTTCGAAGACGATCCTCCGCTCAAGTGTCACGAATTAGATTTCAGTTCAGATCTAGAAGAATTCTTTTCGACGTCGTGCTATTTGCCTGCTGGCAAAACCATGAAACTGGATATTGTGTCGGGAAACGACAAGAGAGATTGGCAGGTCATGATTGGATGTCACACCGATCATTTAAAGAAGGACAAGATAAGGAGATGGCCGACAGTCAATAGAAAGGTAAGAATTACTAACAACACTCACTTGATATCGTCAGCTTTTGGAGGTTTAGTATATTTCATAAGTCCAAATAGAGCTAACAGCCAAATCAAAGTGAAAATCGACAACATTACAGATTCTCCACATTTCAAACTGATTGACGGCGAAGAAGGAAGAAAGATCTGGCAAATGAGCAGAGGAGCACCTGGACTCTGGGCAGACATTGAAGGAGACCTGATCGCATTTACCTTGCCATCTAAGAGTGTGAGACATCTAGAATTTGATCAACTGTTTTCAACCATGAAGGTTTGGGACTCTGTAGTCCGTCTATATCATGACCTGAGAGGTACAGACGTTTCAAAATTCAGACGTCAGTGGGTCGTTTGTGACGAGCAGCCAAGTGCAGGATACATGCATTCCGGATATCCCATTGTCACCCATTTGGATGTGACAGATCAAAACCGTGCAAATAGTTTTCTATTAGATGGTGAGTCACTCCTGAAAGAAGGAAGATGGGGCACGTTTCATGAAATTGGTCACAATATGCAGCGATCGATGTGGACTTTTGATGGAACTGGAGAAGTGACCTGCAATATTTTCACTCTCGTTGCTATGGACTGCATATGTCATCTGAAACCGTGGATCCACAGTTGGTTGCGTAATCAACTAAAGGATACGGAACAGTTCTTGAAAGATGGAGCACAATTTGAGACATGGAAGCGTAAACCTGGCGTAGCATTGTTCATCTATGCTCAATTGGCACGTGCATTCAGATGGGAGAGCTACAAGAATGTGTTTCGCAAATATGAAGCGATGACTGAAAATGAAAAACCAAATGATGATCAGAAAAAAATCGACACTTGGTTTCTGACATTCTCAGAAGTTGTGGGATACAATCTGGCACCATTGGCCAGATTCTGGGGCATTGGACTATCAGCGGAAATGACAAAACAATTGGAAACCGGATTTTCTGCAGCATTTCTTCCTGATGATGAAATAACACAGATGTCTTCAACAAGAGTAGATGCTCTGCTCAAGCAGTTTCCTAATCTTGTCAGAACAGTGGGCAATTTGACTTGATTAATCATTTCTTGTTACCACGGAGCACATCCATGGTGCATTGCATTTCCTTTTGTTTTAGTACAATACGTACTATACTGTATATCATATTTACATGTATAATTATTGAAGCTGCAATGCGCTTACCAACACTAATTGAACAGGCACAATATGAATAGCTAATTACATTTCTGGTTTGCTGATATTTATATAATTTTGTTTTCTTTTTCGTCTAAATAAACGATTTTGGAATTCAGTTAGCAACTATTCGTGCAAATACGTTTGATATATAATGGTTTTATGGTGTCTGTGAGCTTTGGTTTGTAAATAAAAGATAGAATATTATTGCATACAAGTTTCATGACCCGCATTCCACTTAACGAGCTGTCCTAACAGAACGAGTTGCATTAGTCACCCCACTATTCAAGGAAATGAAATAAAGTGAACCAAGCGTTTACTAACCAGTGAGCTTAACTTCTGTAATCTGCAAAGTTATGGGAAAATATTGAACGAGAACATAATGGAACATTTGACTAAGCATAAAGTTGTTAAAGACAGCCAGTATGGATTTACGAAGGGACGGTCATGCCTGACCAACATGTTAGGCCAGTGATATTTTACTGAACGGTAACAAAAATTAGAATTGAAATTAAAGGAATCCGTTAACGAAAACGAGAACTAAAATTAGGAATTTTTAAAGAACGGTAACTGAAATAGAAATGAAATCACCCAATAAAAATAGAAACTGGAACTGAAATAGAAATATTTTATGAACTGAATTTAACTACCCGTCATTAAAAATTACCTCAATTTGCTTAGGTTGTGTGATTTTTGAAGCGCCATATATTATGGCTGTTCGTGAGTCTGTGTGTGATTGTGTGTGTGTGTGTGTGTGTGTGTGTGTGTCCAAAGTTCAGCGTCATGCGACCATGGGTGATATGCCAGCCGTTGCTCCGAGTCATTCCTACCCCACACATACAGTCAAATATGCGCCTGTCTGGGAGGGGGTGACTCGGTCACCACTGAGCTATCACATGCTAGTCACGAGACGGCACATCGGCCTCTGCCTTGATAACCACCATTTCGGTGTCTGTATCGGAAAACTTAAGCGCGTGCTGCTTCGTTAATTTAACGTCGGCGTTAACTTAATTGCAACAATTGTTACAAGATGAGTATACAGTAGCTAAACTGTTGCCTGGAAGGAAGCGAGATAGCCCAGTTTGGGATTATTTTATATATGACGAGAAAGCGGACAAATCTCATTGTCACGTTCAAGTTGATCAAAGCAGCGACGGAATTTGTGGAGTGAAGCTGTCGGGAAAAAATTCGAGCAACCTGGTTGCACATCTACAGCGTGTACCTAAAGCTGTTTATGCACTTTGTACGGAAAAGGAAAAGCAGCGACAAGTATCGAAAAATGCTATTCCATTAAAGCGCAAGACCTCGGGTGATAACCATGGTATCTGCAATCAGACCATCAGTGAATGCTTCCAGCGTCGAATTAAATCATGGCCAAGTGATTCAATCGAGAACCGTCCGCGCCAGGACAGTGTGATAGGCATATGTTAGTGGCCACGGGCTATCCAGTAACAATGCTAGATCAGCCTTCTTTTCGTCACATGATTCACACTTTGGATGCAAAGATCAAGGACGGCTCCAGGATTTGGCAAGTGGGGGGGGAGGGGCGTTGGAGTGGCATCCCCTGATCATGGGGGGAGCAACCAGTTGTTGTTTAATGTATGTAGCATTAAGCATAGGGTCCCAACAGGGGGCCACTGGGGAGCCAGGCTCTCAATAGGGAGGCACGAGGACCCCCCTTTTCTCCGGTGGAGCCGCCACTGGCAAAGATCAATCTTCTACAAAACCTGATGTCAATTACTAGAAGTAAAATTAGAAATTAAACTGAAAATATTTAAACTAGAACTGAAATTATTTTAGAACTGAAATTAGAACTGAAATAGAATTATTTCTTGAAGTATAACTGAAATAGAAATGAAAATAAGACCTGAAATAAGAATTAAAATTAAAATTAACAATTATTTTTAGAACTGAAATATCACTGAGTGAGGCACAGCAGACATACTATGAATTGATGACAAGTTAAGATTTTGCTAAAGCTTTTGAATAAGTATCCCATAAAAGAATACAGTAACTGCTGTGAAATAGGGAGAATATTCTCATTTGTCTCAGATGGATGAAAATTGGTTGAAGGGAAGAGGACAAAAGTTTGGCATAAGACTTTAAGGCAGTGTTTATTCTAGCCACCTTGACATTGGGGTGTGGTGGGGGTTTGAAAGGTTTGGGGGAGAAGGTTTGTTTCCCCAAAAACCTTGACAAGCAAAAAAAAGAAGGTTTTTCCCTTCCAGAATGTGGTGACAAGCAAAAAGAGCTCGTCAACAGCCTTCCCCTTATATTTCTTATTCTTCCCCAATGCTCTGACATCCAAAAAATGGTAATCCTTATAGTTTTCTCTCTCCAAACCCCCTCTCGTCACACTTTTGGGGGAAATTTCCATCCTCCAATGCACATATATAATTTTATGGAGGGGGGAATTTTAAAACTTGGGGATTCCTCTCTAAGAAGGCCTAGAATAATCACTGCTTTAAGGGGTGTCCATTCAGGATGGGCAAGAGTCTCTAATATATATATATATATATATATATATATATATATATATATATATTAGGTGCCCCAAACCAATGTAAAAATTTTAGGTTGAGAAATGTTAATGTGGTACCCCCTCAACTTGTTACCCCTTATAAGAGCAGCAACATTGCAAAATTTCAGCTCTTTATGACAACATTTACTGGTTGCTCAACATGTTGAAAGTTTATTGAAAAGTGCCAGTTAGCGAATTTGTTAAAACTAGCTTGTTGTGCAACTTTATTGCTCAATGCCCAATGTCATTGGCATCTGCTACTTATCTATTTGAATATTTTGAAAAAATATATGAATATATGCTTACCATTTTTGTTTTTTGTACACAACATTTAGAATAAATTATTAACTGTCAAATTAGCACTGCCACCGGTTAATACTTATAAGCATTAAACTGTAACCAGTGTGCTTTGCTATATACAAATAATTAATTATTTAGCAAATTATCATGTCTTTATTACCAACAACCAGTGTGTACAGTACTGTTTTATGTCACTTATGGTTTATAATATGAGTGACAGTACACATTTCAGGTTATGTATGAATTGTGTGATGAAGCTATTGTTTGTAGTAGGCATATTCTTGGCCAAATATTGTTGTAATATGAAATGAAATTATGGAACGCATTATCACATTTTAGATCAACGTGTAATCTGCTTAAAGTAGTTAGAACAGCTTGACTACAGTTTCGTGAACAGATGGCAAAGGCTGGCAAATCTAATTCTGATCCATCCTTATTAAGTAGCCTAGTATACTGGGATGGCAAGATGTTGCCAGACATTGTAGGCTGTGAACAAGTTGATAGGCTGCCAATCTTGGTATCAAGTTTTCAAGTGGAGCAGGTACTTGGCTTTCCAAACCCACCTATATGTACCAAAGCAATGCAGTTGTACAACAATGATTACAAAATGGGCATTCAAAGTTACGTGAAAGACATATGCTTCGACAGCTTTGAATACTGGCATACGAAGTGGAGTTTTTCATGATAGAGACCATGCTTTACAAGAACCTTTTGCATCTTGCATGCCAACTTCATGCGCAATAAGTGGTAGTTGGTGATGTTTTAGAGACCGCTGTGGCTGATCATCTCTGTTCCAGATATTGGCTTATTCACTATTTATGGCACCCAGATCTATGTACTGAGTCCACTGAATGGTCAAGCTGCTGAACTGTGTAAAAGTGTAGATATTTATAGAGCAGTTCAAATAAGTGAAGAAACTGCAGTGAAGATGAGCCTTTTTGGATGCCTGTTGTACGCAAAAGTCAGGACATTATGTCCAAGACCAGCAGCTGTTCCTGCCCATGACCGGAACTTTTATTAAGATAGCAAAATACTATGTGGCGTTGAACAATGGCATTTCCGACGCTGCAGATCAGCATACATATATGGTACCTGAGTGAGGAAGCATTTTTGACGACATTGCAGACAGCCGCATTAAAACGAAAGATGAGCAATGCACTTAGTAGACAGAAACATCTAAAGGTATTCAGTTCAAGCCCAGTACCATTTCTGAAAATGAACTCAGCGGCTTTGTCATAAACAATACTACTGGTATGTCTATCTTTAATGCTCTGGGCCTGAATGCTGATTTCCTCACACTAGCAGAACCATGATGAATTTCAGGTAACCAAAAAATACCACAACAATCTGACAGTTGTAAATGAAAGGACAGAGTGAGCTGTCAAACTGATACAGGACTTTCACAAAAATACAGTATTGCGACAAATAAAGAACAGTAAAGTATCTTTATCAAGACACAGAGCTAAGTATCCAGAAGCGAGAAAGTCGCTGTTTGTCGGTTGCAATGTTGCTGTTCCACAGTCCACACTAAAGACTTGAGATGCACTGGGCTTAATGGAATGGCAATGGATAATTTTCTTTGAGGCAATTGAACTTTCTAGTTTTTGACAATATTTTCAACAACTTAATTGTTAACCTGGTGCCTCACAGTATTCAAAGTATGCATTTAACTGTCGAAGAACTTATATGGAATTTCCACGTGTAAAAATTTTCATCTATTTAGAAATGCGATAACTTTACAGCCGTTGAGCAACCTTTAAATTTGATTTTAAAAATCTGAAAAAATTACAGAGAACTTCCTTCACAACACATAACAAAATGGGAGGGTACCACAGTAGAAATTAAGAACTTCAGTTTTGATTTGGGCACCTAATATATATATATATATATATATATATATATATATATATATATATATATATATATAGCAAGGTTTAAAGTGGTTAAGGAGAGTTTGCCTGCCTGAGAACCACTTTGGTGGAGTGCTTCAGGACTCAGTGCTCTATATATATATATATATATATATATATATATATATATATATAGAGAGAGAGAGAGAGAGAGAGAGAGAGAGAGAGAGAGAGCAGTATTGTATTGCCCCCATGAAAGAGCATTGGCCCAAGCACTGAGCCCTGAAGCATTCCACCAAAGTGGTTCTCACACAGATTTTAGGTTTAGATTTAAGCAGTGTTGGAGTTGTGAAATTTGAGCTGGAGGAGGGGGTTGAGGACTTAAATTCAATGAATGACAGAGACTGCATGTACCCGATATGCGATTTTTGTGAGGGTTGCAAAGTTGGCTGGGGGGTTCAAACCCCCTCCCCTCAACCCCCGGCAACTCCAACACTGGATTTAAGTCAACTAAATGTTTAGATTTAGGTCAACTAAATCTTACAATATCTAATATTTATGTTAATATTGGATGATTTTTAGTATTTAATTATTATTTTATTATTTATTTAATTAATTATTTAATATTTATTTAATATTTGATATTTAAGTCAAATAAATCTTACAATATTTCGAGGATCGAGGCCTATTGATGTTTACTTTTATCTGATTGAACGTTGCACACCATTGTTAGACACCGCAAACTAGTTATAAATTGCAGAAAACCGATGGCTTGAACGTTAATTCGGTCTCCTGACATTTCAGCGAATTGGAAGAATTTGAGGCAAACTGTTATATGAGAACGGAGTTAGCTTCGATAGCGCCACCGATCATAAAAATGAACCCGTCGGCAGTCTAAAGCACGCGTGCCAGACGTGGTTATATGCATGTGTGTCAGTGTGTGTGTATAGGCCTATTATATTCAGTAGTGCACGGGAGATCCAAACAACCTATTATATATTGCTTCGGCGGTTATGGCCCCACAGCAGTCACATACGTGGGCCAATGAACATACTGTAAGTGCTCTCCGAGAATTCTAAACTCCATAGATCATAACCAAATCGCACATGAATCCTTTAGGGCAGTGGCAATCTACGGCCCTCGGGCAGAGTGCGGCCCGCCAGCGGATTCACGTGGCCCGCGAGATCATTTAGAAATATGAGCACGAGCGATAGAAAGTGAGATAATTTGAAATTATTTTTCTTTGGAAACATGGCATTTTATTTTGAAATCTTAGAAGGGGTTGGCAGCGCGCGGGATAGAAGAAGGATCGCGAGGAGGCGGTCACCACGAGACTTATGAGTCATTGGAAACGCATAAAAAGGTGTGCAACGTTCAACATTATATACAAGTAACAATGAGCGCCCGGGACAGTGACGTACGCCTTAAATGGAGGGAAGGGTACATTAGATGTTGGCCATTTTTTTGTAAATCTTGATATTTAGGGGCGGAAGATGGCAGAGTGGGTTACGCGCTGGAGCGGCAGGCTGACGGAGCGGGTTCAAGCTTCGTTAGCGCCCCTAGTGGCTTTCACACAGGCAGTAATGCCTTCTAAACCACTTTAAATCACGCTAGGGTTTTCCCCAGAACATTTTGCCTCAAAATCTTTTAAAATCGCTGCTAAAACATTCTAAAAAATTTCTAAAACCTATTGGTTAAGCGGCTTTCTGCTATTTATAAGTCATTCGCATTCTCTAAAAAAGGTATGCGACGTTGAATCAGATAAAATGGAAATAAAGGGATCTGCAACATAAGATGAATCTGCAATCCATTTTATCATATCCTTCTTTCCCTTTTGTGTTTCTTTGTATCTTTTTATGTATCTATATATCTTATCCTTATCCCATTCAACCTGATCTTGAAATGACCGGGTCTTTTTTGCGAGATGGTTTAGACTTTAGACTTTAAAGCCTTCGAGCTCCATTAGATCTGTGGTTATGGGTACTAGAATGGGCATTGGCGCCGCCGCGAGGGGTGCGGAGAGGGGGTCTATTTGGGCGGGAATCAGTCGTGGGATATCCGCAAAACCCTCGATAATTTTTTTCACGGGTGGGGAACAGTGTTTAATCTAGACTCCTGCACTCCGGGGGGCAAACTGAAAAAGCCGGGGAGGGGGAAAATTGACAAAGCCGGCGGGGGGAATTCTGCTAGGGAGCTGCTGTTAGTCCATGCAGTGTGCCAAAATTTCCGGGGGGGGGAATTTGAAATTTCCGGTGGGGAAAAGGGCAATTTTTCTCCCGGAAACGGCCTGGATTAAACACTGGTGGGAAAGGTGCAGGGTGATTGAACTCCGCAGTCAATAAAAAAGCACAGTTTTCCCTTGTCTGTATTCGAGCGTTGGGGCCGGTGCTGGTCTCCGGTCTCTTAGGCGTCGCGCTACTCGGGTGGCATCATACACCATTAACCTAGAGTAGGTTGCCAGCCAAACATATAGGCCCGCGCTTTACTTCTCAGCAAACGCTGCTCTTCAAATTCCTGTTAAAACCGCCCTCTACCGAGAGTAAGGCTGAGTAGACGTCACGGTGGGAAGATGGCAGAAGCGGTTACACGCTGGGCAGGCACGCTGACGCGGACCGGGTTCAACTCCCGTAGGAGCCCCCTAAGGTCGACTCTGCACCAAACTCACCGTCTACACTGTAATTGTGATATTACTCGAAATCTTCTGCAGTCGGAGCTCCACTGGAGCGCCCGCTGGCGGAGTTCACAAAGCTCCCCAGGCTAAATAGGATGAACGCGTCTGTTTTGATGGCCATGCATTAGCGCAGCCACAAAAGCAGTACAGCGATCTGGGGCCTCAGGTGGAAACATCATACATTTTTTATCTAACTGGAGGAGTCTTCATGCAGGGAGTAGACCTAGCCAGGAAAAAGATGGGGAGGGGGTATAAATGTTGGGGTATATATTGTTATATATATATATAACATATATATATATATATCCATTCATTTTTATGACTGTTATTTCATTTATTTTCATTGGACTCTGTAATGTGCCCTTGCTCCTGACATTTTGATAATAGGCCTATATGGCGCACAAGAAATTATCAGTTTAATAATAATAATAATAAAATGTCATATATTATACATTATATGTGTTATATATATATATATGTGTGTGTATATATGTCATATATACTGTATTACATATACTGATTTTTGGGGGTATATATATACCGATATACCCCGAGTCGCTACACCCCTGGAGCCTTCAATAATTAAATGTCCTATAGGCCTATATCGTGGGAAGTGTAACGTACCATGCAAACTATTCCGCCCATTAGACTTCATCTTAGCTATATCGACTGCCAAGCGAGAAACATGATGGTGTTTCTGAATTTTGTTGATTTTTAGCGATTGCACAGAATTTAATAGAGGAACTTCGCGAATTTAATAATAATTCTACTGAAAATATTGGCTTTGAAACAAAGTAGTGACTATATATCGTGGGAATTTTTTCCAACTTTCCAACTTCCAATATTTTCCAACTTGACATGTTAAGCATTGCTAATTGAAACCTGGCTTAAAATTAAAGGTTCGTTAGAGCCCATTGACAGGGGCGGATCTAGAGGGAGCAGAGATGGGCCCGAGGGACGTGCCCCCAGACGTATTCCCCGTAATTTTTTTGAATTTGTCATTGTGGCAAAAGTCCAAAAGTTATAAGACAAGAATAAACAAATGAGAACAGCGCGGAAAAGTCTCACAGCGTAGACAACTAGACATGTGCAATAATTGTACATAGATGTAATAAAACGTCGGTAACGATTTTTATTCAACGTTTTTAACCGTTTTATTTCTATAACGTCTTTTAACGTTTGTTTTATTATTTTCCAACGTCTTTTACATCTATGCAATTGTACATTGATTGCCTCTGACAAAACTGAGATCCATGCTGTCCAAGATGGCAATTCCGGTGAACTGGTCACGTGACTGCAACTCCAATGCACACACACACTTTCATCGCGTGCCTATATGGCTGTTACGCGAGGCAAATGAAAAGGAACGTTTCTCACGGAAGTTCGTTCTGTCTGGTCCGCTCCATCTCTGCGAATGTTGCGGGAACGAGGCGAAGATGAAGGAGAGGGAGAGGGAGAGAGAGAGAGGGAGAGGGGCGGGGGCGTGGTCTTGAGGAGGCAGACGATTCGTTCGACCGAGTCAATTACTCTGAACGGAAATTTCTCTTCGGAGGAAACGAATTAACTTCGGTTAACTCCGTTGACAGTTCGATGGAAAGAAGTATTGTCGTCCAAATTGTTTTTACATATGATAGTGGTGGTGATGATGATGATGATGATGATGATGATGATGATGGTGATGCTGTTGGTAGTGATGGTAATGGTGACAGTAGCGTAGCCACGAGGTTGTTTGGGGTTGTTCAAACAACCCTACTTAAAAATATGACCAACACAATTTATGTAAATCCGTTGACTTTTTGTTGAAGGAGGGGTGTAGTGGGGGTCGGCCGCGGCCCCCGCTGGTGTTCAGTTGCATAGTTCCTCCAGTTAACAACCCCACTTTGCATAAGCTGGCTACGCCACTGAATGGTGATGCTGCTTATGATGATATATCAATCGCTGTAGGAACTCATGACCATCGGGCAGACGTCAGTGTTTAATCTAGACTCTGGACTCCGTCACTCGAGGGGGACTGACAAAGCTGGGGGGAAGTCAGCTATGGGGCTGATGCTAGTTGATGTAGTATGTCAAAATTTCCGGGGGAATTTGAAATTTCCGGCGGGGAAAAGGGCAATTCCCCCCGGAAACGGCCTAGATTAAACCCTGACAGTCGTCTCTTTTTTGCGCTTTCGCCGTTAATTTGCATTTCATTAGCGCTGGTGAGTGATTTCAGAGAGAGAGAGAGAGATAGACAGGCAAACAGACAGACAGACAGATAGGCAGAAAGACAGACCGACAGAGACAGAGAGCAGAGAAAGATAGAAAAGAGAAAGACAGAAAAAAGAGGCAGACTGACAGAGACAGAGAGAGAGAGAGAGAGAGAGAGAGAGAGAGAGAGAGAGAGAGAGAGAGAGAGAGACAGACAGACAGACAGACAGACAGACAGACAGACAGACAAACAGACAGAGGATATTAGAATGGATCCAAACATCCAAACATTGTGATAGAATAGTCCGTGACGTCACCCGGTTTTCCCATTCGATTTACTGGCGGAGGACAGGGAAGAGAAGGACGAGGACACGAGCGCCAGTGAACCGCTCTTGGGCGTCCGACGACAGGTGGCGCCACTGCAACGGACAGACGAACGACTGGGACGGACGATGTCACGTGACAAGAGGACTCGTCGCCTGAAGGAGACGCCGCCGCCGAAGGGAAGACAGCGACCGAGGATTTCGAAGAGATCGACCTACAGAGCAATATGCGCTTCCGTCAAAAAAACAATCATCATAATTCGTCCTTATTATTGAATTCGTAACAGAATTTCTCAAGTCTCTAGAGTCTAGATCAATTGTGTGTGTCTCACAGTCACACACACAGAGAGAGAGAGAGAGAGAGAGAGAGAGAGAGAGAGAGAGAGAGAGACAGACAGCCAGCCAGACAGACAGACAGACAGAGAGACAGAAAGAGAGAGACACATACAGGCAGAGACAGACAGAGACACAGGCAGAGACACAGATAGACACAGTTACAGAGAGACACAGAGAAACAGAGAGATTCAGACAGACAGAGACAGAGACACAGGCAGAGACACAGACACAGAGAGACAGAGAGGGAGGGAGACAGACACAGACAGACAGAGAGGGAGACAGACGGACGGACAGACAGACATAGAGATAGAGATGAGACCGTTTGGGCAATATTATTCCAAGCACTACATAAATTCAACTCTTACATTATAACGGAGAGCAACAGAGCTTTGGTATCGAATTCTTACTCTGAACGATTTGTTGAGAAAACTGTAGACGATCGGATTAACGAAGCTGTTGGACATGGCAAGCCAATGGACCGAATGGTAGGCAGATATTAGGACCGTTCCATTGGGAATCAACTCCAGCCTAAAGTCTACGATGAACATGAAGACGTGGAGAGGTAACCAGCAGGCGGCAAACAGGGCGACAACGACCGCCAACATCTTTATCACCTACAACAACGACGGATGCAACATTCCAGCCATGTACAGTACATTCAGTGGGTTTTAGGCCGAGAAATAGTGTCCGACCCTTCCGGTGTCGCCCCAGGGTCTGGCCGATCCTCGTCCGCTCCCTTAGCTATACGCCAACCAGGCACGAATTCGGCACGAATTTTCAGCAGGGGTGCAGATTTTCTCAAGATGAAAGTTGCGACGAGGGAAAGAAAATTCGTCTCTGAAAAAACCCTAACAAGCAAAAAAGGTCGTCGCTACCTTCTTTGCTTTATCCTCCAAAAGCCTTGACCAGCAAAAAGGTCGTCATCTTTATTTCTTCTATTTAAAAATCCTCACAAGAAAAAATTTAAAAACAGCCTTATCTCCAGGGGATGCAGCGCACCCCCTGATTTTTTCCAGGGGGTTCAGCTGCACCCCTTGCAGTTTGCACCCCCACTTCCTACGGGCCTGATGCCACTGGGATGAATTTGCCAATAATGTCATCTTTCCGTCCAATATCCATCGTAAAACTAAAGGAACATTCAAGACATGAAACTTTCAAATTGCTTGTTGATCGGCAGGGTTATATTTCCGTATACACGTACAGTTTCCAATCGTCTGCATGTATAGGCCCAGATATATTTTAACCCCCCCCCCTAACACCGCCCCTCAATCTGAGAGCAACACCCATAATTTTGATGCGGCTAAGGTGGTATTGCTCGCCATATGGGGAGGAAGGGGACCCCAGAATATATCAGGACCATAGATGTAAAATAAAGTTGAAGAATAATAAAAAACGTTAAAACCCGTAAAAAACGTATTAAAAATTAAATACGTTAAAAACGTTGAATAAAAAACGTTATCGACGTTTATCTGATCGAGATTATGCAATGCGTCTTACCCAGCCACGGGGTATAGACAATCAAGTCACACTATGCAAAACGACTGTGAAATGAAATAAAGAGCAATATAATACTGGCATAAATTATTGCCTACGTTATGTTGTAGGCAACTAAAGCTGCATGACCTGCAAATAAGCAATCGACTTTACTCTATAATCAAATAGCAGAAAGCTAATTAATTAGCTTGTTGTAGCTGGTTTCAGAAAATCAGTGTTTTTATTTTGCCATCGTTTTTTATAATAAAAAACGTTTGCAAAAAATAAAAAACGTTATAAAACGTAAAAAACATGGGGAATATAAAAAACGTAAAAAACTTTTATTACATCTATGATCAATACCCCCAAATTGATCATCCCCGAAATAACCTTGTATAGGCGCCTACATGTAAGCCTACATTTGCACATAGTGACAGTAATAGTGTACATGTAGATGCACACTGTAAGTGCGTAATTTATACAGGGGTTGTAAATATACGCGCAGGTAAGTAAGTGAGTCTTAGGTAGACACAGAACCGTTAAGATGATGTTGTTCAAATTCAACCTGCGAGAATTAAACACATATAGGAAAACATTTTAGAAAATAAAACCGAAATTGTTGATGCTTGTATATGCAGAGTGGATTTTCTATACAGGGCCACCTTAACCATTAGGCAGTTTAGGCACTGCCTAGGGGCGAAAAATTTTGTAGGGGCGAAATAAAACTGGGATGAAATTTTTTTATGAGCGAATAACGTTTTTTTGCTCGTCAGGTTATTTCGGGGAGCTGAGAAGCTTTTTTTGGCTCGTCAGACTTTTTCCGTATGTGATGTGAATGGGCGAAAATTTCCGAAAATGAAAATCTGCCTAGGGCGCCCAAAATTCTAAAGATGGCCCCGTTTCTATATACAGTATCCTGATGTCGCGTTATTTGCTGTACGCTGCAGTTCCTTTAATGTGACCAGACTTTGATGAATGCAATACCAATAACATCGATCATGTACCGCTATTATCAGTGGCGCAGCCAGAATTCCAGAATAGGGCGCACATCAACATTTTCAGGCCAGAAAGTTTTGACGAACAAAAATAAGGCCTTCGTCTCAAGCGCTTTATGGTTTCGCGATCTCACACAACCCTATAATTATACCCTCACCCCGCTCCCCCACCCCCTCAACTACTTACCGATTTTGCACAAATCTCACGACCAGTCCCGGTCCGAATAGGAAGCCCGGGACCCCTGGCTACGCCAATAGTTAATATCATTATCATTAAACTGACAATATGCTATGCAAAATGCCAAAAGCTAAGGCACATTGCAGAGCCATGCATGCTCTACAAAAATAAAAAGTCATATTCAAAAATAAGTTATGTACAACTAAACCTAGTTTTAGAGGGACTCGAGTTAGATGCGACGTCGGGTAACGCGCATAATTTCGTCTGGACCATGACTCTATTATTATTATTATTATTATTATTATTATTATTATTATTATTATTATTATTATTATTATTATTATTATTATTATATGCTTTTTACGTACGTTAGGTCATTCACAAAGTGAGTAATCGTAAATGGGGACCACTTGCGAGATCAAGGTCGCAACGCAGTGGATAGAGTCGGATTCGAACCCGCTACCCTACGATTGCGTGTCAAGAATCCTACCACTACTCCACGCGCCCTCAATAAGATTCCCCGGACTCAACCAACATGAACTCTCGACTAACATGGACGACATTTGGACGTTGAATCGTTTCAACGGGCGGCAATAGACTGTCGTGTTTGGAGGGATATCTTATTGAAGTATACAGGCTATCATTTTGTGTCTAACATTCTCAGTCTATCTGCTATTAATATAAAATTATCTCCTGATGCGCAGCAAGCATACACCTCCATATCGGACAGAGTACCGACATACACGCTGAGATTAGATATGGTGTGTGTATGTGTGTTTGTGTGTGTTGTGTGTGTTGTGTGTGTGTGCGTTTGTGTGTATTGTGTGTGTGTGTGTGTATTGTGTGTGTGTGTGACTCTTATCCGCCACGTGACCGAGGTTGAGTGTTGGGATCAAAGATCTTCTAGTGCTTAGGTAAACAGATGGTTGGTACGTTTCCAAGGTAACAGAATATCGGCGTTTCCGTTGCGTTGCTTACGTCAGTTCCGCTGATAAAGAAATCGGTCGGTCGTAGTTTGTCTGGCGAATGTCGGTTTCGTCTTCATTTGCAACAATCTCGCCGAAGCTTTGAAGTTCTTGAGCACACTTACGCACTTACACACGCCACACACACACACACACGCACACACACACACACACACACACACACACACACACACACACACATACACACACATTCACACACACATTCACACACACGCATACTTTCTTATGTGCATGTCAGTTTAGTTATCTGTCTCATTTTCCCACTGGTTGTGAATCGGCCTATTTATTTGGCGTTGTGCGACCGGTTCTCGTCAGAACACCGAAGTTAAGCAACGTCGAGCGCGGTTAGTACTCGGATGGGTGACCATCTCGAGATCTAATCGTGGTGCCGGCGGCCAGCCAAGCCGTTCATCGCTTAGGCGTCCATAAATTGTTACATGCAGGTCTAGAGAAAGTAATGGCTACCTACTCTAGATTAACGGCGTCACTTGGCTTGCCTTGTACCCGGAGATCAGCTGCTCGCTGTTGCCAAAGGGCGCTGGCACTCTGAATAGGCTGCCGGACTAAAGGTCTCATAGGACGATTGGTAGCTCTGCTTTGGTCGCAGAGATAGCGGCGCATTCAAGGTTCCCAAATTGCTCGAGGGCACATCAACTTTATCGGGTAAAATGTCTCTTACGATTTACGAGCGACAAAAAATCATCTACGACTCTACGAAGCCTGCCCTCAGTCCAGTGGCGGCTCCACCGGGGGGCCCAGCGGGGGGCCCGTGCCCCCCTATTGAGAGCTTGGCCCCCTGTCACAGTTGTTGTTGTTATGACGTCATATTGCAGTTTCCGTTTCTGTCGTGACGCCCGCTGTCAGTCTAAAATCACTCGAAGAGTTTTCTTTTCTTTTCCAAGTTATTTGATAGCTCTGTACAATCTTTGGAAGTTCCATAGAAAAACAAGGAAGATGTTAGACTTTCTGCAGAGTCTTTCTGCTGCGACATAAACGTCTGAAATTTATGTGACTCCGTGGCGCAATATAAATGACTCCCATTCCTTCTACAGTGTCCGCGATTGCAAAGGTATTTTTCGAGCTCAATTGCTAACAATATGTTAACAGAACACGGCTTGCGCACACTGTCGACTGAAATCTGAAGTATAAACACAGACAGGTTTATCCAGACTCGGTTGAAGATTCAGAGACTCTCTGCCAGCATCAGTTAAATACATATGGTTAGAATGTGAAGGGCTGTTACTGGGGGGAGGGGCGGAGACACCCTGTCTTTGATGTCTGTCGGAAGCTCAGTTCAGACGGCATCAGACCGGATCAAGAAAGATCCGATTTCTTGTTGCCACTTCCAAGTTTATGTCGGATCAAAGATTAACATCGAGAGGGCGTGATTGGCGATTTACATTTTCAACTCCGGAACCCAAGAATTGAGGAAACTCATAGAAATTCCCCGATTTTTTTGTTACTGAATCTGAACTGCCACTCTCAGTTAAAAGAAGCCGACTGAAGAAAATGTAGCACGCCAGGCAAAGTGCTTTCTACAATCTAACATCTTTAGGCTATATAAATTGACTCAAGTGAAAGTGAGGCAAGTGACGCAGATTATAACTTATAACTGATTGCTTTTAGATTTTGTCCTTTTGATTTGCTTTAAAATGCGAACTTTCGATACTGCGCCTGCGAAATTTTTAAAAATTTACTCGTAATTTTAATTTTATATTTCCTGGTTTAGTGTGATATATTTTTCTTTGATCTTTATTACTAATTTATTCAAAATTAGGCGCAATAAGTTGACCTCTCTAACTGCTCCCGTCATCGCCGTTTAAATTAACTTATTATCGTCTCCTTAAAAAACTAGTTTTGTTCCAATAATCAATCAATCAATGAACTTCTGTGGCGCCACTATCATAATGCCCTGGGGCCTGGGCATCAGCCGATAGCGCACCAAATCCAAATAGAATTAGAACCAGGTCAATCCGTTAGAGCAGTCAGAACAGCGGGGAGCAATCTAAGGGGGTAAGCCAAGTCAAACAGGTATGTTTTAAGACCAGATCTGAAAGATAATAAATTCTTAGTTATACGAAGTGATATTGGTAATGAATTCCAAAGCTTAGGGCCACACACTGAGAAACAACTAGTACCAATGACTGTGCGAGAATAAGGAACAACAAATGAAAGTCCTGCCGAATACCTAGTGGATTGAGTAGTAGGTCGAGAGATAAGTCGTATCTTAAGGTAATAGGGCTCATTATATAATATGATTTTAAAAACTAAAAGACAAATTTTATAATTAATTCGGTATTTGATAGGAAGCCAATGTAGGGACTGTCTAGCAGGAGTTATATGTTCGAATCTTGGACTATATCATTTTTGCTGAGCTCATGTACTACTAGGCTACATGAGCTGGATTATAGATTGGCATACGAATTCAACAAATTTGACATCCTTTACAGCTCACCAAATTAATTTAATTTTCTAGAAAATTAATTAATTGATTCGCTTCAAAAGACAATTTTTGTCAGTATTCCAATCCATGCTGAGCTCATGCCCTACTGCATGAGTTGAAGTACAACTTGACATTCTTCACTACTCAGCAATTGTATTTTTATTAAGGCCTATCCATGACTGCCGTTTTGAGCAATCATATAAGGAGTTATCTCTGACAAAACCCAGAAGAATGGCAAAGCACAGCTGTAATCTGCTAAGAATAACTATGACAAGAAACGTGTAAAGTGTAGAAGAGAATAATTATAGAGGAAAAGCTGCATGGTCTATCATCTAAAAAGGAGTGTCCTAAGAAGACACCCCACCACTATTTAAGGACTGCTTACAAACTCAAGACAGACAAGAAGAACATGAAAGAAAAACTTAAAGTGGGAACATGGAAAGTGATCACCCCAAATGGAGCATGTTTACATAAACATTGGAATGTGAACACCCCAAATGGAAAATATTTACATAAACATTGGTCGAAACAACCGAAGAGGTAGCACATGAAGTAAAACAAGAGGCCAAGCACCAATGGATGACACAGGACATTCTAAACCTCGTGGTAGAAAGAAGAAAGGCAACTAAAACAACAGACATAAATAAATATCAGCTGCTAAATAAAGCAATTAAAGAAGAATGCCAAAAATTCCCAAACTGCCAAAGAAGAATGGCTTAACACTAATGTAAAGAAATGGAAAAACAGAAGCAAAGAGAACATTAACCAGAAAATCAGAAAATTATGTGGAATGAAAAGTGGGCCATCAGTAGTAACTGAATACAAAAGTAGGCCAAATACCAACAGAAGAAGATGACATTAGACGAAGATGGGAGGATTACATAGGGTAATTCTATCATGATTAAATAAAGCCCATCATTTTAAATTCAGAAGGACCTAAAATTCTAGAAGAGGAAGTAAAATTTGTCCTAAAATATATGAAAAAGAAAAAGGCTGCAGGACCAGATAACATAACGTTTGAAATGCTATAAATGGCAGGTAACTGAACTGTTATATCTAATCTATGATAAGGGAACAATATTATTCCTAAACGAATGAGTAAATCAATAATCTTTCATATTCCAAAGAAGCAAAGAAGCAAAACGCAACAGACTGTGAAACTTTTAGAACAAATAGTCTGATTAGCCATTTAAAAACGTGCTTCTGAAAGTGTTGTTAAAGAGAAGAAAGAATAAAATAAGGCACAAGTTATCCGAAGAACAGTTTGGTTTTGAAGAAGATCGTGGCTTCAGAAATAATAATAGTAATAATAATGTGATTTTAAGTGGTTTAGGAGGCTAAGTAAACCTGTGTGAAAACCACTGATGTAACCATACAATATACGATATAGGCCTATTGAGATGCAGGAAGACTTCTATATAGTTTCAATGATTGTGAAAAAGCTTTCAATGATGTCAAGCATACTGCACTTATAAGGTGCCTGGAAGAAGCTGGGATAGGCCGGAAAAATTCAAGAACATTTACACAAATATATTGGAATCGGTGTAGCATATTATAATGACTCCCATATAATAATAACTCCCCTCTCATTATTATATGTATAATAAAGACCCCCTCATTATATATATATAATAATAACTCTCTCTATATTATAATAACTCCCAGAAGAAGTAGGCCTAAAATAGAAAAATAACCCCAATTTATAAAAATGTCTCTAAAATGGTTATACGAAATTATAACCCCATTTCCAATCTCCCAGTTTTTCTAAAATTTTTGAAAGGGCAATGCTTACCAGAATGTTAAACTACTTAGATGCATTTAATATGCTATCCACTGATCAATATGGTTTCAGCCCTATTTCTCCACTTACATGCCAATAATGAATTTAATTGATACCAAAACAACAAGTTTTGAACCCCACAAGCACACTATTTGGAACAATCCTCGATATAAAAAAAGCTTTTGGTGCTCTAGACCATGGTATCTCAGCTGGCTTCTGAAAAACTAAGGGAGTTATTATAATATAGAGAGAGTTATTATTATATATATAATAATGATGGGGGGAGTCATTATTATATATATAATAATGAGGGGAGAGTTATTATTATATGGGAGTCATTATAATATACTATACCGGAAAGCAATACCCTGAATAAAATGGAACAGTGTGCAAATTGATTCAGATACTCAAGGATGTCAGACATTGAAGTGGGTTATATCCTGGATTTTGCAATGCAGGTGGAGAAGAAATCAGGCAAAAAAGGCTTTTAATAGAAGGAGTCAGAGTAGGTGGACATAACATGAATAATCCAAGATTTGCAGATGACGCAGTACTAATAGGCTTATATATCTGACACACAATAGAAATAGCAGAAACTGCCTAATTGGATAACTAGAGAAAGCGAAAAAAGATCTAAAAGTCGACATTTAAAAACATTCTGCAATCTGCATGGTAATATCCAAGAAGAAGAAATTGACTCATGTCTTATAAACGACAACACTGGCATCTTTTTCAAAGTCCAAAGCTTGACATCATTATAACTGAATAGCGCTAGAGAAGAGATAATTTTTACTCAGTCAGAAAAACAGGCGTTTTAAAATTTACGCGATATTGCAATAAATTATGTTTTCAATTTTCATTAATAAAAATAATAAGATAGGGACTGTCCATTAATTATGTCAAAAGTTTTTGGGCAATTTTGACCCCCTCCTCCCCTTGTCAACAACTGTCAACTTTCAGTTACCCCTATAATTATGTCAAAAAATTTTGACCCCTCCAAGATCAATGACAGGTTCCAATAACAAGGTTATTATTTTTGCGGTGATGGCCATTTCTTCCCTTTTTTGCTCATCGAGTGACAAAATGTGGTGGCGATTACCTTTTTTGCCATGCTTTTTCCCATTGTAATAAGTAGTATTCCATGAAATTTCCTATTTTTTGATTATTTGTAAAAAGTGAAATTGTTGACTTCAACTTCTCTTGACCCTCCCCCTCCCCTGTCAACAACTGTCAGGCTTTTTCAAACCCCCTCCCCTTTTGTTGACATAATTAATGCACAGCCCCACATCAGGATTCAATAGCTCTGAGTTTTGGATGAGCATTGCCATACTGTGACCGACCTTTCTTTTCGATTTGATCTGGTGTTTGTCTCTCGTCCTGTTCGCATTTCCGGGAGCCGTTCGATACCAGAGTCTCAGACCGATCACCCCGTAAGTACCGGTCAGTATTCCAAGCGGGATGACGTAGGTAAGTACGAAGACGAACAGCGTATAGAAGCGCCGCCATACAATGTCCGGGTGAGGCCAGACCTCGTTGCAATCGGTAACCGTCTCTTCTGTCGTCCCTCCGGCGACGAACCCCCTTCGCGTGTGCGCCCTGCCCACCGCCAGCTGGATCGACGACGCCGTCAGCGCCGTCAACCAGACGGCGCCGATGACGAACCGCGACCGTGACCTCTCGACGCGCGACCGCAGCGGATACCGGACGACCCAGAACCGATCGATCCCGATGGCCACGTTGGTCCCGACGCTGGCCGTCACCGACACGCTCTGCATGTAGAGCACGACCGGGCACATCGGCTTCGAGAAGATCCAGCGACCGAGCATCGTCATCGTGAAGGTGAACGGCATGCAGAAGACGGCCATGACGAGGTCGGCCACGGCCAGGTTGATCAGGTAACCGCGAAGGTCGATCTTCGACTGCTTGCCGAAGGTGAAGACGATGATGACGACGACGTTACCGACGACCGACAGAACGACCGCTGTTGTGTAGAAGGTGATGAGGACGACGCGCGACTCGAAGCACAGACCGCCGACGACGACGCTGAAATTCTCTGCGACGGACCAAGCATGGGAATCATTGAGGCGGTCTTGGAACTCTTCCATCTGGTCTTCCCAGTTGCGGTTTCGCGGTCAAACCTAGTTCATCCATGACAGAGTGGGTTGACGGAGCGGCAGTGTTTTGTCCAGACTCCAGGCCTTGAGGGGGGCAGTGGCGGCTCCACCGGGGGGGCCATGGGGGCCCGTGCCCCCTATTGAATGCCTGGTGCCCCAGTGGCCCCCCAGTTGGGACCCTATACTTAATGCTACATACATTAAACAACAAATGGTTAGCCCCCTTGATTAGAAGTTGTCACCCCAACGGCCCCCCACATGCCAAATCCTAGAGCCGCCACTGGGGGGGATTGAAACCTGGGGGAATTGACTTGGCTGGAGTGTAAAACACACAGTTCAATGCAAAATTTGTAAGTGCTCGGAATTTTTTTTGGGGGGGAGGGGGAATGTTGAGGCTTTGGCCTTGGGGGGGATTTCCCCCAACAGGTCTGTATAAAACACTGCGGAGCGGGTTCAAGCCCCGTTAAGGGCCATCTTCTGACTTTTGGACGCCCTAGGCAGATTTGAATTTTCGCCCATTCACAGAAATCGATTACGATAAAACACGGCACCATAAGGATCAAGGAAATGTAAAACATGCATACATGCTCTATGACTCTTATCTATGCTCAGTGTTCATATTTGATTTGAGCATATCAGAAATTTTGGGCATTTTTATCAATAACTTCTTCTCGAACATCTCCTTTTTCTGTTGTTCAGCACGTCTTTTAGTTCCATTAACATTCTTATAATATGGAATACCCGACATTTTTATCTTAATTTTCTGCAAAGAATCCAATGCACTATTATAAACAAACTGTGATAAATTGCAAATGATTTGAAAAATAGAGAGAATTACAAAATGGCAAAATCTAAACAACAGTATGATCTTGAAAAAGTTGACTGAATTTAAATTTAGCTAAGAAACATAATAACCCGAATTTAAGTTTAAATTTTGCAATACACGAAACCCACGTTCGTGTGACCGACTGCAGAGATCTTTGCGGGAAGGGAAATTGTGGCTTCGATTCTGTTCACAGTCCACAATCTATTGACATTTTGTCTGTGGGTCTGACACTCACAGACGGTGGCTATAGTCCAGTGTTTCCCAAACTGTGGGTCGCGACTCAAAAGTGGGTCGCAGGGATAAGTCTTGTGGGTCCCGGGGTAGAGCGAAATTAGATTCAAAAGTGTCATTTTCTAACCAATACCACAATATCACAAGTCTTGAAAGTTGCACGTAGGCTTAGGTTTAAAGAAATTTATATGCCTGCTTCACTCCATATACGGCTTATATTAAAACGGTTAGTGCTCTATCTAATTTAGTTGACAATATGTTTGCAGGGTCGCGGCATGTTACATAGCCGCTAAAGGGAGTAGCAAAGTTCCAAAAATTTGAAAACCCCTGGCCTATAGTGTTTTTTAAAAATTAATCTTATTTCGCAATAACGCAAACAAAGCGTATTCCAGCCATTTTGCTCTGAAACTCCACTAACAATGGAGAATTTCTTTAACAAAAGGCTTTTTAAGTTGTTAACCTAGTGGTTAAGCGATTTTGTCATATTCATAGGATTTTAGGACGCGTAATAAAGGTGTGTTCTGGCAAAATTTTAAAGATGATTTTAAAGAAATTTCAATATCTATTTCTCTCATTTTGTCCTATTTGGCAAAATAATGAGAAATTTTGTCTAATATATTTACCATATTTTAATTCGAATTGAATCAGCAGCTTTTGTTTTGCTATTTATTCACAACTCAGAAGATTCTTTTCAACTAGCGTTCGCTAGATGGCCAAAAGCATTTTTAAAAATATTACATGCTATGATAAGGGTCGCGGCACGTTACAAAACCGCTGCGGGAGAATTGGGCCGCGGTTTCAAATTGTCTGGGAAATAGAGATGTGCGGGTACAGCAAAATGCGTACCCTACCCGTACCCGTGGAAAAAATTTTGTACCCTACCTTACCCGTACCCGCTAGCGCTATACCCTACCCGACCCGTACCCGTAAGCTGTGTACCCGTACCCGTACCCGACATTGGTTGGAATTTGGATTTTTTTGGATTTGGAATTTTGGACCCGTACCCGCGGATGCGTTTACGGGTACAAGTACTACAAGGACCTGTACATGGACCCGTGAACCCGTATCCGTTCCTAGAGATTATAGAGAGGCAACAGTGAAATAGGGGCTACGAAATTGGGATAACTATTCATTGTAAATAGCACGCATGTTTAGATTAGGACAGATCTAGTACTTAGGAATCAGGATAATCAGTCAGCTAGCCTAAGCCGACACGAATGGGCTTGTTTAAAATATTTAGTAGATATCATTTATCTATGAGCAGACATTAGAGCTCAAGTTAAACCACAAAACTTTACCAGAAGAACTTTCTCGGTCAAGGAGTCCTTTGAGGAGTCAGAGGACGCCATTATATATTTATTACTGATGATGTCAGATTACGTCATCTGTATTTCCTTTATGTTTTCAGTAAGTAAAATGCATGCTGTCTGACAAACTGAACGCGATGTACAAGTTATACTAATACACTTTACTCAATATTATTTTTCTATTACTGCATTGCTAATTTGCTATAGTAGTGAGAAGTGAAAATATAATTTTTCTGGTAAAAACTGGTATACCCGTACCCGTAGCCGCTATACCCGTACCCGTAGCGTTGTACCCGTACCCGACCCGTACCCGAAAAATGTGTACCCTACCCTACCCGTACCCGCGGGTACGGGTATACCCGCACATCCCTACAGGGAAACCCTACCGTAAGACGATATTTCACATAACAAATAGCAAGTATGTTAAAAAAGGGAAGTACCCATTAATTTTAGTCTATGTGTTATGACAAACAAGATTAAAAGTACAACAACAGTGCTCATGTCAGTGACATCATGCAACCCGCTATTATTTATGCCAAGAATAGCAAAGGAAATAAAATAATATTAAGTTGTATTCTTTCATTCATTATTCTATTAAAAACCGCCCCTCAAAAAAATTTTGTCCCGTTTTATTTCGCCCCTAAATTTGTTTGCCCTTAGGTAGTGCCTAAACTGCCTAAGCCTTAAGGTGGCCCTGGTCCAGTTAGCTCCCCCAGTGGCTTTTACAGAGGCAGTAATACCTTCCAAGACACTTTAAATCACGCTAAGTTCAAATCGTTGACATTCGTCTGTGGTTGACACAAAATCCGTTGAAAAGCCGAAATCCGCGGCTGATGACGGACGATTGATCGGAAAAGACGCTGTCTTCAGTCTAAGAGTGTAAATGCAAACATTCAAAAACAATTCTATACTTATGTTCGACAAGTGATTGACAGAGACGGACGCGCAGCCATGAACACACAGACAGACAGACAGACAGACAGACAGATAGATAGATAGATAGATAGACAGACAGACAGACAGACAGACAGACAGACAGATAGATAGATAGATAGATAGACAGACAGACAGACAGACAGACAGACAGATAGATAGATAGATAGATAGATAGATAGATAGATAGATAGATAGATAGATAGATAGATAGACAGACAGATAGACAGATAGACAGATAGACATATACAGAAATAGACAGACAGAAAGACAGAGGACAGGCAGGAATATAAACAGACAGGTCAAAACAGACATGATACAGAAAAATCGACGAAATTAAGAACGCCGAGAAAGAGTGACAGACAGTGGCGGTTCCAGGATTTCTTGGTGGGGATGAAATTAATTCATAGGAAGTTGGTTGGGGGGGGTGAAAAAAGAAGGAAAAAATCATTAAACTTTGCTGAAAAAGGCTGACAAAAAGGGAATTTTATCGCTAATTTTATTACACTTTTACCAAAAATAAGTTGACAAGCATAAAAAGGTCATCCGTAGGTTTCTCCCCCCCCCCCAGTAGTTTTAATAGACTTTTACCCAAAAATAGGTTTCACGATCAAAAAAAGTCCGGTGGTAGTGGATGCATCTCCCCACTCATCCCCCAAGTGGAACCGCCACTGGAGAGACAAGGAGAGAAATTCGCTGTGCAACTATAATCTAGGTACATGTACTTCTCGAGTTCGCAGCCAATAATCGGCGGGAGACGGTTAAGGGCATGGATTCGGAAAGACAATTTATATAATTTTAGAGTCTCCCCAGCGAACTGCTTCAGTTAATAAGGCTAAAATAATGTAAACATGTAGCGCCAGTTGTTTGCGATACGGGTTTTTAATGGCAATCAATTTCTAAAGAAACGTTAACGAGTTCTACACAAAAGTAACCAATTAAACAGCGTGTTTATCCTAAATCAAATCACTGTCGAAGCGAGAAGGGGGGCAAAAACCACTATATATTGACATTTTCAATTCCGGTTAGGGGTCTGTGGAAGCGTAGTTATCTCATCCTGGCACCAAGGGCGTAAAGCACGGGGGGAGGCGGCGGGGGCGCCCCCCAATAATTTGTAGGAGGACAGAGTATCAATTATCTCCCAATGTTTTGTGCCTATGATAAAACCGACCTCATTGACTGTATTTCGGATGATGACTTTTTTTGCTTGTCGGGGTATTTCGACAGGGAAAAATATAAAGATGGCGCTTTTTTTCTGGTCAAGGAGACGAAAAAAGGGTCTGACCTGACTTTATAGGCGATTCTATCATCCCAATGTTGACGCCAGGTTTACACCACTGCCTGGCACCCAATGGAGAGTCAGCCGAAAATGGAGCTCAATTTTAGAATGAAATGTAGAGATTTGGAACATATATTGTCATTATTCTAGGCCTTCTCTGGGGGAGGAATCTCCCCCTCCAGTTTAAAAATCCCCCAAATTTATATGCTGGCTGGGGGTTGGAAATCCCCCCCCCCCAAAAAAAAAGTGTGGAGACTCAGACCTTGTCCCCCAAACTTTTCAAAATCCCCCATGTCAAGGTGGCTAGAGTAAACACTGGCTCACAATTTAGTGTGATTTTATTGTGATACTACTACAGTATACTAGAATCTAATTTTGAACTTTGGAGTAAATTTTCAGACTTTTGCGCCCTTCCACCATTATATGAACGTCTCTTTGTGTTTCTTGCATCAACTCTTGGCTTAAATAGATGGTTCTGTTAGGGTATGGGCAGTGGCGGTTCCACATGGGTGGCCCGGAGAGACGGTGCTTCTTTACTGAATACCTACCCCCCCCCAGTGCCCCCTGCTGGGATCCTATACTTACTACTAGTTACCTAGCAACAAATAATTGGCCCCCGTGCTTAGAAGTTGTCGGCCCAACGCCCCCTCACTCAGTGGCGGCTCTAGGATTTGGCAAGTGGGGGGGGGGCGTTGGGAGGGCAACTTCTAATCATGGGGGGCCAACCATGTGTTGTTTAATGTATTTAGCATTAAGTATAGGGTCCCAACTGGGGGCCACTGGGGGGCCAGGCAGTCAATAGGGGGTCACGGGCCCCCCTGGCCCCCCGGTGGAGCCGCCACTGCCCTCACTTATCAAATCCTGGAGCCGCCACTGGGTATCAGGCTGAGCAATAGCCGAATACGTTTTGAAAAATATCAGAATGAAGCCGTGATCTCTGGTGCGTGTTTTAAAGACTGCATAAACAACATTTTGTCTCGAGTGGTTCGTTAGATACCAATTCATCACGAGCACTGATTAGCGATTAATTTATGTGTATGTTGTGTTTGTTTATAGACGCGTCCGTATCAAGGACGATGGGCGTCTATGTGTGTTTGTATGTGTGTTTGGCTCTTCCTTTCTCAACCAGGGCTTGTCACCGGTTATGGCGGAGTTGATTAGCGATTAAGCACATTTCCGAAATTATAAATCACTCGCAACGTCTAATAAAGGTATGCAACCTTACAGTCATATGCAAAATATAAATGAAGGGGTCTTTCAAACATTATAATACCTATTTGGTTCAAGTTTAAAAGAGACAATTAAATGCCTTTTCGGTAAGGAATATGTGGATTTCTAAATTTATCTTAATTTTGATCAAGATGGTTGCGTCAAAATTCACCAGATGCCCAAGCATTGCACCATGTAGAATAGAATTCAATTTTTAAATAATATTATACAGTTTTACAATCATGGTCACAATAACACAAACCCTATCCGAACGTCTAGTTTCAAACCAGGGAGCGTTAATATTCCTAATCTTCTCCTTCATGTGCCGTGTATTGCTACGTCGGCGGTTATAATTTTATCGAGGTTTTCAAATTTCTATGTGAAATATTGGTATTTGCATTTTCCAGGGGGGGGCAAATGCCCCTCTTACCCTAATGTGCGGGCGCCCATGTAAGGATTCGACTATTAAGTAAGTAAAACGTAGATAATTTATATTGCCCTATATCAGTTCAGTCCCGTAGTATCTGTTTTTATTATTCTTGTCCATCTTGATAGAGTTTGTCCGAATTCTGGCAAATTTTTCTTACCTAAATTTCAAAGGCATTCGCTGCGTAGGTTTCACTGGAACTTCTTAGATCCCGTGCGATGAAATCCGACCGGACCCCTCCCTGTGATCACGACTTCGAGATCTCGATCCGGAGCGAAGATCCGGATCAGAATGAGTCTTCGATTCGATTCAGGGGTCGTCCTTTCCAGCGGTAGAGTTTATCTCCCGGATACTGAAGCCAAACATACGACTACACACACACACACACACACACACACACACACACACACACACACACACACACACACACAAGTGAACGTAGCCTATAGGCCTACATGCGCATTAGATGTTGTTCACGGAAACAGTGCTGAAATATCGGCGCAGCCACGAGGGAGGCACGGGGCCGCCCCTCCTCTATTCGGGCTGCAGGGACCAATCGCTGTATTTGTGCGAAACAGACGAGAAATTTTCCTGGGCAGATGGGGTAGGCCTACGGTTATTGTAGCCTAGAGGTTGTACATTAATTATGTCAATTTTTTTAAAACTTTTGACCCCCTCCCCCCTTATTAACAACTGTCAACTTTCAGTGACCCCCTATAATTTTATCACCGTGAGGCCCCTCTACGGTAGAGGGTTGTATGAAGTACTGAGTTTGAGTAATCAAGTAAAAGTACAAGTATTTTGTCATTTTTTACTTAAGTAAAAGTAAAAAGTACCTATAAAAATAGTTACTCAAGTAAAAGTAAAGAAGTACTCCTCAAAAAGTTACTTTTTAAGTAAAAAGTAAAAAGTACCGTGACAGACGGAATCATCAACAAATCCACATTATCATGCCAAATCACATTTTTATTACTACTTTTAAGCAACATGCAGAAGCCTCAGCAGTCAACACGTACACATTTACACCACTAACTGCATTAGTACAAATGCTGGTTTCACAAAGCCGTAGCTAGGGGGCAGGGGCAAGCTGTCCCGGGCGCCGTCCTCGAAGGCGCAATTTGCACACTAAGTCCTTCATTTTTCATACCACTTTCCTTCGGCGTGAAAATAATGTTGATAAGTAAAAAAAAGGTCATCGCCTGTTTTCAGACTGTCACGGGTTAAAAATTTGTATGTTGTACGTTGCCGTGAAAGCTCGGGTAAGCAAAAAAAGGCCATCACCGGAATTTAGGGGCGCAGAATTTATACCTTGCCCCGGGCGCCGACTGCTCTAACTGCGGCTCTGTGATTGCATGTAGCCTGATGTAGGTCTAAGAAAGATCAAGTTTTCAAGTTTTCTAAGAAAGATCAAGTTTTCAAACAATCTGTCAGTCATGCGTGTACGTTTGTTGGTCATTGTCAACCCTGTACGACTAAACACGGGAAGTTGTGAAGAATTAAACAGATACTCCAGTAAATGTATCGAAATTTGGCGATGAGAAATTTTACTTGTAACGAAACGTGAAAGACATAATGTAACGAAGTAAAAGTACTAATATTTGAATAAAAACTTACTTCGTTACAAGTAAAAAGTACTGGGTAAGTTGTGTACTTCGTTACAGTACGAAGTACTCAAAATTGTACTTAAGTATTGTAACGCGTTACTTTTACTTCGTTACCGCGCAACACTGCGATCTACCCAAAATGACTGTGAGAGTGAACCAATGGTCGAAACAGAACAACCCAAGACTTTCTGAATCACCCGGTGATCGCCCCCTTGACTTAACCCTTGGGGAACGATAATTCATACAAGTACACGAACAAAGTAAAACTTGGAACGACAACAAAATTCCTTTCTTCCAAAATAAGATGTCCGACTAGGGGTGTTCTGAGCTAATTAGTATGCATTTTGTATGCATACCATTGTCGCATTACCAAATTTTGGGAGAGTCGACCTCAAATTGGGGGGTGGTGGTGTTGGGGGGTGTTAGCAGAGATGGACATGGGTTGGGTTAACCCATGGGTTGGGTTGGGTTGGGTTGGGTGGATATTCGATGGGTCGGGTTGGGTTGGGTTCTAAAAAATGGACCCATGTCCATCTCTGGGTGTTAGGGGGTGTAAAAATATCCCTGCTCGAGGTCGATGCCAATCAAGGGCATCTGTGACACCATCTCGGACGGATGCAGCCAGGCGGAGTGGGGCAGAGGAAGACACTTCGATCGGGAGTCGTGCTACATGTCCGAAGAGACCAAACGGCGACGACGGATTTGTGAATGCATAGTCTCCTGGCCAGATAGATCATCGTGAATAAATCTCGTCATTGCATACAAAGTCGAACCATCCAACATTCAAGATCCAATGATGGGCCTTTGTGTGGAATGCTTCAATTTTCTGCCAGTCTCGATTGGTCATAGCCCAGGTCTCACTGCCATAGAGAAGAACTGGTACAACCAGAAAGGTGGCGGCTCCACAGGGGGCCCCGTGCCCCCTATTGAGTGCCTGGCCCCCAGTGGGGACCCTATACTTAATACTACATACCTAACAACAAATGGTTGGTCCCCCATGATTAGAAGTTGCCACTCAAACGGCCCCCCACTTGTCAAATCCTGAAGCCGCCACTGGCCCAGCAATTCAAGTAGGCCTACTGGCGGAAGGACACATCAATCAATCAATCAATCAATCAATCAATCAATCAATCAATCAATAAACTTCTATGGCGCCACTATCATAATGCCCAGGGCATCAGCCGATGGCGCACCAAATCCAAATAGAATTAGAGCCAGGTCAATCCGGAAGATCAGTCATAACAGCGGGGGAGCAATCTAAGGGGGATAAGCCAAGTCAAACAGGTAAGTTTTAAGACCAGATCTGAAAGATGATAAATTGTTAGTTACTGTATACGAAGTGATGTTGGTAATGAATTCCAAAGCTTAGGGCCACACACTGAGAAACAACTAGTGCCAATGACAGTGCGAGAATAAGGAACAACAAATGAAAGTCCTGCCGAATACCTAGTTGATTGACTAGTAGGTCGATGGATTAGTCGCATCTTAAGGTAATAGGGTTCATTATATAATATGGTTTTAAATACCAAAAGACAAATTTTATAATGAATTCGGTATTTGATAGGAAGCCAATGTAGCGACTGTCTAGCTGGAGTTATATGTTCAAATATTGGAGTTTTGGATATTACTCTAACTAAGGAATCTTGTACTCTCTGGAGTTTCTGCATATTTGAATCCGTGATGCCAAAAAGCAAGGAATTGCAATAATCGAGGCGACTAGATACCAATGCATTGGCTAACTGAATAAGAACAGGCTTAGGGAGGAGATGTCTGATGCGATAGATGTCCCGAATATGATAATGAGAAATTTTTCAGACTGAATTTATGTGACTAGTAAAAGAGAGAGAAGAGTCAAATATCACACCAAGGTTGCGAGCAGAAGTACTTCTAGGGACAACAGTGGAATCACCTAATACTACGGATTTCAGAGATTCAAATTTAGTCAATTGAGCTGGAGTACCTAATAGCAAGAACTCAGTTTTTGATGAATTCAAAAGAAGCTTATTTGAATCCATCCATGACTGAATATTAGTAAAGACAGTGGATAGAGTCTTAAGGGATGAGTTAGAAGAAGATTGATCAGAAGAGATGAGAATTTGAGTATCATCAGCATAAAGATGATACGCTATTTGATGTTCATCAAGAAGTGAACCCAAGGGGGTTGCATAGAGAGTAAATAACAGCGGTCTAAGAACCGAGCCTTGTGGAACACCACAAGACAGATCAGTGGGAGTTGAGAGATTCTCATATATTATCACCGATTGAATGCGGGGAAATAAATATGAAGAAAACCAATGTAAAGCAATGTCAGAGATTCCAAACCAATGTTCAAGACGATGAAGAAGAATAGAATGATCAACAGTATCAAAGGCGGCAGATAGGTCAAGAAGTAAAAGAGCAGTAACTTTTCCAGCATCAATAGCCCGAACAATATAATCATGGACTGCCAATAGAGCCGTTTCAGTAGAGTGATATTTTCGGTAAGCAGACTGGAAAAGGAGGTAATGTGGACTAGAACACAAATGAGCATGCATTTGCTTAGCAACAATCCTTTCAAGAAATTTTAGGCGAATGGTAGATATTTTATTGGAGAAAAATTGGCAGAAGACATCTGAGAGTGATGATAAAAAGAAGGAACCAGGTGTGACACTTGACTTTTCCCAATGAAGAATGCTATTTAGAGATTTCCAGAGTAGACGAGGATTTGAGGAATTTTGCGTGACAAGATTAGTTAAATAGTTGGATTTAGTTAAAGAAATTAATTTACGGACAATTTTGCATTGGTCCCTAAATTTCTGCCTATCACTCGGTAGACGAGAAGACTTCCATCGTCGTTCCAATTGGCTGCGACATCGCCTAGCTTCAGCAATGTCAGAATTGAACCAAGGTTGAGGTGGTCGAGTTACAACCTTTTTAGTTTTAAAAGGAATAAGTGTATCAAGAATATTAAGAAGAACTAAGGTAAATTGGGTTACAAATTCAGAAGCAGTCTCTGCAGGATTAGTAAATAATTCAGAGGTAGAAATAGCAGTCTTAAAGGCTATTAAATCAAGTTTAGACCATGGTCGAAATTTTACAATTTTATATAAAGGAGGATATTTATGAGGAAAAGTGATCTTAGCAGACAAACCAATGTGATCAGATAAATAAGTTTCACAGGGAGAGATTTTGGATAAAATTGTTGAATTTGACCTGGTGATCAAGAGGTCCAGAAGGTGCCCCTTATCATGGGTAGGAAAGGAAATATGCTGATGAAGGTCAAAGGAAGTGAAAATATCATTCAAATTAGACGAAAGATTATTTTCACATCCATATGAAAATTAAAATCTCCAGATATAATTAATTCAGAGGATGAAGATATTATAATTTCCAATAGGGACTGAAATTCACAAAAAAATTCAGAATGAGACAGTGAAGGAGGTCGATATATATTTATAAATGTTATACGTTTGTTACCCGATTCAAGTACAGCCATTACAGCTTCAAAGCTTTTTGGACAAGGGATAGGTAAGGGCTTCTTAATTAATTTCAAATCAGGTTTAAAAAGAAATGCAACTCCTCCACCTTGTTATTACGCTTCTAGCGGCAGTAGGCCTACTTGACTCAACAACAGCGGGTATTGCCAAGACCCTGCTGCTACTTCGCAATGATTGGTGATCAATCGTATTGTTCAAGCGTTTTCCTTTTCGTTAGGCCTAGACTGCAGCCAACTATTATATGACAGTGTTTAAAAATTCTGATCCCGCTATGCTAATTTTGGCCACCTGGCGAATTTTCACTGAACCATCACGAACACAATTAAGATTAATTAAAATTATTATACACCGAAGATGAAAATTGCATTTAAATGCCACGTTTTAAAAAATGATTTAAATAAGAAATGTTTAAAACTTAAGCAACTAAATCTTGTACTAGCTGGAAGACGTTTAATCTTGTTTTATCTGATTCAATGTTGCATACCTTTATTAGACATTGCAAGTAATTAATAAATTGCGGAAAGCGGTGTGTCTCGCTATCATGACTGGTTAGTTATACTGCTTCCATGTTTTGGAAGAATTTGAGTCAAAATGTTCTCCGAGAACGGAGTTAGATGTTAGAAAATCTTCTTCTTCTTCTTCTTCATGTGCCATGTATTGCTACGTCGGCGACCATGGATTTCCACTCTTCTCTGTTTCTGGCTTTCCTTATCAGTTCGATGTTGTCTGTAGTTCTTGTCGCTTCTCTTAGGCTATCCGTAAACTTTATTCTTTGTCTTCCTCTTGCTCTTTTCCCCTCTATTTTTCCTGTTATGGCTAGATTTTCCAATCCGTCTTTTCTTATTAGATGTCCAAAGAATTCAAGCTGCTGCTTTCTTATGGTTTTTAGCAATTTTCTTTTTGTACCAAAAGTTTTTAGTACTTCCTCATTGGTTATTCTTTCTGTCCATGAAATTTTTTGCATGCGTCTGAGAAACCACATCTCTGCAGCTTCCAGTTTCCTTTCTGATGTTTTTGTCAACGTCCATGTTTCCGAGCCGTACATCAGAAACGCCCAAACGTAGCTGTGAAGAATTCTGAGCCGTGTTGTTGTTGAAATATGTTTAATTGTGAGAATCTTTTTGAGTTGTATGAAGGCTGACTTTTTTAGAAAATAGTAAATCCTAATCGAAGCATATATAAACTTAAAGTATGCTCCAGGACTAATGGTCCAACTAGGCACCCGCAAACTGTTCCCACAACCATAACTGGTCAAATATTGCGGCCATGGTACCCATATTTACAAAATCGTAACTGCACGTATCGTTATAGGCCTAAGCAGGTGTCGCCACAAAATGAATTAAACTACATGTCAGCATGATGCATGACTATAGGGTTGGGAGCTCGGAAATTCCCTGCGGAATTTTCCCGGAAATATAAAGGCACTTTTCCGGAAAAATTCCGTGAATTTGTGATAACAAATTTTATGAAACTTCGCAAGAAAGGTTCATAATATCACCTAAAATCCTAAATGGTCATGTCAGAACAGTTCAATAACATCTAAAAAGTTTATGGCCAATGAACCTAGAGACGAATCGTTTTTCATGGAGGTGAGAATAGCAACACAGGGACGGAACTGATGGAATAGATTCTGGGCAGTTTGATGCCGGTGACCTTGTAGAAGATGGAGAATAGACCAGCTCAGTGTTGGAGTTGTGAAATTTGAGCTGGGGGGTTGAGGACTGAAATTCAATGAATGACAGAAACTGCATGTATCCGATATGCGATTTTTGGCAGGGTTGCAAAGTTAGCTGGGGAGGTTTAACCCCCCTCAACCTCCCTGGCAACTCCAACCCTGGACCAGCTAGACCTAATTATCATTTATCTGACTGAGAGTGACAGTGGCATTTCAACGTGGGGGATCAGTGGGGATGCATCTCCCACCGGACTTTTTTTGCTTGTGAAACCTATTTTTGGGACAAAATCTAGTAAATCTACGGGGAAAACTGCGGATGGCCTTCTTTTGCTTGACAACCTATTTTAGGTAAAAGTGTAGTAAAATTAGGGGGAAAATTCCCTTTTGCCAGCTTTTTTCAGCAAAATGTATTGATTTTTTCCTTCTCTTTTCATCCCCTACCAACCTCCTATGAATACATTTCATCCCCCCACCAAGAAATCCTGGAACCGCCACTGGACAGTGACAAGATATCGTTAAATGCACACACATGTGGGTTATATTCTAGCAATATGAATATAGTGAATAATTTCAAAATTCAAACATGCAGTATTACTTTCCCATTACATAATACTCATTTAATGCCATTAATAGATCTAGCATGATGGTAACTCTTGTCAATCAGTCCATTCATTGACAGATGAAACTGCCTCAGTTTCACACATCATCATCATTCTGTCAAGTAATGTCAATGTCACAGCAGTGGCGGCTCCACAAGGGGGGCCGTGCCCCCCCCCCCTATTGAGTTCCTGCCCCCATGTTGGGACCCTATACTTAATGCTACATAAATAACAACAAATGGTTGCCCCCCCATGATTAGAAGTTGCCACCCCAACGCCCCCCCCCACTTGCCAAATCCTGGAGCCGCCACTGTGTCACAGACGTACAGTTTACTACTGATTGTACTGGTTAACTTCAGCGATGGCATTTCTAACGAGTGCTTTTGTAACATGGTCATCAGTTGTGTTCACCGAATTCGACAGAAGAGTGCATACTTCAAGAACAAGATTGGAAAGTGGCATCGCCGCAGCCTTTGGGACTATGCTCCACAATCGGGTGACGACGTAGAGACAGCCCTTGGCAAAGGCAATTTCATCCTTTGAGTGAAAATTATTGTTAAGAACAGAATTCTACAATATAAAAAAACAAAAACTGACCATTCATAATAATACCAAAATGTTAAACTTAAATTGAAAATCAAACTAACAATGGCAACTATTATCTTCAACAAATTTCTGCCTGATAAAAAATTATATCAACTTTTAAAAAGCACACAACTCAGCAGTGGCATAACGAGGGGGCACTTTGGAGAAAGCCCCCCGGGCGAGGGGGGCTTTCCCCGAAGAGTGGTTTTTTCTGCTTGTCAACAATATAAACGTGTGGACAGCGACCTTTTTTTGCTCGTCAGCCAGGGCCCCATGTCAAGGATGCCCCCCGGGCCCCCAAAAGTCACGCTATGCCACTGCAACTCAGGCACTAAAGTGGATAACGACCACTGACAGATATCTTGAAATGACCTGGTCCCTGGTCATTTGCGGTTTGAATGAATTTGGAGCGATGACCCGATACCTCTGAGTATTGGAAATGGTGCTATGAAAGTGAATAATTATTACTAATAATACTATTATTATTAATAATAGCCAAAAAATTATGTTCATATTCAGTTTATATTCAATGCTGAAAGTTATACTCACCTTGAAATATTCAGAAAAGCATTGTACAACATGCGACCAGGTCGCCATTTTGCAGTTTTCGTCTAAATTCAACTCTTTCTTTATCAGAATTGCATCAACGAATAAGTTGCACACACAGAGTTCTATAAAATACGCCAATTTCTCTGGTCACCATGGCAACATAAGTGTAACACAGCAAATGTTAAATACAATTGAAACACAGAAGCACCAAAACGAATACAAAAGTGTTAGTCAAAATATTTAGAAGTATACATTCTTTTTGATATTCTAATAATTAATTAAGCCGAGAGATTTTTACCAGTAACCAGGGATTTTTACACCCATACCACCCTCCCCAATTTGAGACCAACACCCCCCCAATTTCAGCTATTGGATGACTTTTCCCTGCCAGTAACAATGCGCTGACTGCAAATTCAACTAACCATTCACATCGGAAAGCTTCTCAGCGGCAAAATCAATAACAAGAAGTTGATTCAATACTGTCGCGATACGAAACCATTCGGATTTGATGGAATTGAACAGAATCTAAACAGCAAAACAAAGACACAAAATAAAACTGTCATCTTCAGTGGCGGTTCCAGGATTTCTTGATGGGGGCAGGGGCGGGGGATGAAATGAATTCATAGGAAGTTGGTTGGGGATGAAAATAGAAGGAAAAAATCAATAAACTTTGCCGAAAAAGGCTGAGAAAAGGAAATTTTATCCCTAATTTTACTACACTTTTATTGAAAAATAGGTTTCACAAGCAAAAAAGTCTGGTGAGGGATGCATCCCCACTCATCCCCCACGTGGAACCGCTACTGTTCAGCTTCTTTCTTTCCTTCCATCGTTTCCTATTTGGTTGAACGACAGACCTGAATGAGTTCCTTCCACTTCTGTCTGTCTCCTGTTGCAAAATAAAACTCTAGCCTACTGAAATAGATCTAAAATTCTACATGAAATATACAGTTAGTGCTCAATATTTGTGCTAAAAAAACCTCAAACATACCCCAGAAAGACAGTAGACTAATTTCTGGTAAAAGTTCAAAGGAATGATGATGGCACTTTGAGGTCGAACTCGATTCAGAACAAGCTGGACAAAATTTTCTGACACACGACAGACGTCCAATAGCATATACAAGTCTACAAAGCAAATAAGACCCCAACAGATTCAATCAAATAAGGGAATGTCAATCACTAGACCAATCAATTCAGCAACCAACTCTAGATATTTCACCTCACCAGTAGAAATTCACCGACATTCACATTTCATGTAAAGACAGATGTCAACAGTTGAAACATGAAGACTGCCCACATGCCAGAAGTATTTGTCTGTATAAATTCCAGTCCTGTTGCCCACTGAAAATTTTTGGGAAACATTCTGCCTGATAACAACTACAACCTAATCTAACTGATTACAACAAATATTATTATTATTGTACAAGAAACACTCAAGATAAGTGCTCTGCCAACAGTGGCATATTTAGGATTTTGGTAAGGGGGGGGCCAGACACTTTCGACCTGACAAGTTACAACTTTGGGAAAAGTTGACGACCTTTTTTTTTTACTTGACATCAAGACCAAAGGGGGGGGCCATGGCCCAAATGGCCCAATGGTAAATACACCACTGTCTGCCAATTTAAATACAAAATCTACAATGCGTATTCAAAGAAGTTGCGCCGTACAATTCTGCTTCTAATTCAACAACAGTCAAAACATACGTACTACTTTCTGTCAGTTTCTGGTCTGAACCACAGAGGAATTCATTCAGCTGATTAGGAAGCATCTGAAAAAATGCAAAATTCAAAACAACTCGAGCTTAAATTACTCTATCTAACTGCACATCTTTTCACATCACACACAACTTCTTAAAAGCTATAGCAGTGGTTCTTAACCAGGGGTACTCATACTCCTTGGGGGTACTGCTTGAAGGACGTTGCACTAAATTAGAAATTCTAAAGAAAAATTTCCACTTTCTGGCATGTGCACAACCTATGACTGATGTATGCTGCAGTTTATAATTCTTTTTAAAAATTAATGAGGATCACAAACTTTTGTCCTGGGATAAGGTATGCGGGTAGGGGGTACTTCGTTCTCTTATACGTGTTTCTGAGGTACGTAATCATAAAAAGGTTAAGAACCATTGAGCTATAGTAACACTTAATAGTTATTCAAATTTAGAAACTGTAAAAACCAAATTCTGTCGTAACATTTCCAAACTCCACATTCAATGTAATGCCTAAACTATGAGTCCAAAGTTCAGTTGGAATTAACATAAGTTCTATGTAGATTATGTGGAAATTGTCTTTGTATGAGAAATGGCACAGTCATTAAAATAAAAAGAACTTACAACTAGCACAACAATTAGATTAACCCCTTTATCAACCGTGACTCAGATAATATTTGTCCATTCTACGTAATTATGTTACAAATAAACGACCAGTAGTAAAGGGGTTAATTGCAGCAATGAGAGTACGTACAGAGTGAGTAGTTGAAGGCAAATCAGTCAGCAATGGCTTCACATATTGAAAGACAGTCCAATGCACTTGCGACAACTGCTGACACAACCAGCGAAGTTGATGTCCTGAAGAAGCAAACCAACTGGCAATGATAACATCACAGAAATCACGAAGCAGATTACAAAATTCATCGTCAAGGGGCCATCCACAAATGACGTAATGCGCTTAGGGGGATCCAGACATTTATTTGTTACGAAATGTGATGGGGGAGGGGAGGTTTGCGGAAATGTGACATAACACAATAAAAAATTTTGAAGGTGATGACCTTTTTTGCTTGTCAGCATATTTGGGGAGGGAAAAATATAAGGATGACCTTTTTTGCTTGTCAAGACTTTTCGGAAAATGAAAAGGGGGTCGGCCTGTTGCTATGTCATATTTCAGGGGGTCTGACTTTCTGTTACGTCGCGTTAGAAAGGGGGGGTCAAAAAAGTGCCAAATTCGCATTACATCATTTATGGACGATCCCAGTCCACATTTCTAAGTACAGTAGAATTTCACAATAACGATCTCCAAACTGTCTGCAGCCCTTGCAAAATAGTGCCAAATGTACTGACCAGATCAGCAGATACTTATTGCTTCCAACTCATTAATAAGTACACTCATATCATAGACCAAGTACCGCATCATAATAGGGGATTAGTTAAGGTTCAATCAGGCATCATGGAAAAAGATTACAGATTACAAAACTAAAACTGAGCAAAATAGTCAAAAAAATTACAGAGAAACATGTTTTCATGACACAATATACCAATTAATATTTTACAGATTAATAGGCACCTAGAAATAAGATAATAAATATTACAACAAATATTATAACAAATATTATATGTTAAAAATACATAATATTACTGTTATAAATTATTACAGTTTACTTAGAATCCATTTTTTAATTTGATGGTTAGAAAAGGCAGCGGCGTAGCGTCCCAATGTCTACTATGGCTCTAGCCAAGGGCGGCAAACATGATGAGGCGGCAAATTTAGGAAGCGACCCATATTTGCATTTGTAGGGTTGTTGAGGAGTTTTTGGCGAAGGGGGCGGCAAAATGTAGAAGGGGCAGTAAATCCAGTGATGACGACCTTTTTTTTGCTTGTCAGGTATAATAAGAGCAAATTGGGGCGGCATTTTTTCCAGGAGCCATGGGTGGCACGAGTGCACGCCACGCCACGCCACTGAGAAAAGAACGAAAATCAATTTCCAATTAACAAATTAAAAGAGTATTCTTCCCGTGGAAGCCTAAGAATCAACTACCGGGTATTTCATCTTTGCATCGACCCAACGTCACCAGCAAACAGTTCAAAGCCGTCAGCGCCGTTTGCTTTACGACGACTCTTCCGGCGGACGAATTCGCCGGCCACAGATCTCGACAGCGGTCGACGGCACGACACAGCCAGACGACGAGCGGCAGGACGGCGTACGACTCGATCAGAGACCATGTGACCTCCACCGGATCGAGGCTTTCAAAGGCGATCAGCAATGATCTGAGGGTGATTACGAGGGACGATATTTCTGATTCGTCCTCAAGAGCCGTTGACATCAGACTTCCACGAGAGAAAACGCAGACAGATAGGAATTTTCTCGCACAGCACAAACGCTTTTGACCTGCATTGGCCTACAAGAAATTCAGAAAAAATTCACAGGTAGGCCATAATTGCGACTTCATTGTTAAAAGAATGCAGTCGCTCTTTCCTCCTCCTCCAGCCAAGACGGCCAAGTTCAGAGATGGATCAGTTTCACGTGGAAATCCAATTCTGTGGAACTCTTTGCCAGTGAACGCCATGAAAACCAATTCCACAGGGTGGCGGAAAAAATCAGACTATATTAAAAGCAAACCTAAATGTGACTAGTTCAGTTTTTTGGTGCCACCCTGTAATGTATTATTCCAGAAGAATCTAAAGAAACACTTGTTCAACAACTCATACAAGTGACATTTGTTAAAGTGCCTAAGGCTTTGGCCTCTGTCATGCCCATAGTGCTATAGAAGTTATCCTAATAATAATAATAATAATAAATTAAACATGCTTCGAAGTATAAAACTTATCTAAAAATTATAATTCAATTAATTATTAAACTGAACAAATACAAGATTAGCTTCACTCACTGACAACAAATGACGGAACAGAGATAAAACATAAGTCTTTGCAGTCTTCGAAAGTTTTTCTGAATTCAGGTGACCTTGAAGGCATTCGATGACCACCAAATGACCTTCAGAGCTCTCAAGATGAGTCATCAGAGGGAGAGCACGTAACAGCTACATTCAGAACAGTTCATCACCGGAGTTAAATACATGTCTAAAATCCCAACGGCAGCATTTAGTTTTAAACTAACCAACACATTTCTTGCAGTTCCAATGACTGTCAGTGTTGTGTGGATGTTGAAATTCATCTAATGTCTTAGAATTAGAGTCTACAGGGTGGTGCAAAAAAACCGGACTATATTAAATGCAAAACTAAATGTGACTAGTCCGGTTTTTTTTGCACCACCCGGTATTGACATCAACATCACATATACAACGCTTGCAACGTAATCTGTGTGATACCTCATATGTTTGACAGGTTGACTACTTTTCTTCACATGTCATGCGCTGCCATGTCTGCGACTATAGACTTACCTAATACACTTTCCTCAGGAGTTCAATGTTGTTATTTATCCCAGGGGTGGGCAGCCTGTGGCCAGCAAAGACTTTCTATGCAGCCGTCTGATTTTTTGAATTCATGGAAAATAATTAATTTAATTTATCTAATTACAGGAATTTTCATATAATATTGACAAAGCTTCCAATGATCTGCAGTTGGAATTAATAGACTTGGCAGAATGACAACATTCTGAAGAGAATCTCAAAGAATTGGATTTAACAGACTTTTATGCATCACTAAAAGTGATAAGTTTCACACACACACACACACACACACACATACACACACATATATCATATATATATATATATATATATATTATATATATATATATATATATATATATATATATATATATATATATATATATATATATATATATATATCACACACACATATACATTTGGACAGGGAAAAATATATGGATGACCTTTTTGTTGCTTGTCAAGACAAGACTTTTCGAAAACGAAAAGGGGGTCGGCCCGTTGTTATGTCATATTTCAGGGGGTCTGACTTTCTGTTACGTCGCGTTACAAAGGGGGGTCAATAAAGTGCCGAATTCGCGATACATCATTTATGGACAATCCCAGTCCACATTTCTAAGTACAGTAGAATTTCACAATAACGATCTCCAAACTGTCTGCAGCCCTTGCACAATAGTGCCAAATGTACTGATCAGATCAGCAGATACTTATTGCTTCCAACTCATTAATAAGTACACTCATAGACCAAGTACCGCAACATAATAGGGTATTAGTTAAAGTTCAATCGGGTAAGATAAGTTTTCACACACACACATTCACACACACACACACACACACACACACACACACACACACACACACACACACACACACACACACACACACACACACACACACAACGAGTTTCAACCAGTAATTTAACTACAGGTTATGGAAAACCAGTTGAAAAATGTTTTCAGTTACAAAAACCTCATTAAATAATTTAAAGCTTAAACTACCTTAAATCAATATAGCGGCATAGCCTACTATTACTTTTTAAGTTGTATGGTATTTGTTCATTTTATTGACTCGATTGTAACAAGAAATTAAAAGCAACCCTTCTACCAATTTTTAATCCCAATACGGCACCTTGCACATAAAAGGTTGCCCACCTCTGCTCCATCCCCATTCCTTCTCTTAGTGTGTCTGCATAGTTTGATCTTTGTCTTCCTCTCAATCTCTCACCCCCTCCATCCCCCATTATGTCTGTAACTGCCAAGCTCTTGAGTTCGAGTGAACAAAGACTGACATTTGTAAAGACCAACCGAAATTGAAAATGAAAATACCTTCACAAAGACTTCTCCATATTGTCTATTTTGTACAACGGATGATACCAATGTACTGATTGCTTCAAAGGGATCTTGTAGAACAAAGCAAGAAAACTCTTTCATGTTCTGCAATAATAGAACATATAAAATGTCAAAAAAACAAACACAAACTAACAATGCCATAATTGCACAAACACAACAGACAATGTACAAACCACATACCATGGTACAGATAGGCCCGTCTAGAGGGGGCAGGGGGCAAATGCCCAGGGGCCCGGCAATCTTTAGGGGGCCCAGGCAGGCCCGAAAAATGTTAACACACGGAATACTGTATATTATGGAACACTCCGAGAAGCAGTTTGCTTGCTGATAGGCAAACAAAGAGGTCAACACCACATTTTGGAACTTGATTCACTCCTCTAACGTCGTGAAAAGTCTGACAAGAAAAAAAAGGACATTGCCAGTTTTCAAACTTTCCAGAGGCCCGCGACTACTCTGCCCGGGAGCCCGGAATTTCTCTCAGCGTCCCTGGGTACAGATACCATAGATAGATATATTCATAGATGTCTTTGCCAGAAAACAGATGGTCAATTTAGTTAATATATGGTTTAATCAATCTTTACTACACTAAATAAAATAATTAAATGAAATTGTGACTCTTATCTCCAAGCTGTGACAGAAACATAAAATATGTTATGTCTGTGCTGCTAAACGATTACTTAGACAATTATGTTATTATTATTATTATTATTATTATTATTATTATTATTATTATTATTATCAACGTACTGATTAATGTGGTAACTCGTCCAAACGAACTGCGTGAACACATTACAAAGTTATGTCTTACATCTTGAAATTCGGGCTTATCTGCACTCGTCAGCTCTCGAAATGATTCGGCAAAGCGACGCTGAAATTGGTTCATATCCACCACAAAAGGAGTCGCTGAACATTTTCCATAGAATTCCTCTAAGACAACATTTTGACGATCCAATGACAGATTTCCGTAAGCTTCTAAGACTGCCTTCAGAACAGAATATCGAAAAACAAACCAACTAGGAAATATATAATAATAACAAACATCCAGAAATATTAACCCCTTAACTGGGGATCCCGGATATATCCGTCCATTTACATTGAGTTACAGTTAAATACACGGTTAAGGGGTTAAAAGGTCAGGTCGTTTGACTGACTGTTTCCAGCCAATGACTGTTTACCAGAGTATTCCTCAGAATGGTCTTGCTTACAAATTATTATTAATTAAATTCCTAATTATTAACCCCTTTACCAGCCATTTATTTGTAATGTAATGTAAAATAGACGCACATGTGCGTCACGGCCAGTAAAGGGGTTAAATAATGAAAGTATTACCGTAACTCGTTCAATGCTACATCAAAGTGTCTTGCCTTAAATTTATTAATTAGTTTCTTAATGTTTTAATTATTATTAATTACATTCTTAATTATTAAATAATGAAAGTATTAACTCATTCAATACCACATCAATGTCTTGCCTTAAATTTCTTAAGAAAATTGTGAAGTTTATAAAAAATTAAACGAAGCATGCTGAATGTTTTATACCAGTTGAAACTTCTTCAACATCTCTTTATCAAATTCATGTTTCAATCTGCTCAGAGAAGACAAAGCGTGAACGACCAAATTTTCATTCATAAAGCCTGAACCCGAGCAACATTTCTCTATGCATTTCAACCATCTACAGAGCAAACAACAAGCGTTTAATCAACTTTAGCAAAGTCAGAGACAACAGTCACAACTTGAAGCTATCAAATCATGCTTATCATCAATTCTAGATTCTAGGTAAAAAAAGAAGCAAATTTTCATCCTAGGTTCAATGCCCGTAGGTTCTGGTGCTGATCCCCATTTTGTGGCCATCAGCCCATGGGTGGCTAAGCCATACATCGGCGGACGGTGGCCAGTCTCTTCCGCCGAACCCATGGTTACCTTCGCAATGTTGCCATTGCTACTCATTTGATGTTACTACCGCCCTCAAGCGAGTAAGGCTGAGTTGACCTTTGGGGCTCCTACGGGATTGGACCCTTTATGTCAGCGTGCCTGCCCAATGATATTACCACTCTTCTATCTTTCCGCCCCTAGATTCTAGGGCACGACCAGAAAATTAAACAAAACAAAGATAAAACAACCAACCTTGGATCTCTAATTACATCTTTACTATCAGCCTCCAATATCCAAATGAAATGATCTACAAAAATTCAACAGAGAATAAAATTCACAAAAATCATGCATTTACAAAGTAAGTCACAAGACAATCTGGATGGACATCAAATGTGTCAAATGCCTCAGGATGAGTGTCTAAAAAGACATCCAGGCAGAAAATGAAAATAGACAAATAGTTAGTACAGCAAGGTGGAGGTGGCACGATAACGAAAGGGTTAACGTTTAAATTTACATTTCGAACTGAGTATCTGCAAAATGCTAGAAATCAATCGTATGAAATCCGTTCAGATAACTATCCAGCAATACAGAAGTTAAATGACTGCCAATAAGCCATCCAGTGTAGCAGCACTGCAGACAAACCAACCACATCGGTAGTGAAAAGTGATTGCAAATATTTAATATTTGTTAACAATAATATTGAATGGATTTCAGACCTTCAGCAGTGGATGATTTCTCCTCTATTTTCATCAAAGCACGCTCAAACATCTGTGCTGGTTGCATGCTGTGCGTCAGAAGTCCCTGGACAAAATCCTTTACGACAATATGAGTCTCAACCAGACCGTTCAGAAAAGACTGAAGGATCTCCTTCAATTTAGCATCCAAAATGTTTTGAAGGTGTTCCTGCAAATGGCTGTAGCTTTCAATGAAAATGTGCCTACACGATCCAAGGAACAACACAGGATTTACACTATAAATGGGCTGGAGATTGTGCGGCTCGGCCTGGCAAAGATACTCCTTGGCCGAGGCGAAGTTTCTCACGCATTCGTTGACTGAGGACATAACTTCGATCAGATCGTCCATAAAAACTGGATTTGGTGTGAAACTGTGCGGAGGTTTAACGTGCGTAAGGGGAAGATCTTCGTGCGTAAAAAGAACAGCAGTGTTCGTGTTTTTGCACGAAGAACGCAGAGATGAAGTTCGAGTTTTTGCTGAAGTTTCAGAAGCTTTAGGTCCACTAGAGGAATTTCCAAAAAGACACTGGTTTTGTAGAGCAGAGCCACCAGTGCCCAATGCCAGGCTGATAAAACGTAACACGGCCAAGAGAAGATGTACTCTTTCTCCATCAGAAAGCTTCTCAATTTCTTCTACTGTCAGCATTCGACGTATGAATTTGAAAAAGATAAGCAGACTTTCGTCGGATTTTGCCAAATCTTGCGTATTTATTTCCTGATTTCCTTCGGCTGTTTGCTTGAAACGCATGAATTCTCGAAGCATTTTTCTCTGATCGTTTGGCAACAGGACATTTGATCCACGCGCATTTCTGCCATTTTCCTGCCTATCATTGTCTGCTGTGCATTCACTGCAAGTGTTCCAAATCAAGTATGGCAAGTACTTGTTCTCGATAAGGCAGAGGTACTTGACAACTGCAGAAGCGATGTGTAGATCGTCATTTTGCAAGGCATCAATGCTGTTGAATTGGTTCAAAATCATCCTAAGGAGAGAAATTCCTGCCGACATTTCCAAAACATCAAGCACCTTGAAAACACAATGACAACACTAATAATAATCAGCAATGAAGAGCACAAAATTTAACATCAGACATTAATCAAATAAGTAAGTACCGGTAAGTAAGTAAAACGCGAAATTTCTATAGCTTATTCACAAGAGCTCAAAATAAAGCCCCTCTGATGCAGAGTTGGATAACACGGACCTTCAGTTGACAGAGACCATTTTTTTGGTCCAGTTGATCATTGGCAGCTCCACAGGGGGGGCCCTGGGAGCCCATGCCCCCTATTGAGTGCCTGGTCCCCCAGTGCCTCCCCTGTTGGGACCCTATACTTAATAATACATACCTAACAACAAATGGTTGGCCCCCATGATTAGAAGTTGCCATCCCAATGGCCCCCCCACTTGCCAAATCCTGGAGCCGCCACTGCAGTTGATATGTTTCTTAAGACTTGGTCAAAAGAAACATTTGGCCAATATGGACCTGTTATTCTGGATCTCTGATCCTCTTAATCTTTACTCACATAACACCTGTCTGCAAATAATCCATAACTCAGAATGATAATGGCAAAAATAAACAATGCCAAACTGTACAGGACTCTAATGACCTGCAAAAATCGAATAGTATGTAGATTTCAGTGATACTAACACAATAATAACAAAAATATTAATAAATGCAACACAATAACAGTACACAGTAACAGCAACTATACACATTGCCAGAAGGTACATTCCATTGGCTCAGCGCCCATACGGAGAACCGAAGGGTTAGTGCCTTCAGTTTTACATGGCAACGGCTGAATGAGGGCGGTTGCCAGCCTTTCCCTCGCCACCTTTCCTTCCACCCAATGTACTCATTTACAGCTGAGTCGACTGGGGGCGCTTGGGACAGAAACAACCGAAAAGTTTCTGCCACAGCCGGGAGTTGAACCACAGACCTCAAGATTGGCAGCCAGTGTGCTAACCACTGCTTTACCGCACACCCTTACATTGCCAGAAGGCCTGAATGCAAATACTAATATTAAACAAGTTCTCAAACTTCATCTCCAACACACAACACATAGACTATGCCAGATCTATTCATTCTGACAGAAAAATCCCACCACTACTGTGGAGTTGGGACCTACAGCTCACACTCTGACTCTTTAACCTGTGACATCTCCAACTCAAGTGTATCAAAATTGCTTCAACTCCATCTCCAAAGTCTTAGAGCAGTGGTTCTTAACCGAGGGTACTCATACCCCTTGGGGGTACTTGAAGGACGCTGTGGGGGTATGAAGAATGATCAGAAAATGAAATCTGTTGTAAAGAACTTTCGCTACAATTTGCTCTGTACACTGTACAAACACTGTAACTTTTTTACTAAATTAGAAAGTCTAAAAAAATCCCAATTTTCTGGCATGTGCACAATCTGTGACAGATTTCTGTTGCAATTTTTATAATTGTTTTAAATATTTTGCAAAGCATAACATTTTGTCCTGGGATATGGTTTGCTTGGAAGGAGGCACTTCATTCTCTTATACTTGTTTCAGGGTTACGTAATCATAAAAAGGTTAAGAACCAGTCTTAGAGTTAACAGAATCAAACTCTGCACCAACACAATACACCGATCAGTCACGTGAGGAAATCTAGCCCTGTGAAACTCGCTGCCGAGCGATGTGCTTAATGTGAAGTTCGTTGGCTGTTTAGAGAAGCTTCTAAAGACACACTTATTTAACATTTCTTGTAAGTGACTCCTTTGTAAAGCGCTCTTGACTTTAGCCCCAGTTATGTTACTGCGCTATATAAATTGTCGTAGATAATAATAATAATAATAATAATAATAATAATAATAATAATAATAATAATAAAAACTATCAATGATCCGCCTGAACAAACACAATGGCAACACAGGACAGGCACTTACACGCATGCAGTAATTGCCCCATTTGTTTCGTTTCAATATGTCGTAGTAAAAAGCAGCGTTCCAAGACGGAAGAGGTCGAAAAAGGTGAACGACATTCGGTGGAATGGGACAGGTGATGCCAAGTTCCGCAACACAGGAAATACTCTTCCAAGTGGACAGGGCGGTGAGCATGAGATTCCAGTGATCTTTCTCCTCGGCCGTTATGTCGGCCGCAAGACCAACGCTGATCTCTTCAACAGACTGGCAGACAACTTGAAGCACGTTCTCCGAGCTGACTTCATCTCGAACATAATTCCCCAATCCGTTTGGACACAGCTGAGATTAACAAAAAAAACAAATAAAACTCACTAAAAACACAAACCTTTGCACTGTTTCTATAGAATCATGCCTTTCCTGAATCAAGACAGCTCAGATAAATATAGACAAATGTAATGTGCCCTTAAGGTGCTACAAAATGGAAAGCAGTTCTGTGTTTTATCAAGACTCTAGGCCTTAGGGGTGGGGGGGGGGGGCAGAATTGACTTGGCTGAAGAGAATGCATTTTTTAGCTCAGAGACACAGTTCAATGCAAAAATTTAAAATGATGAAAATTAGGGCTGCGGATATTAGCGATTAATTAATCGATTAATTGTTAAAATTTTTAATCAGTTAAATTTTCTTTAATCGATAAATTTTTCGATTAGATTTTAATATTTTTGTAACTTATTTACTTGAATACTTACTTAGCTTACTATAATTCTACTTCGTTTAGTCAACAATGGTGAGTAAGGAAAGTAATGTTGCAGTTAGGCATTTAAGGGGAGAGATGAACAAGCGTTTTTGTTTTGTTTTTTTAAGCTAACTGCAGACGGCAAAGTAGACAATATGCAGAGTTGCAATGCAAGGAGATCAGCTGAAACTTATAAGTAATTAGGTCTATTTTAATCAAAATTAATTGATTAGAAATTTTTCTGATTAATCGAACAAGAAAATTTTAATCGCTACCAGCCTTAGTGAAAATTAATCAGACACTGTCTCAGCCTCAGAGCCTCCAGTGAAATGAACTACATGACTACTTGACAGATAAACACCATTATAGGCATATCATGACATCAATAATCTTGTTACTTCAAATGAAAAGTTCACAGTCAGCAACTACAAAAGTGATGGTGTAGCCCGGCTGGCTTATAGAGAATTACATTGCAATTGCAATGAAATTAAAGTATTATTTAATACACCGCTAGCTGAGACTCTAATTCTCTGGTGCTACAATTGAATTAATCTGAATCATGAGCCTATAATCATGCCGTGTTCTCTTCAGGCAATGTGACTATCACAAAGCAAATACAGTTTAAACCCAGTTTAACACATTTAGAATGTAAAAGATTAAAATGATTAACTGTTAGTTTACTGTGCACAGTATAACACTCGATATTACAGAGAAAGCACAAGACCGGGAAAATGTGAACGCGGAGCAACTTTCGTGTGCTTCAAGTCCTCGGCTTTGCTTAAAATTTAATAATTTAAAATGTCAAAGTTGTGTCAGCGCTGGGATTGGGGGGGGGGATTATTGTGGGTTTGAAGGGGTTCCGCTATCAGGCCTGTATAAAACACCGGCCGCTGTATCCCGTTAAGTACTAAAGGCCAATTTTAACGCTCGATTAAACTCTTATACAGTTACGGCAGCTGATGCCTTAATGAGAGCATTTTAATTAAATGAAACTTATGGTAGAACTATAAAAGCTAGGAAAATTGTATATAAAGACCAATAGATTCGCCACCGAATATTGAATGTGGCGCCGTCCTAACCTACCACTGTATCAGATATTATTTTGATCGTGAAGGAGCAGATACTTACACGTTCGGCTAAGTTTATTGATGACTGAAATATGGCTAATTCCGGACAGAATTCCATGATTAATGCGAAAATCTAGTTCTTCAGTAGGCCTATTTCATTTAATATAAAATTATAAATGCTCATTGCTCAATCATCGCTCATTAATACTACTATACTAGGTGCTGTCACTAGGTATTTTGAGATCATTATTCTTCTCCCTCGGTGGGTGGATGAGTGGGTACTGGCACTGGGTAGGCCAATTGAGTTGACCCATTGTTGTCTGTTGCAATTTGAAATGATCATGGTGAGTTAAAATTATTGAAAGTGAAGAAAAGACGACACTCGACTACAGTACATTTGTGACTACAGTGTATTTGCGACGAGTAGAAATATGAGAGGTGCTATATAAATGCTACATTACAATCTGCCCAAATACAGTATCGTCATAACACCAGTCAATGTGAAACATACCACTATGGATTTACCTAGATTGAGTGCTCGTGAATAAGCTGGTGCACTGCATCAAGCTAGTTACATCAGTGGTTACATCAGTGGTTTTCACACAGGCTTACTTAGCCTCCTAAACCACTTAAAATCACATTATTATTATTAAGCCTTCCGGCAGCGCTATAGAAATTTCGTGTTTACTTACTTCCAGTGTATTCTGAAGCTACATGATTTCAGACTGAATCATATTATCTTTAAACAATAGAGCAACACCAGGACATGCCAAAATTGTAATTCAGGACAAATTTCTCACAAGTGACAATACAAAGCAGGAAGATTCAAGATTAGAAATGATAATTTCAGTCCATAACATAATAATCAAACCTGTACATTTAATTTTTTTTTAAACTGATTCCTTAACATCACAGGCAAAATGAAGTGAAATCCGACCAACATGGTCTCAGACAAAACAAGGACCTTTGATTACAAGAAGCCATTTTATTTGGTCTGGTTGAAATTCAATACAAATGTCTTCAGACCCTATTAACATGGACCACTTTTATCAGTCCCCCAAAGCACAAGCGAATGGAGATATACAGTAATGCCTTCGAAACCGAAGGTTTCATTCGAGTCCGTGTCGATTTCCTAATTTCACAAATGTCATCACAACTGTGTGGATGTTCTTTGAAAATTCAGTCAGAACTGAAAGCACCCAAGATCACTCCAAATAATTCACAAATTCACACAGTCCGTGCTGCTTGATACAGCGCAACAACTTTTGTCAGCAATGATGCAGCACCGGGCGAAGAACTGGCACAAGGTGAAAAACTGGAACCAGATAAAGAACTGGAACCAGGTGAAGAACTGGCACCAGTTAAAGAACTGGCTTGAAATTCCAGCAGAAGGTCCTAAAAGCAGAATCACCAGAATGGAATACCGTTTTGACAAAACAACTCTAAATCTTAAGGCTAAATAGCAAAGCTAAGCTTAACAAGCTAAGCTTAAGTTTTGTAAAGCGCTCTTGTCTTTGGCCACTTTTGCCATGCTTATTGCACTATAGAAATCATCTAGCTAATAATAATAATAATAATAATAATAATAATAATAATAACAACAACAAGTACAAAGACAGTGGCGTAGCGTGACTTTTGGAGGCCCGGGGGCATCTTTGACATGAGGGCCCCAGAGTTTCAAGCTGACGAGCAAAAAAAAACGTTATCGTCTCCACCTTTTTAACCCTGACGAGCAAAAAAAACGTTATCATCTCCACCTTTTTCCTTTTTTAACCCTGACGAACAAAAACAAAAAAGGTCCTTACCATATCATTTCCATCATTTCTAGGGTTAGGGTTAAGTTTAAGTTAGGGTTAACCCTAACCTAACCCTAGCTTAGACCCCTCTTCGGGGGCCTCCCCGCCCGGGGCCCGGGGGCAGTCAACAAAGTGCCCCCCCAACCCCCTAGTTACGCCACTGTACAAAGATGACAGACAACCGTGAAATATAAACAAAATGCTAATGGCATCCAATTATTGGAGTTTATATGGGTCCATTCATATAGTACGTACCATAGGCGCCCGCACATTGGGACAACTTGCCCACCCCCGGAAAATACAAATACAGTGTACGAATATTTCACATTCAAATTTGAAAACCTTGTTAAATATTAACCTTGACCATTGTGTTCAAATGTGTTTTGCCCCTCCTGGAAAAATTATGTGACGTAACCATGACCATTGTGTCTTGCCCTTCTAGAAAAATTTCTGTGGGCACCCATGGTACGTACCCACTGAGTGGGGAGAGGGGAGAAGTTAACAATATGCCTTTTTTGCATACGTACTATATGGACTATCCCTATCAAGTAGTTCTTGTCCTGCAACAACCGCAGCATCTGTAACAGATGCCAAATCTAAGGCTAGTGAGAAATTACACACGGCTAGAAACTTAGTGCAGGTATCATTGGAGTATAGATAAGAACGCATGCAATATCATGGGTAGTGTGAGAACAAGGAGTGCCGTCGAGCAGTTTCCTCCCAGCTGCTGTTATTTTAATTTGCTGGATACAGAGGACGGATACAGAGGACACTGGAGAAGGAAACGGGTCACACTGACCTCGACCTGCTTCATCACGACCTCTTGCTTCTTAATCTGTGCGATAGGAATTACGTCACAGGACGACCACAACACCTTCAGTAAATGTACACAAAAGCAAATTACAGCAGTATTACGCAGAGTAACAACAAAGATGACTGCACTATCTGAAAAATAACACCAGTCAACTGTAAATGACAAAATATGAAGTGTAAATATGTGCATTGTGCATTTAGAAGCTTCTAGAGGTGTAAATTTAAATGCAAGCAAATTTAAGGGTCCATCCATATATTACATATGCACTCTATTGTATTTCTTTACTAAATATCAACATTAGAAAACACAATATTACAAAACTATAACATAATAAACTCGGTTGGGAGTGCGGCAAAGCACCTAATTTGGATGTACACATAGGGGAGGGAGGTCTAAAAAATGTACCGGGAGGAACAGAGGAGAGGGGCATGAAAACATGCCTCCTTTGCATACATACTATATGGATGGCCCCTAAGCGGAAAGTATCTTGGCAAACTTTAGGAGCAGAAACTCACTTTCATCCGTGACGTTATGTCATGGTGGAGACGAGCGACAGAGAGAAGACTGGACGAATTAATCGAAATACATCTCCCATCATCACCTGCTTCCTCCTTCTGGACGACACCGATGCCAACTAAATGACCACAAATGGACATGGCCTTGACCGTTTGATCCTCAGAGAAGAGGTCCACGACGTGGGGATTATCGGACAGCAGAAAACGCAGCAGCTTCTGACCAGCATCTCCTGAGAAAACACACAAAAGAATCAACAACAGTGGCAACATCTGAAAATTTATGATAAATTTAAGCACTGGTGTATAAGGTAATGGTTGTTAGCCGTTGAAATCGTATTTCACCATAAAGTGTCAGACAATTCCAAACCAACTCCTATTTATAAAAAACAACTGACAAATGCAGAAGGAAGAAAACTAACATCGGACAAAAAGGCCTGGAAATGTTTTCTGACTAGCTATTGCCACTAATGAGTTGGCAGAGAGCAGTTATGATTATGATTATCAATAATAGTCCTGATAATAATACAATAACAAGACTCCTGATTACCAATCATATCCAATCATTAGGGAACATTGTCAAACAAATCTTCATAATAATAATAATAATAAATAATAATAATAATTATAATAATAATAACTTGAAAAAGTAATATTATAATGTCTGGCAATTTTCCAGAATCACATACAGTACGACCATCAAAAACAATTCAAGAGCATTGAACTGATCCTTTCAAGGTTTATACTTCAGCTACTGACACACGACAAACATTATCTACATAATTATGTTCACATTCAAATATTATTACATGGCCTCACCTTCTAATGGGATTTCCTGAATCATGCGATTAGCAATGTAAACATCTGCACGATAATCTTGCGTTCTGCCTTTCGAATCACAATCTGCATCCAACGAAGAATTTGTCGAGCGTCGGTCTCTAATAAAAGCCTTAAGAAGATCGGACGTGGTCAGCTGCGGGCGGTCGACCGGACGACAACCAGCGATAGAGGCTGGACGCAACAGCCTCAGCTCATCAAACACTTGAAGTGGAAGCATCACGACCAAAGGATCAACGCCCAAACGGAACTCGGTAGGAGTTGGAACATTCGGGTCCAGAATGAGAAACGGCGACATCGAAAACGACTGCGAAGGAATTTCTACCGCAAGAGACCTCGACTGCCCCGGAGACAGGCCCTCGATGTCGCACGCGCATGTCGGCAAAAGCCCCGGTCGCTCGTCAAGGTCGGGCGACGAAAACGACGGGTGTCTAAAAATAGACACGTGGAAAGTCCATCCTCTGCAGAAAGTGAAACCGCTTCGGTTCTGCAGCGACAACACGATCAGCATATTTGAACCGACTACGTTCACGTCTGCCGAACAACGCACTGGCAGCGGATCACCATCTGGAATTCCCGCACTCGGGAATCTCGGAACTCGATCTGCCGCTTGCTGCGATAGGCGGACGGCTGACTGCATGAAGCTGGCGAAAGAAACCTGGCCGAAAGTTTCGTCCAGCTGTTCGGAGCTTCTCTTCAGAGTGACGTATCGTTCCGAGAGCTGGCCTATTGCTGTCAGCTGGCTGTTCATCGTCCCGCCGGGCTCTTCAGTCGTCAAATGCGATCTATCAGCCGAATCAATCGCTAATCTTAACTTCGCCAAACGTTCTCCAGATATTACGATGTAGAGAATTCGACCACTCTCCGCTGAAAACAAAGCAAAAAGAGAAAAGCAAATAACATCCACGAGAAGACAGAAGGAAGAACGTCATCGAGAATTCAGTCGCTGGAAATGGCAGAAATGATGACGCGACATGACATGACATTACGAAACTTGACTTTGAATCTGCTACCAAATAAAAAATTACACATTCCTATAAAAATCATGAGAAAATTGGGATAACATTAAGGAATAACATCTGTAAAATTACATTTGAACACTATAAATTTATCTGTTACCAATTTTAAATTCTATTCTGCGTTAATTAATTCTATCCTTCCCATCACGTGTGCAACTGCAATGATATTAAAAAAGCAGCTACATAAATCTACAACAATGCTATAACTCACTTGGCAAAGTATCTTTTGCAACAGTCAATGCAGAAACGTTGTATACACTATAACTTCTGGTTTTCAGTTGAAATGGAGCTTCAGCTTTCTTCTCATTCACAAGACATCTGAAGTCCACTTGCAGGATTTCATGACCAGTAGAAGCAAAAAATTCAAATCCAGACAGATCACAGCAGCAAACAGGTCCCGGGATGAGATGACGACCATAGGTCACGGTCGATCGTCCATCGCGTCGGTCAGAACCGACGACCAAAATCAAACCCTCGACGCCGACAACGACCAACACCGAATGTGGCACAACCGCTTGGAAACGGCAATCTCTGGCCTTTTCGATCTTCGACGAAACCACAAACAACCCAACAACATCCTGTTCCGAGTCACACAGAATGTTACCAACAGAAAACTTGTGGTCAAGTCGATCACTTTCAAGTGGAAGCCATCGTACGACGCCACCCGATTCAACAATAAGAACAATTGCTGAGTCTGTGACATTGAGCTCTCTGCCAAAGAGACAGTTGTAGAGTTCGTCGTTAACAATGTAGATATTCTCCAGAGATTCATCAAAGTCTGAAGTTTTACATGAAAGCGGCAGCACAATATGAACTTGGACAGAGCAAGCGCTTGAAGAAGCGGTTTTGGGACAGTCCAGCGTCTTGTTATTAGAAATAGAATCTCGTTTGTCCGACTGAAGCCGCTCTCCGTCCGCATCCCGCGGCGACTTCTCTGAGAAAGTTTGAAGGCGATATAGTGCAAATGCTTTGCTGAGCACAAACGTTTTCCCTCGAAACGCAAAAACAGCGACGGCGTCTGCAACTTTTGCAACTCGTTTGTCAGCTTCAAGATTCACCAACGTCAGATTCTGATCAACACCAGCATCACTGAAAAAGCAGAAAAAATTACAGAACATTTCTGGCAAAGCCATTATAAAGTAAACGGGTCTCTCAAATTGCAACTCACGCTACAATAATCATCACATCTATAATATTATAATACAGGGTGGCGCAAAAAAACCGGACTATATTAAATGCAAACTTAAATGTGACTACCGGTAGTCTGTTTTTTTGCGCCACCCTGTATATCAGATGCACACCAACAGGAGTTCTACCGTGTTCCGAATTATATGGCCTGGCTATGTCAATATCAACATTTCAAAGACTTATAAAAAATAATGCACAGAAGGCAAAAAACGATAGCTTAAAAACACGCAAACAGCAGTCTTCAATAAATTGTCAACAGAATTATCACCTCAGAGACACTGAAAAGATTGCTCCAGAAGTTGTCAGTACATGAATATTCGAAGGAGATGTGAAACAGCAAGACAGAACATCATTTTCCAGCTGGATTACATGCTAAATCAGAGATAAAACATAAAGCTAGTCAATTAAAAATAGCTCTAAATCATTGGACGCTTTGCTAGAGTAATGTTAAATTCAATCTCCACGTTAGTATTTCCACCCATAGAGGGCTCCATTAAAATTCTCTATATGCAGTTTGTTGGCTGACATGATGGCAGCCTCCACGGGGTGAGACTCGAAATGGGGAGCAAGGACTCGTGGAAGCCTGGGGCGATTGAGTACCTGGGAGAAAGAGTCCAGCTGACCGCTGAAAGCCACCAGACACAGGGCAGCAGGAAGAGGGGAACCGATGCCCCAAAAAGCGCAAATTGCATCAGTGCAGGGCATCCCAGAATATAATAATAATAATAATAATAATAATAATAATAATAATAATTCACTGGTCAACAAATTTTTACAGAAGTAATCATATCTAAATGAAATTAGCAATTTCTTATTAAATTTTATGTGCTGAACAACCACTATGGGCCAGGCCCGTATCACTGCGCTTTCCGCCTCCCCTGACAATGGAGACGAAGTACCGGTACCTGGTATTCAGAGTCAGCTGCATAGACAACTATGGATACACAAGACCAGTAGCGTAGCCACGGGTTGTTTGCGGTTGTTCAAACAACCCAATTAAAAAAAATATGACCAACACAATTTATGTAAATCCGTTGACTTTTGGTCGAAGGAGGGGTAGGGGGGTGTCGACCGCGGCTTCAGTGTTCAGCTGCATAGTGCCTCCAGTTAACAACCCCACTTTGCATAAACTGGCTACGCCACTGCACAAGACATGCATTACTATCAAAGCCCTGCTCACAGACACACCCCTGGTTTTGCAAACTAACACGTTATGCTGGCATTTTGCAACCACTCACAGTCAAAATGTTCGCAGACAAAACAAAGATTCGCTTCGATCCGTTCGTTAATATTATCCGATGATGTTGGTCATTTTTAGAATTAAACCAATGAATAACTGATTTTCGCGAAACTTTTCTCGTATCCAAACACAACAGTTCAAACAACTCTGCCGCCATTTGGAAAAGTAATCAGTGCTACAAGCGGTTGGGGAGAGAAAACCTTCTATTGGCTCCAGCCAATCACGGCAAGCAATATTTATATTTGCAACACTGGGGAAACCCCATAGTATTATCTTATACTGTATTTTAAAATGGCGGAGATAAGTGAAGGAAAGTTCGCCTGTAACGGCTGTAAGTTATGTAGTAAGGCATTTGTCAACAATAAAGGTTTGCGTAAACACGTAAAAAACAGTCATGGTGAATGTCATCTTCCAGACGGGGAGCGAAGAGGCCGTAAAGTAGCTCTGCCGGCACTGCGATTTTCATGCAGTGTGTGTTCGCGTACTTTCGCCCATCAGACGAATGTAAAGAGGCCATTCAATGAAAGAGGCACATGCAAGAGAAGCACATCGGCTCCAGCAGTACAGACCTTTGCTATGAAACAGTGGCGGCTCTAGGATTTGTCAAGTGGGGGGACGTTGGGGTGGCAACTTCTAATCATGGGGGGCAACCATTTTTTGTTTAATGTATGTAGCATTAAGTATAGGGTCCAAACTTGGGGGCAGGCACTCAATAGGGGGCACGGACACCCCCGTGGAGCCACCACTGCTACGAAATAACAACAAAATTGCCCAAACAGCAACACGTTCAAGTATCTTTGGCAGCTTGGTTTAAATTTTAAATATATTTTTGGAGGGGGCTGTATATTAGGCAGGGTTGGACCCTCACCCCAATTTCTTACATTGTGCATGGATGGTTTTATTGAAGATTAAAATGCAAAACATCCATTGCAATTTGACAAAACGTCACAAAAGCCACAATTACGTGACTATACGCAAACACTGTATATCTCAATGCCGGATTTGAAGTACCAGCGATTGAATGTCTGCCTGCGTGTCTGTCTGTCTGTCTGCGTGTCTGTATGTCTGACTTGCATTATAAATGGTGATATAGGCTACGGGGTTTTACGTCGATCTAAAAATAGTGAGCAGCCAGCGGGTTGCCGTGATTGGCTGGAGCCAATAGAAGGTTTTCTCTCCCCAACCGCTTGTTCAGTGCTACGGTGCTACCGAGCCTAGTAGCATACCGTCGAAGCATTTACATGTAGAATTCTAGCGGTAACATTTTGTAGCTGTGGGCATAGTCGTGGGGATAATGAATAAAAATTGATTGTCAGGAAATAGTCCATCTATAGTAAAGGCAGCCAAGAGCATGTAAATTATTTATAATTAATTACTAATTATCAATTGCTAATCATTCATTATGAATTATTTAATTAAAGTGTATGGGTTTTAGGTTTATACCATAAGTTAAAGCTTTAGGCTACAACATTGATTTTACCATTCATTTCCGGTTGTCTTACGTGTCGTTTGAGAAATAAAGATGGCGACTGACCCAGGCGCAGTTGCTTTGCTTATTTTGGGATTTTACGTGAGTTTTCTTGACTAATAATAATAAAATAATAATAATAAAAGAGTTATAATTTTTGCTGCGAAGCACCACTTGGTTCTAACACTGTCTTCCCTATTCACTTCGGATTTACCACTTTCCGCTGTCCTATTCCTCACCCTGGGTTCTGTTCTAAATTATGCATTATATAAAACAAACCTAAGTACTATAGGATACTAGAGTGGTCTTATAGAGCTATTAGACTGTAGACAAAGTAGTCTTATAGAGCTATTAGACTGTAGACGAAGTATTGTAGCAGTTATACAGTAACTGAATGAGGCATTTATGTATTGTATACTGCCAAGTTTTGTACTTACAGATGTAAAGACAAGAAGACAAACAAATCACCTAGAGAACAAGAGTGCAAGTCGTGAGAGTACACAGCAAGACCATAATGGGAATGAATGGATGGGTGAAGCTTAGTGGTTCTCACGCAGGACAGACTACTCTGAACCATTTAAAACTTTACTATTATTAATTGAGAATTCATGCTGTTCCACAGTAATGTAATTTGAAGCGGTTTGTATTGGCTTTCTAGGCATTGGTTACGTGGTGTGAGGAGTTGGGTTCCGATTTGTGTCGGCAGCGTGGTTTCTCTGCGAATCTTTCGTGCAGCTCATGTCGGGAACTTCGTCAGTTTCATTTAGAGACTTTGATTGAAACCTGTAACAGTTGCTGTCATCAGGACCTAGATGCCATTCAGACAAAGCAGGTGGTTAACTCCAGAATCCACAGCTACAATCAGTGATGGCTTCCCCGGGGAGGGCCTGGGGGGCCCATACCCCCCTATTGAGTGCCTGGCCCCCAGTGGACCCCCTGTTGGGACCTATACTTAATACTACATACCTAACAACAAATGGTTGGCCCCATGATTAAAAGTTGCCACCCCCCCCCCCCCACTTGCCAAATCCTGGAGCCGCCACTGGCTACAGTTAATATTTTATTCAATTATTTGAACTTGCCTTGCGTGATTTTATGACATTGAAAGAATTACCAGTAACAGCAACAGATCAGCTGATCAAAAGTGCATTTATTGCAATCCATAGCAGTTAAATGTTTGCTAATAATTAAAGGCTATGCCTTTATAAACCTATATCAGTAGCCCAACATGCAACTCAATTTGCCAATATGCTCAGTGATCTTGTGGATTTTGATGATTACACTAGATGTATAAGGCACAATGTTTTTGAAGGCTTTGACAATGAATGTGCTTAACTCTGGCCTTGGTGGAAACTTATTAGTTTTGGACCTCTTGTAGCTTGGCAACTAAAATATTTTCTTTAATTCTAGGTTTATCCATTTGCCAAGCTTGTTGTGTGTGGATGAAAATTGGGGAGATATCCACAGGTCCAAGGTAAGCTCCTTATTATTATTATTATTATTAACGTACTGATTTATGTGGTAACTCGTCCGAACGAACTGCGTGAACACATTACAAAGTTACAGATAACTCGTGCGATATAACCAGGTTTTAAGTCTCTCTTTAAAAGTATTCAAGGTCGTAGAGAGCCGTATTGATGGCGGTAGACAATTCCATGCCCGAGCCGCGGCCGCGGGAAATGCTCGATCCCCGACGGTTCGGAGGCGCGTCCTCGGGACCACCAATAAGGCGGATCCGGCCGATCTCAATCTTTGCCGGCTTGCGTGGTCAGCCACTCGTGATAGTTCGGACGCAAGGTATTCTGGACCGGCTCCATTCAGGCAACGGAAGGTCAATGTTGCCAGCTTGAAATGGATCCGCTCTGGCACAGACAACCAGTGCAGATCGCGTAGCAGCGGAGTAATGTGATCGCCTAATGAGGCCTGGCATATCACTCGCGCAGCAGCGTTCAGGACGGACTGGAGACGGTTATGTAGGTATTTCTGTAGTCCAGCGAGAGTTGCATTGCCGTAGTCTAATTTGGACAGCACCAGTGCAAAGACCAGTGTTTTAAGACCATTGGCAGACACTGATCGACGGATACTCCTGATCAGCCGCAGGGCTTTGAAGCACCCTGCCACTACATTTGCCACATGTGACTTCATTGATAACGTACTGTCAAGATATATACCTAAATTCCGCACGATCGACACCGGTTGCACTTCCGTTCCATCGATGTAGATGCAAGACGACGGTATCCAGTGTTTCTGTCTCTCAGCAGCCATCCAGAGCACTTCCGTCTTAGCAGCATTGAGCTGCAGTCGATGTGACCTCAACCAACTGGTCATCTCAGCTAAACACATCGTGACGCGTTGTTGAAGCTGCTGGATCGCCGCGCAGGGAGCTCCGTGACTTGCGTGTCGTCGGCGTGAGGTGAGCTTGCAACCCGAACCGCTGGGCAATACTCACCATATCGGCAAACGTATAGTACGAAGAGGATAGGTCCCAGGGCGGAGCCCTGAGGGACCCCACGCACTACTCGTGTGGGCGGCGTAGTAGAACCGGCACAGCGTCGCGTGCATCCGGTTCTCCAGGTATGAGGAGAACCACTGAAGCACAGAGCCGCCCACCCGTGCATTTATACTTCCATCTTCTGCAGCAACGTGGCATGATCCACAGTATCGGCGGCGGTGAGGTCCAACAGCACCAGAACCGCTCGTCGCCCCAGCGTCCAGAGCTCGAAGAATATCCGAGGTGACTTTCAGCACCGCGGTTTCAGTTGAATGGTAAGCACGATATGCAGACTGTAGCTCAGGGAGCAGATTGGAAGACTTCAGGTAGCGAATAAGTTGTTTAGAGACGAGCCGCTCAAGTAGCTTCGACAGCACTGTCAAGTTGGAAATCGGTCTGTACGACCTGATGTCGCCGGCATCCAAGCTGGGTTTCTTAAGTCTGGGAATGATGTAGGCGGACTTGAAAGTCGTCGATGCGATTCCAGCAGACATCGAGCGGTTAAATAGCTCGGTGATAAAAGGTACGAGTAGGTCGGATGATTCCTTGAGAAGAAATGTCGGTAGAGGGTCGCTGGCGCACTGCTTGTCCGGCAGTGCTCGAATCACCGATGCCACGTCGTCTTGGGATAGAGTCTGGAACAAACCGAATTGGCATTGTGAGAACCGTCGCGTTAAGCGTGGGCGGTCATGCGCCTCGGTAGCCTCGCAAACCCGTGCTTCCTTCTCACTGAGATATTCGGCGAAGAGTCTGCCGGAGCGCGCTGTGAGCTGGCATTCGTCCGCGGCGAGTAGAGTGTTCAGAGACTTCCAGAGACGGCGAGGATCGGCTCGTTCAGAGTCGACTTTACCGCTCCAGAAGACCTCACGTTTCGGGCGGAGCAGTTGCCTGTAGGCTCTCCGACATTCCGTCCAACAGGTTACTGCCGTTGCGCGTCATCCGGTCCGAGTAAACTTCCCGAGATTTCCGCTCAGCAAGCCGTAACTTCCTCTTGGCCATCCGACACTCCTCGTCGAACCAGGGGTCAGAGGAGCGGCGTCGACAGTTCACCGTCGTCTCCGGCACCAGCCTTTCCACAATGTCGGTAATTTCCTGGTCGTAGAGTTGAGCCAGTTCGTCGATGGTCATCGAGGACCATAACTCTGGTTGGCAGAGTCTTGACATCATTAGCTCATTCCGGAGCACGGAGGTGTCCAACATGCGCCAAGCACGACGTGTGACAGGAGCATAGACCGGGCGTGGTCTGGTGAGCGGTACTGTCCATCAGACCAGATGATGGTCGGACAGGCCTACGTTGTGTTTAAGTTGGCTGTAAATTGGAACAATTAATTCCTATTGTATTTTTACTATCTTTCGATTGTTTAGTTTGTTTTTCAATTGGTTTTCATCATTTAGTTAATTCTCTTGGAAATTTGACTTATACAGTAGAGCCTCGTTATATCGAACTCGCTTATATCGAAATCACGTTTATATCAAAGTTTGAGCGCCGGTCCCGCCAAAACAGTGTTAATGATACAGGAATTGGATATATCGAACCTCGGATATATCAAAGTATTTATCACGGTATCTTAAACTTCGATATAACGAGGTTCTACTGTAGTTATCAAACTTTCTGAGCACTGATTAGATTTTGATTACAACGACGGATGTTCCAGATTTTTCAGTCTGAGTTGTCTTGTAGCATTTGTCAAGAGCGACCTTCCAAGCAAATATCCTGGATTGGAGATCGTTTACGCTCGTGGGGCCGATCCCATGATCCAACTGCTGAACGAGAACCGTGAAGTAATCGAGACGCTCAGCATTGACAAATGGAACACGGATTCTGTGGAGGAATTCTTCGATGAAAGGCTTCAACAATAACTTCCACACCACATTGAGGCCGCTTCAGTCTGTCGTGATCTGCAGTGAACCTGTTGCAATTTGCAGTGACTGTTGATATTCTCGACCAGTATCGTGTTTTTAGGTTTTGTGTAATTAGGAATAATAATGGGGCTGTGCCTAAACATTGCGTCAGAATCGTGAACATTTTGCAGTTGGCTGTCTTTATGAGTTGTTTGTGTTAAACCATTTGGTACATAAGCAATGATGCTGTGATGGCAAAGCTATAGCAGAATGTTTTTCGATCTGTTAATAAAATTATGTTTTAATCGTCAAACTGAAGTTTAATATTGTGTTCTATGCAGGGCTTTTTTGTAAAAAAAAATATTTTCCGAAACTCGATAGGCAGCAGTAAGTTGTCAACACGGCATAGCGACCGTACAATTATTTTTTTGGATTATTGTTTGGCCATCGATAAAAATAAAATGTAAGAAAATTTGAAAAAGACGACAATTTTTATTCAAATGTTCTATTTTTTAACTGAATGTTGCAATATAAAATCAAACCAGGCTTCAGATTTTCCAGAACGCCGTTCCGCCTCGTTTATTCTAGCCACCTTGACATTGGGGGTGATTTTGAAATGTTTGGGGAGGACAAGGTCTGAGTCGACGCATTGGTGGGGGGGGATTTCCATTCACCCAGCCAATATATAAAAAAATTAATACACGTACTAGTTTTTTTATGAAACTTTTACCCAATTTTAGTTGACAATAAGTTTGCATGGTCGCGGCCATGTACAAAGCCGCTGACGCGAGTCGCACATTTTCATAAAGTTTGGCGAATCGTGTACGATAGTACTTTTAAAAATTAACCTTATTTCTCAATAACGCATGGAAGCGTATTCCGACCATTTTGCTGTGAAACTCCAAATAACAATAGGGAATCTCTGCGTGCTACGTATTATAATGCAGTTAAGCGGTTAAGCGCCTTTCCCCTACTCATAGGGGTTTTCAGACGCGTTACAAAGGTATGTTCCTGACAAAATGTTAAAAAAGAAACATTTCAAGAAATTTCAATATTTATTTCTCTCCTTTCGTCTTAGGGTATTTGGCAAAATATGAACAATCCTGCATAATATAGTTGCCACATTTTGCTTTTGAATTGAATAAGAGCTTTTTGCTTTTTCAATTTATTCAAAACTCAAAAGATTCTTTTCAACCAACGTTCGCCAGATGGCCTAATGCATTTTTTTTATATTACATGTTATTATTAGGATCGCGGCACGTTAAAAACCGCTGAAGTGGGCCGCAGTTCGAAAATGGTGTGGGACTTTGGGAAACCCTGGTCTAATTGATTCCTTCTCTTGTTCTTCAACATATTCATTAAGCTAAATTGCGGTTCACAACTTCACAGCAGGGTTTAATCTAGGCCGTTTCCGGGGGAATTGCCCTTTCCCCCGGAAATTTCAAATTTCCCCTGGAAATTTTGGCATAATACATAAACTAACAGCAGCCCTAGCAGAATTTCCCCCGGCTTTGTCATCTCCCCGCTTTGTCAATTTCTCATCCCGGAGTTTAGATTAAACCCTGCTTCACAGTTTGCGCTGAATGTCAGACGTGTTCCTCTTGTATCCATTCGATTTGCTAGATCTTTAAACTGTTCACAATCAAGGTCAACCATGAACTCTTAAATGAAATCGCTGTTCGTTTTCATTTCAAACACAGGCGTAAACTCCATTAAGCCTCTATAGGCGCAAGTTCCCCATTTTGAGAGACTACCTTAGAGAATGGGGGAAGGTACAGAGGTTCGGCTCCCCCACTTTTTATTCCACGTTTACGTCAATGATTTCAAATCTCTATTTTAAGACATTTCTATCGCTGGTTTTCTGTTCTTTTAATCTTATCGATATTGGAGACGCGTGCTTTGCACAAATCACTAAATAAAAGACCTCTTTTGCCCATATTAGTCTAGACCAGAAGCTAGTAATTGTATGGAGCCGTTACAGATTCACAATAAAACGTGAATCTTTAATTTTTTATCAGTGAGTACACAGTGTTTTATACAGGCCTGTTAGGAGGGGAGATTCTCCCTCCAAAAAAACCTCAAAATTCTCCCCAAAAATCGCAGCACTTAGGCTACACAAATTTTGCATTGAATTGTGTCTTTTCCCCGCCAACCAAGTCAATTTCCCTCCGAAAACCTCAATTTCCTCCCCCAAAGGCCTGGAGTCTGGATAAAACACTGGTGAGTACAGTAGGCCTATGTGCATGATATGAAAGCAATAGGACAAAATTTCAAAAATTTGTGTGCTTCCTTTTTTCTTTTGTGCGCTTGCCTTGCGACTTCTGTACGCGCACAGCTTGGGGAACATTGTCTGGGGCTAGTCGTTGGATTTGTCCAAAACCGAAGAGGAAATTTTTCTGAGGGGGAAGGGGGGGTAGGGTGATGGTTGACAGAATCGACAAACGTAATTTTATTGAAGCAATTGTTCGTCCAATGATCGATCGCAATTAGTATTTAAACTTAAATTATTGCAGGCTTGCATCGTCTAAAAATGAAATTCCATTCACTGTGACAATGTGTTTGTGACAATGTGTTTGGCCATCTTGCGAATGTTGACTTAACCATCATGAACAGAATTCAGATAAAATATTTATACCGCAGATACAAACTTATTTAATTGTTTCAGTTTAAACGATTTTAATAAGAAAAGTTTCAAACTTAAGCCAACTAAATCCTATAATACAGTGAGAACTTTGTTTATCTTCTGTTTAACTGTTTAAACATAACATACCTTTCCTAGGCACTTGCAGCTTGTTTATAAATTGCGCGTAACCGCATAGACCATTGATTGGAGTCTTAATGCCGTTACTGGTCGTGTTAGTTGGAAGAATTCGAGGCAAAATGATCTCCGAGAAAGTTGAAATATAAACTAATAAAGCAGGATTAAAGTCTTTTAAAGACTGATGGAGAGCTCACGGCCTCACTCTAAATATTACTCAAAACTTCTGATGCCGGGCTCCCACCCCCTGCGCAGAGTCCGTTGGAAGAGCTCGGACTAAGTTAGACGAGGGTGTCTGATTTGAGGGTTATTGGCGCAGTCACACAAGAGTAACGCAGGGTCCCCTCTATTCGGGCCAAGACTATAGTTTGAGATTCTTGTCGACACATTAAGAAATGTTTACCTAATGGATGATTGCGAATAACTGTCACATAGCAAATTTTCTCAAAAGCTAGAACTTTTCATTTAGTACAATTCTACATTTTGGGCGGCTGGGCGGAGCTCCTGACCAATTTACCTTTTCAATCACGTCCAGGATTCCAGAATACGGATCCACATCGCAACTGTTTCTCAGACAGTTCAGAAAGTCTTGATGAGCCAAAAAAATAGAAAAAGGTCCTCTCGCTTGGTGATTACCGCCAATGAAATGGAAATGTGGAAATGGAGACGTTTTCATTTAGGCATATGATTGATTGTTTGCTTTTTTTAAAAATGCATTACATTTCCTAAAAAGGCGCCACCTTTCTGAAAATTTGCTCACGGGGCGCGGCTTGGTAAAGTCACCAACCTATATTCATTTCATAGGCGGCGCACTCCTATCGGCCCCGTCGGCCCAGGCCGGGGTACTTTTGAAGGTACCCCGGCCCCTCCATAGGTCGGGCTGGGGTACTTTTTAGGAAGTAAGAACTGAAGAATTGCGATTCTTTAAATTGTTTGGTTAAATTTTCACTTCGAATTTCGAAAAAAGCCGCTGTCGCTGGAGGGCGAATGTTCTGCCGAATAGGGCTTTAGAGTTGCAAGATCAGATAAGATCAGATAGGCATGTCATAATCTCATTTAACCCGAAGGCGTCAAACACGGCAGTCATAATCTTATTAGATTACACAGCTGATGTCGCGGGAGGAGGAATGCACTGCCCAATAAGGCTTCATAGTAGAAAGATCAGATAAGATCAGGCAGGGGTCATATACACCTTTAACCCGAGGTGTCAAACGCGGCAGTAACGTACGTCTATAAGTTAACATTAGATTAAAAGACGGCGGAAGACCCTTTGACGAACCAAGTGGGGAGACGGTGGGCGAAAAGGCGAAGGGCAGCAGAGCAGTGGCGGCTCTAGGATTTGGCAAGTGGGGGGGCCGTTGGGGGGGGCAACTTCTAATCATGGGGGGCCAACCATTTGTTGTTTAACGTATGTAGCATTAAGTATAGGGTCCCAACTGGGGGGGGGGCCACTGAGGGGGCCAGGCATCCAATAGGGGGGGCACGGGCCCCCTGGCCCCCCCGGCGGAGCCGCCACTGCAGAGTGTTTCACCGAGAGATGGTAGTCGGATTTGGGTCCCGATCGAAAGTGATCAGTTAGAGCTTCACCGTGTTTGCATAAATTGCGGAAAGCAATCTAACGACTTCAGGGATTGATTCAATCGTTCAACAGACAACAGCGCTTCGCCATCGACACAATGGACAAGTTTGTTGTTAAACGTCGTAAACTGAATGTCGAAGACCCTGAACAAACTGTAAGTACTTCAGATACAACATCTGCGCAAATTATTCCATAGTGATGAGTGTAGGACTAGGACTATGCTACGAAAAACTATAATCATATAAATCTCAACACTAGACATGGTCACCCCCAAGATTTATGGGACTCCCCCGAGTTGTTTTTCGCCATAGTTTTCATCCTTCCCAATCCTATTGTATGGAGCCTTATTCTTGATTTTATATCTTCTTGCTGACTGCCTGTGCTTTCAATCACACCTTCAACACATCTGAATGGCCTGACTTTTTCCATGTTTTTGTCCATTCATTGTAATATTCACGATTTTTGTATTCCCTTTCGTTGATAAAAACCTTCTTAAAACGTTTCTTTTGTTATAAATCACAATTGAAAATGCATTTTGGCTATCTACTGTAAGTTAGTTAGGCACCTCGACCCTCAACGACCGCTGCCGTTATATAGTAAACGGGCCGGGGTACTTTTTATTGTCTTCCGCCGCCTCTGATTCATTTCCACGTATAATCAACAATCACGCCTGGTTACTAAGTCAGTATACAGTACAATACAATCAGTGGCGCAAACCTGGTCAGAAAAAGGGCCACGTCCTATTTTCTCAACATAAAACATATTGACTTGTCAGACTTTTCAGGACGTTAAAGATGCAAAAATGCACAAAAACTAGTGATGACCTTTTTAGCATTTTTAGTGCAAAAACACCGCTCATATCTCCACAGCATTGAGGACATAGCTTCTCCAAAAATACCCATACCAGGACATGAGGACATGGGTAGTAGTTAGTTTGAGACCACGAATGCAATATCTTTTCATTGATATTAACCTTGGCAAAACGCAATTAAGGTCGTAAGTCAAAACAACACAAGTATCAAGTACAAATCAAATATTTAAAATGATTAGAATTTAAAATTATTTTTACATCTACGTTCTGAATATAATTGTTATTCCTAATTAGTCCTGCATATAAGTTTTATCATAGATGTTGCAAACGTAAAATATAAAATAAAAAAACGTAAAAACGCGTTTTTTCTGAAAATATAAAAAACGTAAAAAACGTTGAAAAAACGTTCATTTACATTTTAGCTAACACAAAATTTAACATGTTAATTTTCTACTGTGGTGGCGTAATTAGTTTATAAACGAAGTAAAGCAAGACAACGAGAAACACTCATTAGTAGGCCTCAGTGGCGGCTCCACAGGGGGCCCCCGTGTCCCCCTATTGAGTGCCTCCCCCCAGTGGCCCCTGTTAGGACCCTATACTTAATACTACATACCTAACAACAAATGGTTGGCCCCCATGATTAGAAGTTGTCACCCCAACGGCTCCCCCACTTGCCAAATGCTGGAGCCGTCACTGGTAGGCCTAATGCAGAAAACGCTATATGTAGGCCTATTTATTTATTGTGACAATTTGTTCATAGCTTTTGAATAAATATGAATAACATTGTCCTGGCGCCAAATTAATTAGCTCTTCTAAAAACCATAAACAGTCAAGACACAAAGCGATCATCTTAGGTTCAACGTAAACGTGACCTCCAAAGCTGGTTAAACTCATTTTCTAAGGAATTATAAGCAATTTCCGATAATATTTTTAAATACACCGCACCTTTTCGTATAAATTTCGTACAATTTACAACAAAAAAGAGAATTCAACTCAATGTGGTTCGTTTTTTGACTTTTCAATGTTGCCGCGTTTTGGCTCTAAACTTCACGTAATTGAAATTGTGTAACGCCTTGATTAATATTTGAAAATTTTGACTCACCGCTTGTCTGACCTATGATCTAGAAATAATGGAAGTACCATATTGCAAAAAACCGTTGAAAAACGCAATAAAATAAAAGACTTTAAAAATAAAAAACGTAAAAACGCGTTTTTTGTTGGCCAGAAAAAAAACGTAAAAACGTTTGCAGCATCTATGAGTTTTATAATAAAGTTTTTATCAGTCAAGGAATTATCTATTCTACTTGCTAAGCCTATCCTTATTCAACTAGCCAGTGCATTGGTACTTGTCGCATATATTACTGCAATTCCCTGATTTTTGCCAGGAACAAATTCAAATAAGCAGGATCAATCAAGCAAATCAAAAATCTCGTTACTAAATCAACCTTGGCAAAAACGCAAGGTCAAAACATATAATGCATAATACATAATAACACACAATACATACCTTACATATCCAGTACAAATCAAAAGTTATTGGAAATTGCAATTATTTTTTATATTTATGCCCTACGTTCTGGTTATAATAATCTTATAATAAAGTTTTTAAAGTACTTAATGGCCCCAATGGCCCAAATCATGCACCTAATATAGATGTACAGAATAATATAGTATCGTAGCAAAAGTGATATTCAAAATTTTAGTATAGGAACTTTCGTGTTTTAAGAGAGACTGTGTCTCTATCGTAAAAATGGTTTCGGCGTAACTACTGTAGGCCTACATCTACATCTACATCCAAAATCTAGTTAAAGGTGTTCATGTACGCTACACCAGTGTTTCCCAAACTGTGGGTCGCAGGCCTCAGTCTAATTGGTTGCGGGTAGCTCGAAATTAGATTAAAAAGTGTCATTTTCTAACCAATACCACAGTGTCAAAAGCCTTCAAAGTTGCAAGTTGGGTTAAGTTTTAAGAAATTTATATGCCAGCAATCCTCCATACAGTTAAAATTAAAATGATTAATGTTTTATCCAATTTTAGTTGACAAAAAGTTTGCAGGGTCTCGGCATGTCACAAAGCCACTGAAGTGGTAGCAATTCGAAAATTTTTATGAAACCCTGGCCTACAGTATTATAGCACTTTTAAAAATTAACATTAATTTGCAATAACGCAAGGAACCATTTTGCTGTGAAACTCCTCTAACAATAGGGAATCTCTGTAATAGCCTAGAATTAGAATTAAGACATCACGCTCACGGAAGTTAAGCGATTTTGCCACTTATAGGAAAGGTATGTTTATGAAAAATTTTAAAAAGACAATTTTTAAGACATTTCAATATCTATTTCTCTCATTTTGTCTTCTTTTGTAAAAATGTAAATAATTCTGCCTAATATATTTGCCATATTTTCATTCGAATTGAATCAGAGCTTTGGTTTTACATTTAGGCCCTATTCAAAATCAACCGATTATTTTCAACTAACGTTCGCGAGATGACCTAATGCATTTTTATATATTATAATTACAAACTATGATTAGGGTCGCGGCAGGTTGCAAAACCTCTGGAATGGGCCGCGTTTCCGAAATGCTTGGGAAACCTTGCGCTACACAATGCTTCGATTTTTCAACAGACAATGTAGGCGCTCAGTTACTTTTTAGCATCTGTTAGTAAAATCTCAATAAAATTTTGTGAAATGCGCTAATGTCTGTTAATGAACCAAATACAAAATTTAGGTCTATGACTAATATGCCTATTCGGATACAGTGTTGCGCCTCGTAAATTAACATTTAAACGACCCAGTGGCGTAACCAGGATTTCCGAAAGAGGGAGATTTGAAAAAAATTTCGTAGATAACCGCCAAGAGGGGTTTTCATCCCAAAATCGCCAAAAATCACCTAAAAATAAAAATTGCTACGCCATTGGCTATGCCAGAGGCTACGCCACTGAAATGACCAGATTAAGGAAATAATTGGCTTTAAACATTGTTACTGCTGATTGCGGAACGCTGCCGTTAATCGAAATGTTGAGGTCTTCCTAAGAGTTCAATCTGTGAAAAAACAGAATCAACATACGATACGATAACAATAGTTCTCATAGCATATATCGATTTTCATCTTCAGCATAAGTAAGATAATGTCTTTTACGCCTTTTCACCCATAGGGTCACATTTATTGTATAATAGCTTTCAATTTTTATATATGGGGTCTACATTATTTTTTCAGGTAGGGCCTATAGCTCCCAGTTGTTCTCATTGGCGTAGTCTAGGCCAGCCGAGGGGGGCAGGAGTAAATGCCAGTGTTTAATCTAGACTATGGACTCCGGAAGGAAATTGGAAAAGCCGGGGAGGAAGTCAGCCAGGGGCAGTGGCGGCTCTAGGATTTGGCAAGTGGGGGAGGGGGCGTTGGGGTGACAGACATCCCCGCCCAGGCCCGTCGTTACGTGCTAAAATCGAGCACAGTGCCAGGTGCCCCGCGCATTTTAGGGGGCCCCGCGCCGCGCGCAAATTTTGTTTGCTTGTCAACACCCAAAAACGTTTGGAGATGAACTTTTTTGCTTGTCAACATTTGATCTTCACATCTAGGGCCCCGCAGGCCGCCAGGTGCCCGGGGCCCCACACAGGTATAAGCCGGGCTTGCCTCTGCCCCTACACTCCTTCCCAGAGTTGGTGTTGGCTATCACCAAAACAGCTAGACTGATGTTTTAAAAACTATTAATTTTGTATCAAACCGACGAGAATAATTTATGAGGGGAAAGAGTAGGCTGACTGAGAATAAGTTATCATAATATTTTATGGCTTAAATAAATGGTGTGACAATTTATACAAATAATATTAAAAATTAGAGCAAAGTAATGTGCATTAGGGGCTGTCCATTAATTATGTCAACAATTTTTGGGTAATTTTTGACCCCTCCCCCTTGTCAACAACTGTCAACTTTCACTTAACCCCCCATAATTACGTCAACAACTCTTGACACCCTCCTCCCTCAAGATCAATGACAGGTCCCAATAACAAGGTTATTATTTTTGTGGTGATGATCATTTTTTCTCTTTTTCCTCATCGAGTGTCAAAATGTGGTGGTGATTACTTTTTTCTAATGTTTTTTCCATTGTAATAAGTAGTATTCTGTGAAATTTTCTATTTTTGATTATTTAAAAATGTGAAATTGTTGACGTCAACTTCTCTTGACTTCCTCCCCGCTGTCAACAACTGTCAAACTTTTCAAACCCCCTCCCCCCTAAATTGTTGACGTAATTAATGGACAGCCCCTTAAACCATGCATTTCCCATTTTACCCGCTCCCCCTACTGCCTGTCATGTCCCTCCCCACCCCACTGCTCGCCATGTTCCCCCTAATGCCCCCCACTGCTCCTGGTCACAAAGCGCACCCTGCATGTAATCATAGTTATACCAAGGACACTAATATCAGGACAAGTACATTGTTATTATACTAGAGGTGGACTGTAAAGGCAAGTGTTCCTATTCGCTAGGCCTAGACCGCGGCTATTTATTGCAAGTTTCCAAAAAATCAAATTCCACTTTGTGTGATGCTGTTTGGCCGCCTGGCGAATACTGCCTGAAACATCATGAACAAAATTAAAATGAATTGAAATATTATGTACTGCAGATGGCATAGAAATTTAATTTTCTACCACTTAAGTACTGTTATATAAATAAGAAGCGTCAAAATGTAGCCAACCAAATCTTATGATGTGTTGAAGATTCTTTCACGTCATTTCTATCTGATTTGAAAGTTGCATACCTTTATTAGACGTTGCAAATTATTTACAAATTTCAGAAAGTCGGTTATAGATCGCTCCTGAAGAGTGTTTTTTTCGGTGTTTTGGAAGATCTGGGGCAAAATGTTGTCGAGAACGGAATTAACTTTAAAAGATCATGAAATAAGAAACCCCAAAATAAATCCCAACGCGTCTTTGGCGCATTTGGGTTCTTCGCTCCCCCAAATCCCATTATCCCATAGACTAGTTGGGCTAAATAGGATGTGCGCGTCTGCCTTGTTGGTGCCCCTATTCTGTAACCCTGGTTCTGACAATGCAAATAATGGCATGGGTGGTATTTTTTGCGACAATAAGACTTAGGAGCAAGCGTTTTCTTATTCACTAGGCCCCGACCGCAACTGTTAATTAGAACAATTATTTAAAGATCAAATTTCAATCAATATTATTGGCCACCTGGCGAATTTTGACTGAGCAATTATTAAGAAATTAAGATAAATTATAACATTAACATTTCATATTGCAGACGGAAATAGAATATAAATGCTACATTTTAAATTAATTATTTAACTAAAAATGTTCAATGTTGGCCAGATCTTGCAATATGTTGATCTTCATCTTTCTTTTTCTGATTTAATATTGCATACCTTTATTAGGCATGGTAAATGATTCATAAATTTCGGAACTTAAATAAGAGGTTGATAATGCATCATCTAATGCAGCGCTTGGTTTCCGAGTTAACAATTAGAGCCAAAATGTTAATGTAATCAATCAATCAATGTAAATATTAATGTAATCAATCAAAGACTCAATGCCAACATTTCTCATCGTCAGCTGAGATGTGACGGTTGCTATAATTTGCCTCACCACCCTTCCTTTCAGCGAGTAAACAAGAGTTGTCCATGGGTTGGGTTAACCGTTGGGCTGGGTTGGGTCCAGATTATGAAAAAATTAATGGGTTAAAAATTAATACCTGTGAACCGTTATATATATATATATATATGTATATATATATATACATATATATATATATACAGGGTGGCGCAAAAAACCGAGCTATAGTAAATGGAGACCAAAATGTGACTAATCCGGTTTTCTTGCGCCACCGGAGATAAGCGCCGGAACCCAACGCTCGGACTCGAGTACGGGACCAACCTTTACTGCAACAATCCTGTATGCAATCCACATCGGACTATTTCAAATCTACTTCGGACTAAATCCACATCGGACCTATATATACATATATAGATTTTCTGTTTACTGTTTTGACAATAGCCGTAGATTCTGGTGTTATGCCATATTGGCGCCATGCACGTTAGCCGAGACTCCATCGTAGGCAACACATTCATCAGTCTGTACATACCGGACAATAGCAATTCAGGTTGATCAAATCACGTGGACGGATAAACGCCGGAGTCGGCTGTTGTTTTTCATTTGTCCGAGCCATTCCTTAATCCGGCCACAGCTAGTTGACAATAGGGTAAGATAGAAAGATATGTCCACGTTTTTCGACGTTATAGTTCAGTACGTTATAGGCACATTCGAAATTGGCAATGGCAAGTTATTATTATTATTATTATTATTATTATTATTATTATTATTATTATTATTATTATTATTATTATTATTATTATTATTCACGACAATCTATATAGCGCAGTAACATAACTGGAGCTAAAGTCAAGAGCGCTTTACAAAGGAATCACTTATAAGATATGTTAAACAAGTGTGTAAGTTATGTCGAACGTCATCTTAGAGGTTTAATAGACTTTTAAAAACTAGTAGACCTTGTATGGTAACACTGTAATCTTCATATCGGCCAACTCGGCACAGTCAGAGCGTGACTTTCCATCTGTAGGAAAGACTTCTACAGATGCTAGATCGCTGCTGTAGGCATCTAAAGTGGAAAACATTGAAATAGTCCGATGTGGATTGCATACAGGATTGTTGCAGTAAAGATAGGTCCCGTAATCGAGTCCGAGCGTTGGGTTCCGGAGCTTATCTCCGGCCTGGGCAATCAGCGACGTAGGTGGTATAATCCATTAATCTGGCTGGGGTAGGTTGCCATTACTTTCCCCAGACCCACGTTTTACCTCGCAGCTTAACGCTGCTCATTTTACCACCGCCCTCTTGAGAGTAAGGCTGAGTCGAGCGTAGGGCTCCTGCGGGAATTGAACCCGCGACCTTCTGTTCCATCGTCCAGCGTTGTTACCACTCTTCTAACTTGTTGCAGTAACGATTCTAAATAAACTCTCCATGTGTTTGAATTTATGTGTGTTTTAAAACATGCGATTGTGCTTTCACCTTTTCGTCTGGTTGGGTTGGGTTTGGTCAGCAGACAAGAATCTTATTTGAGTTGGGTTAGGAAGTCAGTGGGTTGGGTTTGGGTTAAAAACCCGACCCATGGACAACTCTGGACTAGACACCTGTCCTGAGACACTCGTAACTTCGAAGCTCAAAAGTGTTCTCCATAATAAGTTTTTTTAACAGCGTAGGTGCACAAACTGACCAAACGCCCAAAACGTCTGAGAAAATCAATTTTTAAATGAACACCATAAAGTTTTGATGAACAGATGAACGGGGAAAGTACCTACAAAGTTCACGAAAGAATTCTTGCTGTTCGGCGCAAAGCACCAAGACCAGGGATATTTTTACACCCCCTAACACCGACGACCCCCAACACCGCCACCCCACCCCAATCTCAGCTATGGAACGACCTTTTTTGCTTGTCAGACTTTTTTTGGCAGGGGACCCCAGAATTTACGGACACCCCCCCAAATTGATAATCCTAGAAATAACCCTGACCAAGACTACTGCAACCAGCTGAAATCCAGTGGCGGCTCCAACGCCAACGGGGGGCCATGGGGGCCCGTGCCCCCCTATTGAGTGCCTGCCCCCCAGTGGCCCTCCCAGTTGGGACCCTATACTTAATGCTACATACAGTACATTAAACAACAAATGGTTGCCCCCCCCCCATTATTAGAAGTTGCCACCCCAACGGACCCCCACTTGCCAAATCCTAGAGCCGCTACTGCTGAAATCTAATAGCTCATCAATAGAACCAAACTGTGTTTCTGAAAATGCCTGCATCATTTCCGAAGCTGCACAAACTGAAATTTTAAATGACGAATAATATAATTTAGAGTCAAACGACCGATTGAAAATCCGCTCCGTTATTTAGAACGTCCCGACGATATTAAAAACCGGTGTCCAGTTGCAAGAAATCGGCCGTTTGTTTTTTTTCGACCGATGCATTACGTCGATCTGTGATGCCGCTTTTTCGATGTTTTTGAAGAGGGAGATCGATGTCTTTTCTGTATTATTGCAGACGGACGTTGTCTGGCGTAGGCTGCTGCCACTCCAATTCCAGCAACCACCAGGACTGTCAGGGCGATCAATGTACCGACGACAAAATTCTTGTTAACCACAGGATCGTCACTGTCTTGATCGCGGTCAGACACTGAAACAGCCAACAGCTAGTAAACTTTACGGCAGATATATTTTCACACCCCTAACAGGGATATTTTTACACCCCCTTAACACCCCAACACCCACCCATCCCCCAATTTGAGACCGACACCCCCAACACCCCTTAGTTTCAACTATGCGATGACATTTTTTTGCTTGTCAGACTTCTTTGGCAGGGAGAGGAACCTTAGAATTTACCGACACCTCAAATTGATAACCATGCCCCTAACACCCCCAACACCCCATCCCCAGCTGAGAGCAACACCCTCCCTAATTATGATGCAGCTAAGATGCTATCGATCGCCATAAGGGCATGGAGGGGGGCCCTCAGAATACATCAACACCCCTTCCCCGAATTGAAAATCCTATTAATAACCCTGTCGTAAAGTCACCGAAATACGAATAGGGAGAAGAGACGACATGTGTACGAGATATTTTACGCATTTAACCGAGTAATTCACAGAAATTAAGCGGTTCTTCTATGAGCCCCTAACAGTTCCAAATTTACCAGAGAACAGCGTCGAGCTTTTTTTAGATAGGATATAGTCAACTTTCAAAGATCAGAGGTAAAACTCCCCGATGTCAAATTAGACTTAAAATCATTATTTGCTTCAATGTGCAGGCGGATTCCTAAAGAACTTATTCATAACAATATTCCAGCGCATGCAGTTTCATTTCTCTATTTTCGTTGAACGAAACGTGTGAAGATATTTTTGCCGGACAACGGCAAAAAGTCATCATCAACTTAAAATATATAGAGGTATGACCAGTGGCGGTTCCAGGATTTCTTGGTGTGGGGGGGGGGGGGTGAAATGAATTTATAGAAAGTTGGCGGGGGATGAAAATAGAAGGGAAAAGTCAATAAAACTTTTTCAGTAAAGGCAGGAAAGAAGGGAATGTTATCCCCCAATATGACTATACTTTTACCGAAAAATAGGTTGACAAGCAAAAAAATCATTCGCAGTTAGGTTTACTAGACTTTTACCCAAAAATAGGTTTCACAAGCAAAAAACAGTAAGTCCGGAAGTCTGGTGGGGGGATGCATCCCCACTCATCCCCCACGTGGATCCGCCACTGGGTATGACCCCCCTTATCTCTAAATCCAGCGTATAAAAATAGACTCTTTTTCGTACATACTCTTTTTTGCGGACATGTTAAACCATTCGAATGACATTCCGGCTACCGGAGAGACCAAGTCGGACTGGGTCTCCGTGAGAAGCAGCCGCATGTCCAGATAGCCTCGCGACGATACCCTCGGCTGCCTCGGTCTCGCGGCGGGCGTTTTAGGAGCCGAAGACGGCGAAGGAAAGGACGGCCGGGTGCTTCTTCCCTCCAGTGGCTCCTCTCCATCGCAAACTGTCACACAAGATCCAATATCTTGCATTCGAAAATCATAATAGCAGCAACAGTAATAATAATAATAATAATAATAATAATAATAATAATAATAATAATAATAATAATAATAATAGTGGCGGTGGTGGTGATCAGCGGCGTAGCGACGGGAGGGGGTTTATCGAAATATACCCCCAAAATCAGCCTACCTTAAAGTTTTTTTTGTTTTATTAATATGTGGGACATTAACATATGTTTTGATATTGAAATAGCAATGGCTAGCTAAGATTTATGTCCATCCTCAAATCAAATTTCTGACTACGTTGCTGCTGGTGGTGGTGGTGGTGGTAATAGTAGTAGTAGTAGTAGTAGTAGTAGTAGTAGTATAGTAGTAATAGCTGTTGTTGGTAATAGTAGTAGTAGTAGTAGTAGTAGTAGTAGTAGTAGTAGTAGTAGTAGTAGCTGTTGTTGGTTGTAGTAGTAGTAGTAGTAGTAGTAGTAGTAGCAGTAGTAGCTGTTGTTGGTTGTAGTAGTAGTAGTAGTAGTAGTGGTAGCAGTAGTAGCTGTTGTTGGTTGTAGTAGTAGTAGTAGTAGTAGTAGTAGTAGTAGTAGTAGTAGTAGTAGTAGTAGTAGTAGTAGTAGTAGTAGTAGTAGTAGTAGCTGTTGTTGGTTGTAGTAGTAGTAGTAGTAGTAGTAGTAGTAGTAGTAGTAGTAGTAGTAGTAGTAGTAGTAGTAGTAGTAGTAGTAGTAGGCCTAGTAGTAGGCCTAGTAGTAGTAGTAGTAACTTCTTTAGCGCCATTGTAGTAGTACATCTGCACCATGCAGTCGATGGTCGCTTCAGTGAATAATCGTAGTCGTGATCTTGTCCGTAGTGAATCGAGGTTGTAATCCAGAGGTCAGTCCGTACTTCCAGATTCCAGGCTGAGGCGGATATGCAGTCAGGAATAGATGTGTTTTAAGTCTAGACTTGAAGGTAGTAAGACATTCAGTCTGGCGGACCTGTACCGGCAGAGAATTCCAAAGTCTGGGTCCGTCGTGTAATATCAAAGTAACATATTTGAGTCAATCATTAGGCCTTCGTGAAGGTACTGGGCAAGTTACCCCCTCCCCCCCGACAAATTCGGCCCAGATCGCCAAAAAATAACGACAAAAAGTCAAAATAAATTCCCTCGGCTTCGAAGTTTTTTTTCTTCAAAATAACCACATTTATGTTAAGGTGGAGAAGTACAACTCTTCCAAGAAGACCAAAGCTAATATTATGGAACTTGGAAGGCCGTCCATCATTGTGCTGTATATTAGCATAGGCATGTGTAAGATGGAGTAACTTAAATGGCCGACCGGTCGTGCTAGGGGTCATCCATATAGTACGTACGCAGAAAAGGCATATTTTCAACCCCATCCCCCAGTGTTTATTCTAGCCACCTTGACATTGGGGGGATTTTGGAATGTTTGGAAGGGGGGACAAGGTCTGAGTCTCTAAAAATCTTGACAAGCTAAAAAGGTCATCCACCACCCTCCTGAAATGCCCTGGCAAGCAGAGAAGTTGTCATCCTTACATGTTTCCCCTCCTCAAAAAATAAAAGCCCCCCGTCGTCACGCTTTTGGGGGGGGGATTTCTATCTCCCCATGCAACATAAAAAAATTTGGGAGGGGGGATTTTTTAAATTGGGGAAATTGCCCCACCCCAGAGAAGGCCTAGAATAAACACTGCCCCTCCCCCGTTGCACATAGCGTACATAGGAGAAACCCGCAAAATCCGACCCCCTCTCCTCCCTCAGTGTGTACGTACTATATGGATAGACCCTTAACACAGTTAACAGCGCCATCTGCTGAAATTCTGAGATTTAATTACATAGACGAAAGCAGACATTGAACCGAAGGTAGAATTGTTTTTTCCTTCGATCGCCAGGTGGTGTCATTCTCGGCGGAAGCCCAGAATCGTTGCGGGTCGGAGATACGAGGTTGCTCGGGTCGTAGCGAGACCGGAAGACGATGGTCGCCGAACTTCCGGTAGACAGAAGACTTCCGCTGACGCTTATTCGAGTGGAATTGTCGCAAGAACTAACACAAAATTCAGCGCAAAACACCTTAAAGAAGTCAACGAGGACAAGAATAATAGTCAAAGTATAAATATAGAGACATATGAGCATAATAATTATTATTATAGAAACATAGATGGCAAATAATTAATCACGTTTATGCCATCCATTAAGTGTTAAGTCCGAGGGACAAACCTAGGAGAAAGTATCGCCTGTGAAATAAAAATGTATAGCAAATGGTCAAGCACATTGTAACAGACCATTTATGATCGCAACTAGGGTTGTCAGATGTCTGGTTTTTAACCGGACTGTCCGGTACTTTGCCTATTTGTTCGGTAAAAAATTGAGGCAATACCAAACATGCATGCGTCCGGTATTTTCTTGCAAGCTATCAAACCACAGCAAGGAAGTCACTCCCAGCCTATAACAATGCAACATTTTGGCTATAATTCCCCTATAAATAATATAATAGGCCTATGTTTGGGAAAACCCAAATCCTAAATGTGTATTATTTTGGAGTCTAAAGCAGGGTTTGCCAAACATTTCAGAACCGCGACCCACTTAAGCGGTTTTGTAACATGCTTCTACCCTAGAAATTATAACTAGTCAGTAGGATTCGTAACACAAAACGCCTAAATCGTGCAAATCATGTCTGCAAAGGAAAATCCGGCATGTGATATCAGAAATACGTTAGGCCATCTGGCGAACGTTAGCTGGAAAGAATCTTCTGAGTTGTGAATAAATGGCAAAACGAACGTTTTGATTCAATTTGAATGAAAATGTGGCAAATATAATGGGCAGAATTATTCATATTTTGCCATATAATACAAAAGGAGAGAAATAGATTTGAATTATCTTTTTAAAATTTTGCCAGGAACATACCTTTTTTACGCGTCCGATAAATCTTATGAGTCTGGCAAATCCGCTTAACCGCCCGGTAAAAACAATGGATAATAATAGCTTGTCTATTGTTAGTGGAGTTTCAGAGCAAAATGGTCGGAAACTCGGAATACATTTTAAAGGCGTATTGCGAAATAAGATTAATGTTTAAAAAGAACCGGATTTGTTAGTTGTAGTGTATACTTTAAAGGACTTGTATTGGCTCAAATGCTATTGGCTCGCTTGATCTATTGACTACATGAAAGAGAATTAGTTAGATGTCATCTTAGAGTATATTTTCTACAATTGAAAAGACAAGATAGTGATTAAAACAGCGGAGTCCAGTAAATAAATACAAAGTCGTGTAGCAGTTTCTTTTTTCTCTCTGCTGTAAACGGTACTGTTTGCATATACTTTAATCGTCAGTAGCAATTTTATTGTTTTATTTACAATGCTGAGGACCAGAGTGACCTATCCAAAAAGTAACATTTTGAGAAAACGGATTTGAAGTTTGGAATGAACTTGTAAAATCACCAAGTTACAGTTAATTAATTAGCTTTGAACAAATAAATATTGGAAAATGTTTTCTCTGGTCTATCTTCCTACGTTTGCATTTTTGCCACCTTTACGGGTGTCCGGTATGTTGGAGACAGTGATATGGCAACCATAACCATTAACCGCAACAGAGTAGATGCAAAATCAGGGACTTTTAAAATAATGAACCATGCACTTAATTAAGAGTGAACTTGGATGACAATGTGGGGGTAACCTCTTATACATGCAATAGGACTTTATAAGGGGCTGCTCTCACACTGTTATCCAAGTTTACTTTTAAGTCCACTGTTAATTATTTTAAGAGTCCCTGATTTTGTGTCTACTCTGTTGCGCTTTTAAAGGCGACATATAAAAAGCGGCTCTACATAAATGCTCCGATACATTACGTTGCGTATCGTCTCACCTTGCCTTCAGATTAGGTCCGTTCTTGCAGAGAGTGACGGTTCTCCGGTCTCCTTCGTACGTCATCCTCACCCGACATCCGTCGCGACCTTGAAGGCGGTAAGGACAGAATGACAGGTGATGACTACCTGGAAGACGGTGCTCAAGAGGCGGAGACGAGATGCACGTCTCCTCTGACGTCACAGTCTTATTGAGGTTGCACTCTGCAACAAAGTAAAAGCGGAAACGACAATAATATGTCTTTGCACTCCGATCACTTCATATCAGGGGCGTAGCGACGGGGGGGGGTATATCAGTATATATACACCCCCAAAATCAGTCTACCTTAAAGTTTTTTATGTGATTTTTATGTGGTTATATGTCGTTTATATGGTTTATCGTTAAGGTTTATACCCCCCCCCCCAAACACTTATATCCCCCCAAATCAAATTCCTGGCTACGCCTCTGCTTTATATCTACTAAGTTAATCAACCAAATAGAAAATCAATATATCATTACGTCTAGTGGCCTAAAGCTATACAAACAATATAAATAGGACTTTACATGTATATTTATCGAATTCACTTGTAACTAAGTATAAGTAAAATCTCGTAAATTTATATAGCGCTTTGGTAAGTAGTACAGAAGCAGCTGCTTATTCTTGTGTCTGTGTTTAATGAAATTCGCTAAACAAAACTGGTATTCCAGGCAACAAAATTGCATTGAATTATGTGTTGGTCTTATTTTGTGTGCGTCCGTGCTTGCTTGTGCACGTGTGGGTTCATGTGTGTGTGTGTGTGTGTGTGCGTATTTGTACGTGCATCGTTATAGTAGATTGACGGATGAGTGATTTTTACCGGCGTCGACAGGTGGCGACTTCTGATCGCATCCGCCGTTTGTGTATATTTGAATCGAGGGAGTGGAACATCCCCTCTGGCAATGGTCCGAACTGCCTCCGCTGCAATCTAACCAGATAAATCAACATTACACTTATACATGGCCACTGGTAGGCGGACCTAAATAGCATCCCGCTATTTGCTAAGTCATTGCGACGTTTTCCAATCTAACAGTATAAAATAATAGCAATATAACATGGCTACAGTATACCTCACGAGTTACTTGTAACTTTGTAATGTGTTCACGCAGTTCGTTTGAACGGTTTTCCACATTAATCAGTACGTTAATAATAATAATAATAATAATAATAATAATAATAATAATAACAGCCGATTCTATTTTCGATCTGAATTTTGAGTTGAGAGCTGTATTAGTGTACCCTCCAGAACGCCGAGAACCGCACAGGGACCCTACTCCCCTCCTAGTCCACCCCAAAATCTTAGCTCTTCGAATAGTTTCCGGCGGATACGATTTTCTCCATCCTAACGCTCTTCCTGCTTGAATACCGATCCGCTGCTGCAGATGAAGACAAACGATCTCGACTCCCGCAATATTTTGACAGAAATCGGCTGATCTCTGCATTGACCTCCGGTCTTTTGCGGACGGATTTGTAGTACCATCGATTGATACCCTCGGGTATTAGAAATGGTGCTATAGAAGTGCATTATTATTATTATTATTATTATTATTATTATTATTATTATTAGTAGTAGTAGTAGTAGTAGTAGTAGTAGTAGTAGTAGTAGTAGTAGTAGTAGTAGTAGTAGTAGTAGTAGTAGTAGTAGTAGTAGTAGTAGTAGTAGTAGTAGTAGTAGTATTTCATCCAAGGAATCAAGATTTTTCAAGATCGAGCAGCTCCCTCCATTCCAACCCTCGACAATTGTAGCCTAGTACTGGTTAAGAGAGCACCTTTGCAGTATCTGTCGTTTACAGACTGAAATTGGCTGAAAGACAATCCAGGGAGTTGATAGACCGTAAGCGTTTCTTCCTTAGATGGTAACTTTCCATCTGGCAGGATCTAAAAATGAAAAAGTCGAATCGAATCTGGCGCAAAACACTCAGAATGATCTCATATAAATGTTCGTAGGAAATTTCTCAGCTATTCAGTGTTAGCCACGTCCGCGTCATTGAACCAGGCTTGGACTGGCGGCCCACCAGGAAGCTCCCGGTATCCCGCCGGGATACCGGGAGCTTCCTGGTGGGCCGCCGAACGCCAAGATAATAATGAAAATATATTTAAAATATTTCGTAGCTTTTAGAACAGTGGTTCTCAACCTGTGGGTCGCGACCCCCACGGGGTCGAATAACGATTTGCCAGGGGTCGCCTGAGACCATCAGAAATATGGGGTTGTCTCTTTTCTTGTTATTGTAAAAAATTTCTTCAGTGGTATTTACGACGTACTATAGTTGTTTTACTATAATTGTCATTCGAGGATAGACATGGAGACAATTAAATAATAACGATTTCGAACATTTTGATTGTCGTAGCATTATAATTTTTAGCAGTTTACATTCTGAACGAAAATAATTTAACCGTTGGGGGGGGGGGTCGCCACATAATGGGGAATTTAATTAAAAGGGTCGCGGCACTATAAAGGTTGAGAACCGCTGTTTTAGAAGATTAGAAATGGTTTTGAATCTAGAAATAACGTTTGCCGGTTAACGACCTGGCAAATGTCGTGAAAAGTCTGACAAGCAAAAATGATGGTACAATCGCCGCTTTTTTACACTTGATTCCAACGTCGTGAAAAATGACAAGTATTCTGACAAAAGCAAAAAAACTCAGCTCCAATTTTCACAGGCCATAATATGTGCATTGTATTCTCTGTCATCCTCGTGCTCTTCGTGCAGCTATTTCACCCGTATGAAATTTACATAGATCGACCCCGACAAATATATCCCGGGTCCAGGGTTTTTACAGCGCAGGGCCTCGGCACCTCTAACAAACCACTTTAACCGCTGTCCACTTATCAAATCCTGGAGCCGCCACTGCTATTATTATTATTATTATTATTATTATTATTATTATTATTATTATTATTATTATTATTATTATTATTATTATTATTATTTTATTGACTAATAACGCTCAATATGAAATCGAGTGTGCAGTCGACAATGTCGTAGATATAACTCATATAAGTCGTGTGTTTGTCGGGGAAATTGAACGTCCCCGTGTCCGTCTCTTAATTACCTTCGGTGGTTGTGAATCAGATCGAGATTCATCGATCGCTTCCAGGAAGTCATCGGCGAAAGGCGGAAGTTGTTCGTTCAGGTAGAAGTAGAACAAAGAACCGCTTCCCACGTCTCCTTCCTTCGTCTGAATGAAGCGTTAAAACCAGAACAGAACAGAAAAAATAAATAAAATTATATCAGAACATAAAATGCTCTACTAAGGTTCCGGAGCGCCATTCTGACGAAAGAAAGGAATGGCCTAAAGCGCTTTCTGTAGGACATGCATGAATAAAGCCATTGTACCCAACCTACAGTGCTGTGCTAAAGTCTAGAGTTACCTCCCCCCTCCCCACAGACTTGCGGTTTTTCATCTGTCACGGTTACTTTCTGAATGTTACCTTAGAATTTGAAAATTTATGTCGCCGAATATTATACCAATTGTCTTTTAAAATGGTCCCCAAACTGTAATTAAATATTTATTTTATGTTATTATGTTTACATTTTCACCATTCATCTCCTTACGGAACAATGAATCAAAAAAAACAAGATTTGGCATGTGGTTCCAGACTTTTGCACAGCATTGTACACAATGGACTAAACACAATTCTTCTCTATTCCATCTGCAGTAGGCTAAACCTCTCCTGTCCATAAAGTAGGGGCATTCAAATGCAGTCAGCGGGCCAGATCCGGTCCGCTATGGGGTGTGAAATGGCCCGCGAAGATACTTAATCGATAAAAAACATTTGTATAATACTTACAAAGAATTCTTTTAAAAGCCGTGTTTACAACATAGCTGTTTTATTTAACCTATGTTGTTTTAAAAAACACTTGGACATCGGACACCACATTTTATTGACTATCCCTGCCGTAAAGGATTCTGACCAACAGACTCTTACGTGACTGGAACTTACAGCGGAAAGTGTGAGACACCCGTCGACCATTCGATAGATGTCGCGAGGAATCGTCGTCGATCCAACGTATTTCCGGGCGAAGATGTTTCTTACGCAGCGCTTGCCGGCCACCCGGTTAGCCGTGAACGCCAAGTAGGCGCGCGAATTTAGCGTCGACGTGATAAGCGAGCGATCGGTGAGCTCTTGAAATCTGGCGCAGGTCATCGACTCCCAGTATGCAATCGCCTTTCGTATCGAATCCCGCGCCGATGACTCTGGCAGATAAATGCTCCAAAATTGCGTTTGGTAATTTCTCGCCATGGCGAACAGTGGCGGCTCTAGGATTTGGCAAGTGGGGGGGACCGTTGGGGTGGCAACTTCTAATCATGGGGGCAACCATTTGTTGTTTAATGTATGTAGCATTAAGTATAGGGTCCCAACAGGGGGGCCACTGGGGAGGCCAGACACTCAATAGGGGCACGGGCCTCCCTTGGCCCCCCCCGGTGGAGCCGCCACTGATGGCGAAATGACCAAATGGAAGAGAAGGGGAAGGATAGAATGGAGAACGGATGACGTAGTGCCAAACCAAATTATCCGTTGTGGAGCCGCCACTGGTCATCAAGAGAAGCAATTGAAAACGTTTCTGTGTCTCATTTGCCAACCAACGGAAAACAATAAAGGCCAAATTTTCAGAATATTTTAACCGACTAAACGGCTAACCAGAAGTTTTTGGTTAGGGCGAGTTCCATGAGTCCCAGACATTGGCGCCCACGGAAATTTTTCCAGGAGGGGCAAAACACATTTTAACACAATGGTCACGGTTAATATTTTAGCAAGGTTTTCAAATTTCAATGTAAAATATTGGTATTTGCATTTTTCACGGAGGGCAAGTGCCCCCTCTTGCCCTAATGTGCGGGGGCCCATGGTCCCATAAGCGAGGCGCCAACGTCGTTGAGGGAGATTTTATGGGTGAGTCTGCGTAATGGTTCATCCAAATGTCGTTCCGTGATCGCAAAATATTTTACTTAATTAAGCTATTTTAATTAAGACATAATTAAAAGTGCATCTCAAGTTTAAACTGCACTATGTCGAGTATCTAACGATATTACCAAGTGTTCCTTCAAAGAAGTATTTAACTGGAAGAGTCCATTGTCTTTCTAGGAGGGGGTTATAGGTAATCAGCTGTGCTGCTTGTCTCACTCGTCTGCTTCTGACTTTCGTCTGTAGTTCAACCGAAGTCACGTTGGTCGCATTGTGATCCAGTCTATGCTCGAGCCAGACATCGGCCTAAAACCAAAGTACTTATTTTCAATTTCAAATGCGGATAAATTATTTCATTAACAAAATGTTCTTTGAAATGTTTTGCAGAGAATATATATAGGCTCTTGATAGTAAACCAGTAACACCAGTATTGTGTTGCACTAAATTGGTTCAAGTCATGGGCGCCCGTAGAAATTTTTCCAGGAGGGGCAAAACACAACGCTACATAAATTTTTCCAAGAGCGGCAAACACATTTTAACACAATGGTCGCGGTTAATATTTTAGCAAGGGTTTCAAATGTCAATGTGAAATATTGGTATTTGCATTTTCTAGGGGTAAGTGCCTCCTCTTGCCCTAATGTGCGGGCGCCCATGGGCCATGGTTCAAGTCTTATATTCAAAACCGTACGCAATCGGTGCGTGTCAAGAGCTACGTGTCAGAATCTATAAAGCTCGAATGCGGTGTTCCACAAGTGTCTGTTCTAGGACCTCTTTTTACACTCTACGGTATACTGCCCCTCTCAGCCACTTTCTCAACATGCAGTATTCTGCTTATAATTTGTACGCAGATGACACAAATTTTCTTGAGCTTCGTCCAACCATCTATCTCACCATCTCTGGAACGTCTGTCGAGCATTCTGGCTTCTGTTCACCCCTGGATGACTAAAAACAAACTCCTCCTAAATCCAGGAAAACCTCAATCTCTGCTAATAGGAACACCACCTCGGCTTAAGAAGATCCACTTGTCATCAGCTGTTGGCACTTCACTGATTCGTCCCTCTCAGTCTGTTCTCAATCTTGGTGTTATCTTTCATAATCGTCTCTCATTCTCAGAACGCATCGATTTCGTCTTCTGTTCTGCTCACTACAACATACGAGATGTAAGGAGGATCAGACACCTCATCCCCTTCCTCAGCACGTATTCCTCTGGCTAATGCCTTGATATCGGGTCGTCTCGACTATTGCAACTCACTCTATACTGGAATTTCAAAATCAAACTTAAGCCGCCTGCAAAGGATTCAAAATTCATTAGCCAGACTCATTAAGTTAATGGAACTGCCAAATATGAGCAAATCACACCAATTCTAAAATCACTTTCACTGGCTGCCTATCAAACAAAGGATCGAATTCAAGATACGTCTCATTGTGCATAAGACGCTCCACACAAATCAACCAATCTACAGTGTACCTCCGACCCTTACTCGCTGTTCAAGATAACCAGCAATAAACTAGGTTGTCTGATGCTACTACTTTTTACATACCCTATAGCAGGACTACTACTGGAAAACGTACTCTATATGTGCCTGGACCCAAACTATGGAACTCTCTGCGGGTGCAGGTCCGCCAGACTGAATGTCTTTCTACCATTCAGCTCTGGTTTAAAAGCACATCTACTTCTGATTGTATATCACTCTTTGCCGTAACCCAGAAGTACGGACTAACCTCTGAATATCCACCACAAACCACCACGGACAAAATCATGGCTATTACTACTACTACTACTGCTACTGCTGCTGCTGCTGCTGCTGCTGCTACTGCTGCTGCTGCTGCTACTATTACTACTACTACTACTACTACTACTACTACTACTACTACTACTACTACTACTACTACTACTACTACTACTACTGCTACTACATAGTAAACTGGGATTGTACATTAATCTACATTGAAGTGCTTCTGTAACGTTTTGGAGTAAGTCAGGGTTTCCCAAACATTTTGGAACCGCGGCCGACTTCAGCGGTCTTGCAACGTCTCCCGACCCCAATCATGGCTGACATAGCATGTAATATTTTTTAAATGCATGAGGTCATATGGCGAACGTTAGTTGAAAAGATTCTTTGAGTTTTGAATAAATGGCAAACTAAAGTTCTAACTCAGTTCGAATGGAAAATGTGGCAAATATATTATGGAATATTATTTATATTTTTGTCAAATAAGACAAAATGAGAGAAACAGATATTGAAATTTCTTGAAAACTATGTTTTTAAAACATTTTGCCAGAAACATACCTTTATTACGCGTCATAAAAATCATATGAGTATGACAAAATCGTTTAACCCTCAAGAGATTTTGTTAGAATTTCATGTCGTTAGTAGAGTTTCTGAGCAAAATGATGGTAATATGCTTTCCTTGTGATATTTCAAATAAGATTAATTTTAAAAATACTATAGGCCAGGGTTTCCTAAACTTTTTGGAGCGGCTAGTAGGCCTATGCTACCACTCCAGCGACTCTGTAACATGCCGCGACCCTGCATACTTATTTTAAACTAAAATTGGATAAAAGACTAATTTTAATATAAGCCGTGTACGGAGGTTTGTGGCATATAAGATCCTTAAAACCTAAGGCTACTTGCAATTTTCAAGGCTTGTGATATTGTGGTATTGGCTTGAAAATGACACTTTTGAATCTAACTTCGCGCTACCCCGCGACCCATGCACTAGACTAAGCCCTGCGACCCACTTTTGGGTCGCGACCCACAGTTTGGGAAACACTGGAGTAAGTGACGGTACTGGTCACTTTCCAGCCCAACTATTCCACTTTAAATAGGGGGCAGCATGCCAATAATATAGGCCTTTGGTTGTTAGAAGTATAGTTTACCTGAATTACAACACCTATGCACAGACTGATCACAGGTAACAACCCGCACAAATTGTACATTTCACTAAAATATAACCGAGAATTTCACAATTAGACATATAAACTAAGTGTATTCGTCTAACAGTCGTTTTAATAAATACGTCTACATACGTTTAAGCATAAGGCCTAATGCGTTTACTGCAAATTTTTAATTGAATTTAGATCGTCATGGTAATTATCTAATTTTGACCGGTTTAAATAAACCACATTATTTCGTAGACGCAATTTTCAATAAGTAAGCAAGGTATTAAGTAAAATCCCGTTGATTTATACACATGTAGCGACTTCGAATCTGGTACAGTAATGACTGCGCAGTGCGTATTCTTAGGCGTTTAGTCCTTGAAAGTATAGTAACTGTAATAATAACATATTCTTTGGTTGGTAACACTGTGACGCTCAATAAGTGATGTCGGTATTCAGCTGCGGTTCCAGGAATTCTTGGTGGGGGATGAAAAAAATTATAGAAAATTGGTGGGGGGATGCAAAGTGAAGAAGAAAAAAAGAAAAGAGAGAAATAGGGCATTGCTAGTGTTTTGCCCACTAAATAATGCTAATAAACCTTGCCAAAAAGGCCGACAAGCAAAAAAAGGTCATTCGCAGTATTTTTCACTGAATTTTGTAAAAACTCACCGTAAAATAGGTTGACAAGCAGAAAAGGTCATCCAGAACCCCGGTGGGGAATGCATCCCCAGGTATCAATATGGTGGAACCGCAACGGTCGGTATTGACTAGCTGCTGCTAGCCTCCTTGGGGGAGATTACGCATCCTCGCTACGAGGGCAGACCGCTGCCAAAATATTAACCTTCTAAACTTTTTAGGGGGATTCGCCACTGAGCTTTGTGGGGAGGGGTCAAAAGTTTTTGACATATTTATAGGGGTCACTGAAAGTTGACAGTTGTTGACAAGAGGGGTCAAAAATTGCCCAAAAATTGTTGACGTAATTAATGGACAGCCCTTGTTGCACATCCTGAGTTGTTCAAGAGCTAGGGGACCGACTATATCATTTCATTTCGTCTCAATTTTCTATTACAACATTTGTAGACACTTTTGCTGTTCTGTTATATGTTTTTTGGCCAACCTGCCTTCAAAATTTGCAATAGCCACCTTGTTAGTAACTGCTGACACCTTACTTTACCGGATATACTGTTCAGTATATCCTCCAAATTCTTGAGTTTGTGCTGATTCTGCTAATTTCCATTGCTTGACGATACTGTAATCATGATGCTTGGCAGTTGGAAGGTAGGCCTAAGTATTTTCCTATACGCTAGACCTAGACCTCACCAGTGCTTAAAAATCAAATTCCATCCAATATGGCGTTATATTTGCCACCTGGCGATTATTGACTGAAACCATCGTGAACAAAATTAAGAGAAAATAAAATTTTTATATAGGCCTGCCACATGTAAATTCCACATTGTAAATGATTTAGATAAGAAGCGTTTAAAACTTAGACCAACTAGATCTCATAATATGTTGAAGACGCGTTTGTCTTTTTATCTGATTGAACGATGCACACCTTTATTAGACATTGGAAATTATTCATAAATAGCAAAAAGCGCTTAACCGATAGCTAGCATGATAAGACTAACTGAGGAACAGCTGGATAGGGGCCTACTGTGATTTGTAAGAATTTGAAGCAAAATGTTCCCAGAGAACGGAGTTAACTTTAAAGATCTAAAGATAAGAGAAACGATAAAATTCCTATTGAATCCTGTAAACTACAAGAATGGATAAGAACTCACCGTTTAACTCTAATATTTCTGAAAATATCCTGTTGGCGGAGCGCTGGTTCCTTCTGTTTGGCCCAATACCACTGGCTCTCAACTGAGTCATCTGTTTTCCGAGTGCTGGGCCCGACGTGTATCAGTTTTCTTGACTTATTACATTACAGTGTATGTACCAGAAGTTCTTAATCCTTTCCAGCCATTTTGTACAGTGACTAATTTTAGGCCCCTACACAAAATCTGGATAACGGATTTTGGCTTCTAGCACAGTATTTAGGCTACATAAATAACATATAATTTCATCAAATATCATCAAAACCAGTCTACCTACGAAATCTGAGTATGCCTCAACATCCACGGTCCGCTAGATCTTCTTCTCATTTTGCTCTCCTTCGTTCTCTGAATCACAATCATTGAATCCTCTCTCAAAATTTGCAATCGTGCATTTTCATATGCTGCACCAGAACTTTTGAACTGAATTCCAGCATCCTTCCGCGGTCTACGCCAACTTTTACTTAGGCCTACCTTGGAAGTAACGTGACACATAATAATAATAATAATAATAATAATAATAATAATAATAATAATAATAATAATAATAATAATAATAATAGTGTGATTTTAAGTGGTTTAGGAGGCTAAGTAAGCCTGTGTGAAAATCAATCATTCAATCAATCAATAAACTTCTATGGCGCCACTGTCATAATGCCCAGGGCATCAGCCGATGGCGCACCAATTCTAAATAGAATTAGTGTCAGTTCAATCCGGAAGATCAATCAGAACAGCGGGAAAGCAATCTAAGGGGGATATGAAACATGAACACTGAACATGCATGATCTGGACTGCAAGAAATATAGGTAGCAATAAAAGCAGTGCAAAGCCCTAGGAAATCTGAAGGCAATGGACAATATCTGGAAGAACAAAGCAATAAGTCTCAGAATAAAAAGGAAGATTCTTGAAGCATGTATTTTCAACAGCTTTTTGCGCTGTATGGATGCGAGACTTGGACCGTCGTAAATCAATTGGAGAGAAGAATTCTACCATTTGAAAGAAACTGCTATAGAAAAGTTCTCAGAATTGAATTGGAGGAAAAGATCAGCAACGAATAATACAACAACGAAGGACTATACATATATACACTATCTGCGTTTGCGAATAAAGTTTTATATATATATATATATATATATATATATATATAGTTATATACAAGAAAATCCAGTCAAAGGAAACCTTGATGTAAAAAGTGAAACAGAGGAAACTGCGCCAGATCTTTTGACACGTTCATCGCATGAAAGATGATAGAAAATTCTAGACTATAGGCCTAATGCTGGGAGAAATGGATGTCTTTAACAAGAAAGGAAGGCCATATAGGGAATGTTGTGATGGCATTGGTGATTGACGTGGAAAATGGTTGTAAGAACTATATGTCATATAGCTGCGAACAGAAAAGATTAGAACAAAACTGTAGTTATTGCATCAGACACCAACGGGCGCTGAGCCCACGATTATTGATGAAGATGGTGATCATATTAAGATTAAGCTCCTGGAAATAAGGAGCTACTGCGGTGCTGATTTTGCAAGCTCTATAGAAATTAACGAGATTTTACTTACTTACTTGATTTACAGAAGTCGCTGAGCGCCTAAGAATAAGCAGCTATTGTTGTGCTGCTGCCAAGGCGCTATATAAATCCTCGAGATATTACTTTAGTTTACTTTTCTGTGAAGAAATTTCATCGATGACTTCTCTTACTTATTACTCAACGGCTCCCAAGTTGAGTCCCAACCATCGATCCCAACCACGGAAACGAATAGATCCTATGTTTTATGATTCTATGGTGATTGGGGTCTTAATGATCTCTATGTCGTTAGACTTCGGTTGGAAAGTTTTTAAAGATCAGTTTTTGTTTGAAAACAATTGACGGTTTAATTTAATTTGCGGTTTAAAATTAGACAATTCATCGGACAGAGGCTGTCGGCGCTAATGGATAAACCTCAGATCATCATTCACGCGCAAAAGTCCGTGAATTTCACGCTGCACGACTGTCGCTGGATACCGTGCACGGCGAGGTTTGTTGTTCTTGGCGACCACGCGAGGGGGACTGGAGCATTCCAGATATACGAAGTTTCACAGGGAGACGTCAAGCTTACCCACGAGTGTGAAAAATCCAAATCTCTGAAGTGTGGAACGTTTGGCGCCTCTCCTTTGCCTCAGCGCCTGCTTGCTGCTGGAGACTTTGCAGGAAAGCTGCAAATATGGGATGTCGCATCTCCTGATTTGCCAGTTTATGCTGTCCAAGCTCACAAGGAAATCATCAACTGCATAGATGGAGTCGGAGGACTGGGAATAGGAGAAGGAGCTCCAGAAATAGTTACGGGCAGCAGAGATGGGACAGTCAAGGTATGGGACCCGAGGCAGAATAATGATGCTGTTGCGACCATGAAACCAGCAGATGGTGAAGTGTCCAGAGATTGCTGGACAGTAGCATTTGGTCATGCATTCAATGTGCACGACCGATGCGTGGCAGCTGGCTATGATAATGGTGATGTTAAACTATTTGACCTACGAGCAATGGCTTTGCGGTGGGAAACTAATGTGAAGAATGGGGTTTGCAGTTTGGAATTTGATCGTAAAGATATCGAGATGAACAAGCTGGTTGTTGCTGGACTGGAATCAAAATTTCATGTGTTTGATATGAGAACCCAACATCCAAAGAAGGGATTTGCTTGTGTTGACGAAAAGAATCGCCAAGCCACGATTTGGTCGTGTCGCCATCTTCCACAAAATCGTGATGTGTTCATGACTCTGGGAGGAAATGGATCTCTCAATTTATGGAAATACAATTATCCTTCACAGAGATCAGTTGAAGATTCTGAGAAACTGCCAATGGGTGTTGCGGGAACTGTCTCCCTTCTTCAGGATGTTACATTCTCCACTCAACCAATAGCTGCACTGGATTGGAACCATGACAAACTTGGACTCTGTGTCACAACATCGTTTGACCAGACTATTCGAGTACTTATCATAACCAAACTTAAAAGTGTGTAACAGAAATATAATTCATTTTATTTTCTTTGTAAATGTGAAGAATGGGGTTTTTATTAGCTTTGTAAGTCACTAAAATTTATTGTTTATGATACCAGTTTTACTATTTTGCTGATTTTATTATTATGATAGGAATCTTTATTAGAAGTTAAGAGTTCAAAAGTTTTTTTAAGAAACATCCATATATTTGTGACTGATAAATCAACACCTACAATGATTTGTTGGAAATGTTTTAATATGTTTAGCAACTGTGTTAAAATAATCTATAAGCATCTATGTGAATAGATTCAAACTAAAGTTGTGCATGTTGGGTTTCGATTTGATAATTTGTTCTTGAATTAGTTATGGTGTATATCCAATAAATTTACTGAAAGCACTTCAATTCCTATTTAAAGTAAAACTAGAGTATTTGAAATCTGAATTACCAAATGGTTTGCTGCTTTTAGACTCTTCAAGAAACTTTCAAATTGTAAAGCAAAAGTACTTTTCACCTATGACGAAATCATTGCATTGTCTAAAAATAACTAAATGTATTCTATACAAAATCAATACAATGCCCTACAGCTCACTTCATTTATCAAAACCTGTCTACCTGTGAAAACTAATAACACATTAACTTCCTTGACACACATGAACATTCTCTGATATCGTTCTACATTCATTGAAACAGTTGTTGCTGTAATTTGCAACTGCTTTTTCATATGTCACAAACGAACGTTAATAATAATGGCGTGATTTAAAGTGGCTTAAGAGGTGTGAATATCATTATAATTACTTCCAGTGTTTATTCTAGCCACCTTGACATTGGGGGGATTTTGGAATGTTTGGGTGGATAAGGTCTGAGTCTCCACACTTTTGGGGGGGAATTTCCATCCCCAGCCAACATCTAAACAATTTTGGGGGGGGGGGGAATTTTAAAACTGGGGAGATTCCCCCCAGAGAAGGCCCAGAATAAACACTGATTACTTCAACATCTAATAACCCAGATTTCCTAGCTAATTTGAATCCATTTACTGTTTTATATGTCACTGTTTTCAACCAAACTCTTCCATAAATCCACTACCCTTGTAGGCCTACTAAAAAATTATTATCCTTGGTCCCACTTTTTTGAAGAATTTACAAATGTGACCTATTGAAGTATTTTTTCATAGATTAAAGTATGGAATTTCAAGATAGATTAAACGCTTAGGAACAAGCAGCTATTACGGTTCGATAAAACTGACGCTATATTACTTCACGATATTTTATTTACTTATGCCTATAGCTATTTCAAGAAAAATTAAGCACAAGAATAAGCAGCTAATAATAATAATAATGCACTTCTATAGCACCATTTCTAATACTCAAGGGTATCAATTGATGGTAGGCCTACTTCAAATCCATCCACAAAAGACCAGGTAATTCCAGAGATCAGTCAGAGGGAAACAGCAAGACAGGTTATGGAGGAAATCTAATTGGAAGAGATGTGTTGTAAGCAAAGATCTGAAAATACTCAGTTTATTGGAAGATCTGACAACCAGAGGGAGAGAGTTCCAGATTTTTGGCCCAGAAATAGAAAAAGCTCTCTTACCTACTACTACTACTACTACTACTACTACTACTACTACTACTACTACTACTACTACTACTACTACTACTACTACTACTACTACTACTACTACTACTACTACTACTACTACTACTACTACTACTACTACTACTACAAATGAAAGCGCTATATAAACTTCCGAGAATTTACTTACTTATGTTCTCTGGCTTTGTTTTAAATTAAAAGCAAAAGCTGCTTCGGCTTTTAAAAGGCACTTCCGCTAAAAGTCGGGACGGAGTCGGGACGGAGACTTGTTACCGTCCACTGCTTTTTCAACCGGTAAGTCCAGCTGTACTGGTATTTATTGTAAATCAATCGTCAAAACGACCAAAAATTCGCACATTTGAGCCACAAAATGACAAAAATATAGTTTTAGATTCTTTTTAGTATCCGAATGAATCATAAAAGCGCATTTATCGATCGGAACGCGATTCTAGAGTCTGACAATAATTCTAATTTTAATTATGGTTCAATTTTTAGTCCGCTTAATTGGAGTAGAATGTAATGTATGTAAGCACTAATATAGCAAAGAGGGGTCGACGGATGGCAGAGTGGGTTACACGCTGGAGCGGCAGGCTGACGGAGCGGGTTCAAGCCCCGTTAGCGCCCCTAGTGGCTTTCACACAGGCAGGCTAGGCAGCAATGTCTCCGAAGCCACTTTAATCGTGCTAAGTCTTCCTAAGATCCAGTGACGCTGTTATAGTTTAGGGGACCAGCGCAAATGAAATAAGACATGCAGAAATTTGTATTAATCGTGACTGAATAAAATTTCTAGTTATATTATTATTATTATTATTATTATTATTATTATTATTACTACTACTACTACTACTACTATTACTACTACAACTACTACTACGATTACTACTGCTAGACTGGATAAAGTGACACTTTATTAAGTACTTGATAACTTGATACAGAGGACCGGTTGCAATACTCACTGACCAGTCAGCAGGATATTGCTATCTTCATATCTTAGTGCTTTAGAAATTGAAACTGTAGAATGATCATGCACAGTGGTCAGTTTATGGGAATTTTGTAGCAGTTATGCATGATTAAATTCCAAAATTTGTTAAAACATTAACCTGTTTTCATTTATTCCTTACTGTTTCTTAATACTGACTTATTGTATTGTAACAAAAACCAGAACTCTGTAAAGGTTATTAGTAATTTGCCAACAATGTAGACCTAAGGTGTTGTTTTCGCGATTGAAGACCAGATGAACTATATCTTTGGCATAGCCAGGGTTACAGAATAGGACGGCATCAATATTTCGAAAGATGGAGTTTTCCTGTCTAGGACTATGAGTCTGGGAGTCTCAGGGAGCATCGTGAGCTCCCCCAGAGGGGTCTGGAGCCTATGCCAAAAACTTGGGGTAATATTGGAATTAAAACTTGTGATTTGGATCATATTTGGAGACTATATGACAGCTCATCAGCAATTACCCTATCACCTAAATAAACGTTTCTCATAAGTTTTTGCATAAATCTCACAACCAACCAATGTCACAAGTGTTTCTGCCATGGCTGCTGTTGCAAACAGCTAATTCTATATTAAGTACTGGTAGCTATATTTTAATTATTGTTCACTCTGCTGCATATTTAAAAGCACTTAGAAAATTTCAACAGTTCCTGTCGTTTTAGAAATGTTACTTTCCGTTCTGTGCTTTTTTTCTTTGGTCATTTTAAACTTTCAGTAGGTTGATTTAAAATTGAGTTTAAAATTATTCTCAAGACAGTTGTAGCTATGATGTATCTTTGGACAATAGTTACTTGTCTTTTTATGGTTTCTTTGGTATTTAATTGTTTAGAAATCAAATGTTGTGAAGTTCAGAGATTCCGTGATACATTGGTCAAGATTTTATGCTATTTTGATTCAAAGATTCTCTCACTGCCATGTGTACTGGTAATTGAGCTGAGATCAACCTCTGTTGTGCTCTTTCTTATGTGCAGATGCATGATAAGTGAGAAACAGATCACATTCTGAATGGCTAATATACTAGTGTGTCTATGAAAATAATGAATGACCTTTTTTGGGACTTAGCCTTCCAAACCCAAAACTAGTGTGACTCTGTAGTGCAACACTTGTGTATAGCATGACTTATATTTAAATTAATAGTAAATAGTGGGAGAGGTTTTTGAGAAATTATTTTTGTAGTTTTAATTAATGTTATATAATGTTATGAAGCCTTTTCAGCAACAACTTATAGTCGAGTAATAAAGCATAGATGTCATTTCCAATTAGTGATTGGCATGCAGGGCCCAGTTGAACTCACACATGGTCTAAAACCTTCAGGCAATTTGAGAGCAGCTTGTGTCCTGAGGTCAAGTGATTGGCATATTTTTTAAAGCTTAATGTTGCTTCATCCACCAATGTGTTTGTTCTTATTTGATCTTGTTTACAGTTTATTATGGCATTGATAATATAATCTGTTTAATTCACCCAGGAACTGTTTAGTAGTGTTAGGGAAATATTATGGACCACCGGTCAAGTGATGTGTCAGTCAGAATCTTCTGATGAGTTTTGTTGCTTGAGGCAGAATGTCTAATATGAATGCTATAAAGTATTTGCCTCAAAGCCATCCACAGCTGTGACTGTCTATGGGCAAGATTTATGATTGGCCTCATGTGATGTGTCAGGACCTTATAGATATAATATAACACCCATAGTTTACACGCACATGCACACACACACACACACACACATGAGCACACACATACCCTGGTGGACAGTGGGGTGTTCAGGAATGTGTTAATTCCAGATTAAATTTCTTCCTGGAAGATGTTATTAAGGAAATGGTTTCTGTGTGATGTCCTTCAGTCCTACAATGGCTGTATATCTGGAAGAAGAGACAGATTTGTGTCAAGTGGGTTGACAATCCACTCCTTACTTAATCAGCCAATCTCATCAACCTGCTTATTTTTAGTCAGGTGATTGCCTGCACACCATGTGGTTTGAATATGTTTGCCAGTTACAACTGTTATCCCATTTTGGACTGTGACCAGACATTTTCAAATATTTAGATGTTCGGTACTCTTGTCTACCTCTTGATGCTCAAAATATGGGTTTCTATTTCATTTGTCAAATTTAATATTTTTTACATTATATAGATAATATTCAGATTTATTGACATCATCATCATCATCAGCAGCAGCAGCAGCAGCAGAAGCAATTTACTTAAGCGTGAATTAATTAAAGTTTGGGATATTTGGGAATAGGGCAGGTAAAAGATAATATGCAAGATACCATTTACTGCTGTAACAGCTTATGTGAACCCAGAGAATTTATTTGTAGTGTGTGTGTGTCTGTCTGTCTGTCTGTCTGTGATGTTTTTTTTGTCTATGGCATTCATTTGTATTTATCATGATTGATTAGGCTTGTTCCACTTTGGGCTCATCACTGCTTCGTCCTTATCAGAGGCAATTGATTGTCTGGTTCATCTGTATAATTTGGTGTAATTCATATCCATTTGATGTGAGTGAATCAGTCAACAATGAAGATCGGAAGTGGATCTATGTCCAGCTGCAACTCTTATTCTCTCCTGTTCTTTTGCCTGTCTGTATGTCTGTATTAGTTTCTAATTGCTGTTTAATTCCCTGTTATCTGCATTCAAAGGCTTTAAATAGCTAACCTTGCAGCCACAACATCCATTGACAAACACCAACTATGCCTGCAAAAAGGTGCATCAGTGCCTGATTTGTAGGGGTTGTTGGGTTTGATCTCTCCACCGGCAGAGGCTGACCCCTGGTCAAGGTAAAGATGCTTGGTTAAGCTGTTCAAACTCCCACTGGAGGTCAAATACATTTGGGTTATAACTCCAGTAACACAAGTACTCCACTCCAAATTGGAGTCGAGTAATTTTTTTGAAGTCGAATACTCGCATAGAATAACTAAACAAAGAATAGAATAGATAAATAAAGAATAACCAAAGAATTTCATTAAAATTTGGCCTACCGTTATTTGTTACAAATAATTATTAATCAGTCTTATTTAGGTTACGCTTATTCGTTATGCCCCAGTTAGTTAAGATGTTGTCCACAGTGGGCCATCTCTAGTGAAGACCTCATATTTTTTGCCAGTACTGGTAAAATAGTTTCTGTTCTGTAACTTCTGTTATACTAAATTTGAAAACGTTTGAATATCCGATAAATTGATATGTAACTGTATCTAGCATTCTGCTTTGGTTAAGTGAGGGCCATGAGGCAAATAATACGCATTATGTGACGTGTAACGTTTGCAAATCATGTATTTCCGGTTTTACGCGAGTACTCGCTAAGCTACTCGACTCCTACTCGACTCCTAAACTAGGCTACTCGGTTATCATAGCCCTAGTTATAACAGCCTACTCTAACTCACACTTCTGTGAGTTCTTTTACAAAACTACTAGACATACCACACACACTTCATCATCATCATCATCATCGTCATCATCATCATCAGTGCTTTCTGCCAGCTCATTAGCGGGACAGCTAGACATGAAACTTCTCCATTTATCTTTTTCTGTTGTTAATCTCTTTCCATCTATTACTGATATTTTGTATCTTTCAGAGTCTTCTTTGATGTTATCCATCCACTTCTTCCTGGGCCTTCCTCTGCCTCTCTTGCATTCTTTGTATGTGTAGAGTGCTTTCTATGGGAGTCTGTTGTATTTCTTTCTATTTAAATGTTCATACCATCTAAGTTTTCTTCTTGTGAATTTATGTATGATTGTCTCTTATCAACAGATCCCCAGTCATCTTCTGATGTCTTCAATTCTTATTCTTTGTGGTCTGTTTACTCCCAAGATCTTTCACAAGCAGCGCATTTCTGCCATTAGCAGTCTGTTTTCGCCTGCTCGTTTTAAGATCCATGTCTCTGATTCATATGGCATTTGTGGTGCAATAAGTGTTGAATATTTGAAATTTGGCGCTGCTCTCTTTTTAATATCTTGTTCATGTTTTCCATCATAAATAATTTCTCATCCAATCACACACTTAAATTGGACATATTCTGTAGCCTTCACACGGATATTTCACTTCTATTTGAATCTGTAGCAGACACTGATTTAGCGTTTGCTGCGAAATGTTCTCAGCTGAGGTGAGACACTGGTCTTAAAGGTTCAGCCTCGGATAACTGTGATTTCATTTTTCTGACTTAATGCCGAATAGATTGAAGGAAATTGTTTCCTGGTAGGGTAGTGAGTTTGGGTCGTGGTGGCCAAACTCATTTCCTTAGAGGTGTTCATCTGATGGATGTGGACAGTACCCGTAAATCTCTGTCCACTGACTGCTGGTACTCCTATAACACAATTAGTTTCAATTGTATAGTAGTGGTTTCTGTTATAAGTGCACTGTAAATGTCTTCTGCATCTTTCATTTCCAAAATGAAATTATTTCTAGTAACCTATGAAACATATTTGATTATTTGCATTTGTCTTTATAACTATATTTCAGATATTGATTAATTATAATATTACCGGTAATGATCTTTGATTTTGGTTTTGATTCCAAGAAACTGATTGATTTGTTGATTGATTGATTGACATTCTGATTGGCTTTTCCTTTACCATTTTCCTTTGTTTGGTATTGTTATTGATGCAGGTATAATAATAATAATAATAATAATAATAATAATAGTAGTAGTAGTAGTAGTAGTAGTAGTAGTAGTAGTAGTAGTAGTAGTAGTAGTAGTAGAAGTAATAATAGTAGTAATAATAATAATAGTAATAATAATAATAATAATAATAATAAACAAGGTTTAAAGTGATTCAGTAGGGTCTGCCCTGTGTTAGAACCACAGTTGCACTCATCCAAATCTAGTATCCTCTAGCACTGAGGTTTTTATGCAGTATATAGCAGTATAACAGCAATTAAAAGTAATAATAATAATAATAATAATAATAATAATAATAATAATAATAATATAGTGTAGTTAGTAACATAAAGTTGTCAGATTTTCAAAGTTGCAGAAGTGTTTTCAGTATGAAATTAATTACCAGTACTGCTGATGTTCTTCCAAAAACAAGAACATGGCTTAGATGTTCACCTTGAATTGTCTTATTTGTTCTCAACTTTGAAACTGGTGTATTTATTGGGGTGATTGACTGCACTGGTATGTCATCATTTGTTAGTTTAAGGACCAGGGTACAAGTGACTCACAGTCACAAGATGATGGCCTTCAGAGATTGAATTAGTTCCATTTTCCACTGGTGTTGCCCTGGCTGTGGACTCCTAAATATATTGCAATGTATTTAGGATTCCATGCCCTGACCCACTATCAGGATATTAGCTTGTTCTAAATGGATGGACTGAAAGGCACAGAGAAATCAGTTCATCTGCCCCAAATGTTGCTCCAACATTGTCCTTCCTTTGTATTTACATAAGTGCCGCAAAAATGACACAAGTTGCGTTTTTGGATGAATTTTTTTACTTGCTCTATTAGCCATGGCTGGACAAAATGTCATGGGACAAAATGTCACAGACAAAATGTCACAGTTCAGGGTTAGAGTTAGGATTACATTTTGTCCGTGACATTTTGTCTCCATGACGTTTTGTCAGTGACTTTTTGTCCTTGACATTTAGTGACATTTAGTCTGAGGACATTTAGTCCGAGGACATTTTGTCCTAGCACCGTATTAGCCAATGCACCATGTTGTAAAATTTTAATTATTGGTAATTGTAGTAGCTTATGCAGAAATACAACCTAGCATTATACAATATATCTAGTTTCATTCTGGTATGCATAGTTTATACTGTAGATGACATACTGTCTTAGTGAACTGAATGAAAGGAGAGAGTACCGTAATTGTATGGTTTTAGTCTATCATGAATAGTAATTCAGCCTACAGAGGTCAGTCAGTTCCTTGAATTTCTTAGCAGAAGGGTTAATTGTAGGTCATGTGATGTCTGAGAATTTGGTGGAGGTCTTTATGTGCTTGTACCAATGTGCCACAGCGGTGTATATTTCGGACTTAAAGAGTTGGGAATATACCATTTGTATACAGGTTCAGCTTTTGTGATTTCTCAGATTACGGGTACATAATTCTAGATTCTTGAAAATTATCATTGATGAATTAATTATTGTAAGGAGATTGCGGATGACAAAGAGGTGATCTACGGGGGGGGGGAGGGGCAGTCCGCTCAATAATGAATGAGGGGTATATAGTATAATTTACCCCCCCCCTAATGCTTTGCACTTTTTTGCTTCTTAAACATTCTAAAAAGCCTGATAAGCAAAAAAGGTCATCACTAGGGTTTAAACATATTTATGGGTGGGTATACTTTTAATCAATTTTTATATTCCCCCTCCATGCTGATGGCAGAAATACCTTCCTGGGATGACTTAATATGGAGTCATCAATTTATCATGTCATCACCTCATCAAAGTATAAAGGATGGGTTTGTCCCAATGATGACAGGTTGAGCAATACACCAACATTCAACTAGACCTACCACAGCAGAGTATCCTACTGCTACATGTAGTGTAGCAATGATTTTTTTAGTTGAATGTTTCAGCTGTTGAGGAATGATTTTGATAGAATTGCCCATTTCTCTGTTTACTGATTTGCTTGTAGGCCTACATGTGATGCTTGCTGAGCTCTCTTCACAGCACTTGGGCATAATATCTAGAGCCTGTCTTGTCTCAAGGGTCTCCAGTCTAAGTGGACACGTTTTATAGTGCAGATTTTTAAGTTCAAGTAGCATTTTCATCACCACTAGAACTCGAAGGCTCGCTTCGCTCGCTGCGAGCTTCGCGTCGCTTCGCTCGAGGCAACGACCAATCCAATTCCAATTCCAGAACGACCAATCAGAACGCTCACTCAGCCAACCAATCAGAACGCTTGAAGGTAACCAATCAGAACGCTCACACAGCCAACCAATCAGAACGCTCACACAGCCAAACAATCAGAACGCTCGAACGCAACCAATCAGAACGCTCACACAGCCAACCAATCAGAACGCTCGAAGGCAACAGACATACAGATAACGATTTTAATGTTATAGATGAGGTCTACCGCACTTCATCCCTGGTCCAAAAACACAATGGAAAAAATTGCTGATAAAATGTGAGGGACAAGAGATTTTGTATCATACAACAGTTTCTGAGGACCTCTTTAGTTTGTCAGCATGTTGGGAAAAATTGTAGAATGTTTGGTTTTGAGAGGAACGTTAGCATTTTTCTGATGGTCAAAAAATTTAATGAACAGTTTTTTGGTAAAAATATATTTTTATCCAAAAACATACCGGTAATTAAATTTTTGACCATCAGAAAAATGCTAACATTAAATATTATAATATTTAGCAGTGTGCATAGCACTGAAAGTTTTAGAAAGCCGCTTTGATCATGCATAGGTTTCCATAGCAACAGCAGTTTCAGCCAATCAAATTGCTCTTTTTTGCCAGATTATTGGCTGGAATTAAGACAGTGTTCTGTTTCCATGGATTGTAGGGTGTCAGTAACTGTTAGCTTCAGTTTTGACCCAGCAGTAATTGAAGACATCTCTGGAATTTCTATTGAATTCAAAAGCTCAGTTTTGGAGTAAAATAAAAAAAACGCGCTGCTAACATTTTCACAGCTTAAGATAAAAAGATTAGGTTATCAGGGTAATAAAGTTGGAAATATTCTATGCCTCTATGGTATCACCATAGTCCTGTGGGGGAAAGCTGATCTAGAAAAAGGGCTGATAATGTCCCTGTCTAATAAGCACATCATCATCTCTCGGCCACCTGATTGGGGCAATAGCTAAATAGGAAATGCCTGCAACGTTTTCTCTTTAGCTTGTCTTTCAGTTTCTGAGATGTTGATTTGTCTGGGTGTTAGGTCCTCCTTGATGTTGTCAGTCCACCATTTACCGGTATTTGGTCATTTCTTCTCTTTCTCTGTTAATTGTCAAATGGAACTGTTGAAATATGAGACATCTCGTTTCCCTAACTTCAGCTTCTCAAGAATTGACTTTATAAACTTTATGTGCTCTTTTTCTTCCAAAGCCCAGTGAGTGATTTTACAGGAACTGCTTCAACCAGTGGCATAGCCAAGGGGGGTCAAACCCCTTGGTTGCCATTGAAAAATAATTTTTATGTGTTTCCATACATTTTTTATTTTCAGACATGGGTTTTGGGTTCAAAACCCCTCTTGACTGGCTGCCAACTCAAAATGTGTAAGTGCTATAGAATGTAAAGGTGTTAGGAGATGACCTTTTTTGCTTGTCAAGATACCAAAACCCCCCTTCCGGAAATCCTGGCTATGCCACTGGCTTCAACACAGGACAGTTCTCCTAGAGGGACAGAATTTACTACCAGCATCAGTTACCACTCTGGCAGAAAAGGCTGTCCTCTCCCTTACCCACAGGGAGCCCCCAGAGGACAAAGTTCCCCCTCACATGCACTGATAACTGGACTCATTCTGAGTCCCTTGTCTATTATAGTTACATTGAAACCAGTCAGACAGGAAAGACCAGAGTAGTGATGCTTGGACTATGGTGAATGGAGGCTTTGCATGCTTGACCTTATTCCACCCAAGGGTAGATCTGAATGTTAGTCGTATCTTCTTTGATAGCTCTGCTGGCATGGCTTCTATGTAGTGCACATGGGTGCCTTGCTAAGGGTACTCGTGGGAGGACGTGGAGCAGTGGTCCACTGACTCATTTTAAGCTGCTGCTGCTGCTGCGGATGCTTGAAGCTTGGCTGCATACAGAATACCAAGAACCAATTGCTAGGGATGTATGTGTGTTTGTGTGTCCGGCATTGGCCTTTTCGTTCTTATTGAGACTGGCTCTTACAATGTTGAAGGGTTATTCTGATAAACTGAATATGCTGAGAACAGAAGGCTATCTTGGTCAGTGTCATTGGTATTTCCTGCATGACAGTGAATGTTGTGGACATAGCAGTTAGTGATAGTATTTTCTTGGAAATTTGTGGTATTTAAAGTAGAATTCATGTGAATTAGGAATTTGTTTTGAGATGTTGGTATTTATTTAACGGTGTGTGATGATTTGCTTTATTCTGCATTTATTGGGAAAATAATAATTTTCTGTTATGATATGCTTTGCAAAATGCTTTCTTGGGTTTATGCTCCAAATTGTGCTTACAGTTTAATTCTTTCATTGCTTATTTTGAAAAGGAATTGTTTAGATTTGTAAAGTAAAGTACTTGCAAATCCTTTGTGTTTTAATGCTGCTGCTGCTGGTATATGATCGGAGATAAATGCAGCTTGGATGGATAGAATTTTGATAAGATTGATTTTATTAACTACCTGGATGTTGTAGTAATGAGAAAGTTTTCATTGTTATTCAATAAGTCTAAGGTACAACTTACGTATACTTGTCATGTAATGCAATATACTCGTAGTGTTATTGAACATTTATATAGCACCTCTTCTTAATGACAATTGATTAGCAGTACTGCTATGATCACTCTGATCAGGAAAATAATAATGACTAATATAAGAAGTGACATTTTTCTTGATGATCCAGTAGTATATGACTGGTATTTGCAGACTTATGCATATATGGACAATTGGACATTGGACAAATTGAGTTTTAAGAAATTCCAATATGTCCTACCTATGTTAAGAATTTGTAAAATGTTGGAGTCAGTGATTGTTGATTTTGATATTGGTAAAATGTGTGAAAGTAATCGGTCAATCTGATGGTGAGACTATTGGATGCAGTATACATCAGAAAGAGACTTGGTATGCAAGAGACAATAATATATAAAATCACAAGAAGATTTAGATAGTATGAACATGTAAATAGAAATAAATACAATAGACTCACATATAAAGCACTCTACACATACAAAGAAGGCAAGAGAGGCAGAGAAAGGCCCAGGAAGAAGTGGATGGATAACATCAAAGAAGACTTTGAAAGATACAAAATATCAGTAATAGATGGAAAGAGATTAACAACAGAAAAAGATAAATGGAGAAGTTTCATGTCTAGCTGTCCCGCTAATGAGCTGGCAGAAAGCACTGATGATGATGATGATGATGATGATGATGATGATGATGATGATGATGATGATGATGATGATGATGATGATGATGATGATGATGATGTGGTTTTGATGTTGTGTTCAGATTACAAAATAATGTATCTAAATTAATGCAAATATATTTGTATGCATGCATGTAAATTGTATTGATTAAAAAATATTACATGAAAAGAAATGAGTTATTATAAATGTCAATGACAGTTTATGCATCTTATCTGCTTCATTCATATGACATATTTCATGTTTTGATATTTCACATTCTGTGATCAATATGTGTGATGTTGATTGCAAAGTCAGTTCAAAAGAATATTTCATAATGAATTTCTATCAGAAAGGAGTCCACTATCCTGCATTTGACTTTGATGACTTAATTATTTGCTTGCAAGGTCAACATTGAAAACTTGGACACATACCATACCGGTATTTGCTTTAACTCTTGTTTGCTTAGAAGATATGGGGATAATATTGACTAGCATGGTTAAGCTTTGTGGTGTCCAACTGTCCATGGTTAGGTTGGTTGTTAAGTTGACTTTGTGTATATAGACAAGTTTAGAATTGTAGACAATTGTCCTTATTTGCAGGAAATTATCATAGATAAGAGTTAATTGCTGTCAGTTATGACAAAAGTGAATATAAATTCCATAACCACTTATCCTAGCCAAGGAGTTCCTGTATATTGGCAGCTTGGGGTTTCACTTGCTTACAGTGTTGCTTACATACTGGATGGGAGGAAATTCTCCCTCCCCAAAGTCTTTGATTTACCCCCATAATTTGCATTTAAGTGTGTAATTGGATGCCATTTTCTCACAATTCCTACTGAAACCACACTCTCCCCCTCCCGAACTGCCATAAATCATCCCATGGCAGAGGAGAGTGTATGCCCCGCTGTCTGTATATCCTTCCATCTGGACAGGGGCACAAACCTGGTTAGAAAAACGGTCATGTCCTCATTTCTCAACAGAAAACACATTGGCTTGCCAGACTTTTCAGGACGCTAAAGAACCACAAAAAAACTAGTTATGACCTTTTTTGTTGCTTGGCGGACTTTTTAAGACGTTAAAGATGTACCGGTAATATACATCGCAAATAACATGAAAAATTTAATTACATAGCCAAATCTGACTATCTGCTATTGTGGAATTCTGACATAATTGTATTTATTTCATAGCAAAAACCCATGTCCACACCCACAGGGACACGACCTTCAAAAAATATACCTTTGTCAGGACACGAGGACACGAGTCCTGTTTGTGCCCCTGCATCCAGGCCAGAAGGTATTTGCTCCCGGTCACATCTGAAACTGAGTTCTCTTAGTTCTATGTGTACTGGTGTAGGAACCTATAAATAGTGCAGTCAACAGTTCTCACTTCCAACAAGGCGCTGTTAATGTTGATTGTTCATTACTTATTGTTTGGGTTGTAAATTTTCTATAATTATATCTAGAAATTTTTGCTCAAGTGTTCTCTGATCCTTATCTGCAATTATTATATTCAGATGCAGATCCTGTGCGGCTTGTATGCATGCGTGCATTTTCTTAATGATTATCAGTATGTTTTTTTATAGTGTCTTTCTATGCATCGTGGTATGTTAACCTGCCTGCAAGAATTCATTCTATATATTTTCATTATTAATTTTATGCATTTATTGGGTATACGTAGTATTGTAAAGCGCTCTTGTCTTTGGCCATTTTTGCCATGCTTATTGCGCTATATAAATTGTCTAGCTAGTAATAATAATAATAATAATAATAATAATAATAATAATAATAATAATAATAATAATATAGTCAACACAGCCTGTACATGGACTTCTGTATATTAGCTAGAAAACAGTGTGCTGAGTTGAGTGTACCGGTAATTAATAAGTTAAGTACATGGCCTGTATATTTCTGCATTTGTATAGTGTAGGTATTCTTAGTTGAAGTTCCTGTGTTCCCTTATTTTTGGTTAAGTAGTTTGAGCACTTTTTATTGATATTTGCTGCAATGGACGAATTTTAAAAATATTTTAAATATGTTTGTACTTTGTGGTATGAAGTGGCTTGTATAGTAATGTATACTGTGCTAACACATTAGGCCTCACTCCTTAAATAAAATGTGAAATTGTAACCTTGTCCATACGTCCATGTGACACGTGGTATTTCTGAATAAGATAAATTTATTAAATGCAAACAAGTATTACTCCATAAATTTCCTAGATTATAAATCACTTGCCAGTAATAAATTTAGAAATACATGAATTATTACATAAATCTATGAAAATTAATAAATTTTCTCTGCTTTAAACAAACCTTATAAATACAGGGTGGCGCAAAAAAGGACTATATTAAATGCAAACCTAAATGTGACTAGTCCGGTTTTTTTGCACCACCCTGTATTTCATGTTTGATAATGTTTAGACCCCTAACTGATGCCGACAGGAGGGTTAATTTCCATTGTGCTCAAAACAGACATAAACAAATGTATTTGTGCTATAGACCAGAGATCCCATCTGGTGTATAGCACCAAAGTTTAAGTTCTAATTCATTCAGGTGCCAGCTACCGGTACCTATGTACCGGTACCTTTCAGTAGCACCTGAGTGCACACGTCATAGTTAAACAGTAAGCATTAAGGGATAAGTTTATATCTTAGACAGCATTGTCTTATTTAGCGTCTGAATGGTGGATAATAGCCCCTCACACTATCAATGCAATGACTGGTGTAGCTTCTTTGCTGTCACTAACTTTTTGGTCTTTTGCAATGCCCCTGGAAATCGCCATGTATGCCATCGGTTGCCGATGTCTGCATTAGACAGTTTAAATTATGAGTATTTCATGGAATATTCTATGTTATAATATAGTTTCCTATGTCTGTGTGGAACACTTTTCTGACGTTTTCATTGGATGGCTATACGGTAATAGCGTTCTCATTAGACAATGCATTGCTGACCTCCTAAGCCCCCCCTAAACAGCTACTGTAGTATTCTAATAACTGTGATCTTGGCATGGTTTTGTCACTGCCTTGGTGTCCCATGTGTTGCTGACTATTACTGAACCTGATTCTGAAGTTACTTATTGACCCAGAAGGCTTTTTGAGTCGGGACTAAAATAGAGCTGCTTTGAGGATTTTTTGACGTCATTTATCTAATTATTGTGTACTGGTATCTGTAGTTCCACTGGGTGTTTGCTTGTTTTGAAGCTAATTAGGCACTGATGGTATCAGCTGCAGAATGAAGTTAATCCATTACACAAGCCTAGAAACCTAAAAGGTTGATGTATCTCGTCTCTGTCTGTCTCTTTCTCTCTATGTCTGTCTCTCTGTCTCTATTTTTACTTCTGTCTGTCTGTCTGTGTGTCTCTTTGCAGCTGTATAGTTTTTAAACTGTACAAATATTATGTTAGTGTGATTTAGCATTTGACATTGATTGATTCATGTACATAGCATGACATTCACAGTGTCTCTTAGGGCATCACTTTGTCCTATTCTAACTTTGAGGACTTAGCCCAGTCAAGGTTACCTTGAATGTTCTTTTGCACTGCCGTGATAGTGGGCATATCAATTTTACCAGCCTCCTATCGCAACAAAATCCTTTCTCACTTCTAAAGGACTCTTAACTGGATATTTAGATCTACTCAGAGTAAAATAGGAGTGCAAATTTGGTCAACCATTGCTGTCTTAGAGTGCAGCATTTGCTCAGTCATATTATATTGATCCATGGCGATCTTAGTATATTTGGCAGTACTGATTGCATTACTCTGAAAGTCCATCTACAGTAATGTAATGAGTTTTTTCTGCACATATCGGTAACAACATCACTGCAGAAGTTCAGTTCTATATATAGGAGGCCCTGGACTGAGTACCGGTAATTGAATTATTATTTAATTCTTCCTGATTCGATGTCAAGCTGGTACTTAATTTGGATAAAACTGGTCTTAAGACAGATCAAAGAAGAGAAAGAAAAAAACATTTTCATGATTCAGTTTGAAAAAGTTCTGAAGTTGCTGGATTAAATCTTGTGCACTGGGGGGTTAAAAAAAGAGAAGTGTGGATATTTTAAAGATAGGATTGCCAATTCCTTATTTTGTGCTCAGCATTTTCGCAATTTTGTATATGAGTTGAATTTTGCCAATTTAATTCACTTTGAAAATTATTGAGATTAGATTTGAGATTTGTTTGTGTGTTTATTGAAGTTGTTGGAGGATGATGTTCGGGATTTGAATCGAATTTTCCATTGATTTTTGTATCAGAGGCAGAAATGGCAATGGGTCTTTTTTTAGAATCCAACCCATCAAATCTTAAACCCAAACCATGCAACACATGCTGAAAACTGGGTTACTTAACCCAACCCAACCCACTTTAATACATTGCAATTTCTTAAACCCTGACTTATTTTCTGACCCAACCAAACCAGCCATAAATATGGAAAAGTCTGACCAAACCCAACCCGGCCCATGGGTTAACCCAACCCGTGGCCATCTCTGATCGGAGGTGCTTTTGCAGTATTTATACTTCTAGTTCATAATGTGATTCTTTCGCGTTTAGTAAATTCCTCAATTTTAGAAACAAGAAGAATATATTTGCACCCATAATCAATATTCTTTGATTAGCAGTGAGGGTTTCACTTATTGAATGAGTTTCACCCAGTGTTTCTGATTTATTCCTGCCTTCTAAGTGCAAAGTAATGTTGTAATCTCTTTCTGATGTTAAGATCTTAGAGTGCACCCATAATGGCTTTTAGCCTTTTATATTGCACGTGGATTTTATTTCATGCTAGTATATACCTAGTAGGCTATTTCAACCTATTTGTCTATTTAATTCACTGATGTAATTTGCACACAGCATTTGTGATTACTAATTTGATGAGAATTGTAGTTGGATATAATAGAGCTGCAGTGTATCTGGTGTTAATTTTTCAGTGTAGTAACTTCTGGGCTTGAACTGCTTGTACCCAAATAATTTCCGTACTCCAGTTTGGGGTCAGTTGGCTAACATCCTCAATTTCTGCCCCTGCTTGTTCCTACCATGACCGTTATATATGTTCACCCCAGCCAGGCAAATCTGATATACCGTATTATCTCGCATATAAGATAAACTTTTCCCCTTAAAAATCGGTACAAGGTGTGGGTGTGTATTATACATAGAAATAAATTTTATGTACATACAATTTTATGTACATAACATGCATAATTTTAATTTAGCCGTATTTTTATGCATATAACACGCACATTATACAGGTTTTTACCTACGCGGTCAGTGGTGGAGAAAAAAACTTTGCTTGCACATCAATTTTCAGAAAGAATTTGCCAGAAAATTGTGATTGTCTAGGTTACTCAATAGACATTCTGTCATCGATAGCTAAAAAACGATGTAGGCTTATTGCTTTATGGCATAATGACAGCTGCCACCGGGGAGTAACTGTCTACTCATCCAATTTGAAGCAGAATTTGAAAGACAATTGTGATTACTTAGGTTAATTAATAGAGATTCTCATCGGAAATTATAGGGTGCATATTATACATAGGCATTGAAATTTTTACATTATGATAACTCTAGAAACTAAGGGTGCGTATTATACACAGGTGCATATTATACCTGAGATAATATGGTAATGTGTTTCTATGCTGACCACCTTATGATAGACAAGCTACCAAGATCTTAATATCATTTTTATGTTTCTTCCACTTATACAGTATAATGTATGATATCAGAGTGCACTAGGCATCCAGTTTAGGGGACCTTCATTAAAAGGCATGTGCTTATTTGCAATAACGGGATCAGATATAATTATATCCTATCTAAAAATGCTTAGAATTTGGCCGTGGTATATTTTATAATTTCTCACTAGCCTCTGTTTTGAAACAGATTTGGGTCATGTAGAATGGAAGTGTAGAATGTGTTTATTGCTGGTCTGTGGTCATCCATGCATTTGCCTTTATTTGTGAAATACTTTTATAGTTTTGGAAGGATCAGGAAAGAAACATAGATGTTTTACAGCTGCATTAGTCAGTATGTAGGAAGGAAGTTTGCGTTATGATTCTTGTGTTGTCCTTCAATTTTGATTTTTCAAAACAGAAGTTATGGGGTTGTTGAAATAATGTTTTTGTTTTTAAAATTGCATATTTATAGTTTAAATGAAATAAATTTGTCTCAAAATCAAAGAACAATCTCTAGATTACAATATTAATGCACTAATATCTTCTTTAGGGGTGGAAGATGGCAGAGTGGGTTACGTGCTGGAGCGTCCGTGGCTTTCACACAGGCAGTAATGTCTTCTAATCCACTTTAAATCATGCTAAGTCAATACCAGAGGCATGAGTCACTCAGTGTAGGTCTACAGTTGGAAATTAATGTTAGCAGAGAGAGGTGGAAATTAATGTTAGCAGAGAGAGGTAGTAAACCGAGAGGCAGGGGAAGAGATTTAATTCTTTGTAATAAATCTGTCATCCAGTATAATAACATTGAGATAAGCAGCATTGTATTATTCTAAATAGTTTGTAAGAACTGAGACATTTAAAATATGCTGTCCTTCAAAGACTGTTATCACAATTGGCATTTCCTGATTTCCAGTTTTTTTGCACCTAAGGAGTTGAGGCATTTGCTTTGAATCAATGTTCCCCTGCTAGTGAGCATTAGCGGCGCCACAGGGGGGCAAATGAGGGCAAAGGAACCCCCCTTACCTGACCCAAGACCACCTATCAGATTCGTGCAAATTGGGTGAGAAAGTTTTTTGTGGGGTGGGGGGTAAGGAATTTGACACGCCAGCCCCTTTTGCGCACCCCCCAGCCCAAAATTCCTAGCGACGCCACTGCTAGTGAGTGTGTGCTCTTCATCACTGTTTCAGAAATATCTTCTTCTAATTGGATGAGTTTCTGTTTAAATGGTTTCACACGTGTGGAATTTTGGTTGAAGACCGGTTTCAGTGGGAGGTTCAATGTTTCACTACTTCTGAGGGATATTTTGTGAACTATGCTTCTAAGAAGACCTGATCTATGATTTAGTGGAAGCTTAATAGGCTGGTTCTTGTTAAATGGCTATGGACCGCCGCACCTGGCACAAGGAGTTCTCTACCATAGAGACCTCAGTGTGCCTGGTAGTACCATCCATCCATGTCTGGCTCTTGTTCCTTGTTCTTAGCAGCTGGACTCAGAGGAATCTGCATTGTTGTTGTCAGTGGCGGCTCCACATGTGGGGTGGGGTGGGTGGGGGGTGGGGCTCGGGGAGGCCCGTGCCTCCCCCACTATTGAATGCCTGGTCCCCAGTGCCCCCTTTTGGGGCCCTATATTTACTACTACATACCTATCAACAAATGGTTGGACCCATGCTTAGAAGTTGCCACCCCCAACGCCCCCCACTTGCCAAATTCTGGAGCCGTCTCTGGTTGTTGTTGCTCTTTTATCTTCTAATGGTCTTTAGTAAAGCGATGGTGGTTGTTGCTATGTTGTTGTCAGACCTGCTACTACTTTTTGATAACTTTATCTGTGGGATAAACATAATGTAAATTATATGTGTGTGTTATTTTTGTTTTATGTAGTGACCATCTAATCTCAGGGTAGACAGACCAACTCACCATGGTCTCCCCAAGGGCTAGATCTGGGTCAGTTCAGGTCAAAGGTCACGAGAGTGCATGCTGTGGAATGTTCTTCCTGAAGTATGTCCTGTACATCTTCAATTTTATTCTACTGGTAAGTCTACAATGCTGCTGCTATTCATTGGGATGTCATATTGTACCTAAGCAGAAATGAGTGTTAGTTTTTATATGGCAGTTCAGATGGGAATACTGATGAATTGAAAGCATTCAGTAGTAGTAAATGTAATGTAATGTAATTAGCTATTTATATTGTGCCTAATCAATCTATGTTAGCAAGCGCATTACAATTAATGTCAATTATGTCAATTATTATATGCACAATTAAACAGTAAAGCAGGACGATACAAATTTAAAGGCATTTCCCCCAATCACACGGAGTTTCCGATGTGCTTGTGGCCCTCTATATGAAATGAGTTTGACACCCCTGGGTTAGAGCTTCAAATTTGTGAACTTTTACCTGCCTTTCCCTCTGTGCCTTTTCCTCAGTGTGTTTCATTGTCTTTCCTTCAGTGTCTCTCCCTCAATGCTTTTCCATCAGTGCCTTTTTTTCCTTCATCAACTGATCAACAAATTTTCAAACATGCACTTTTCTGAAAGGTTTTGATGCGCTGAGTTCAACTATTATTATTATTGAGACAACTTGTATAGCACTGTAACAAGGCAAAGGCCAAAGTTGAAAAAGTGCAGCTGACAATGTTGACATGTCAGTGAGGATCGGATGATGGCCATACTAAAAAATCCACTCATAAGGTGCAAAAGAGTTTGCTGACTGACGAAATATGACCACGAAAACATACGGAGAGACTTAAAACATGGTTTTTTCACACAAGTTATTTGTAACATTGTAATGTGTTCACGCAGTTGGTGCTAGGACAAAATGTCCGCGGACAAAATGTCATGGGGACAAAATGTCACGGGGACAAAATGTAACCCTAACTCTAAACCTAAACCAATGACATTTTGTCCCCATGATATTTTGTCCCCATGACATTTTGTCCGTGGACATTTTGTCCGGCCACGGCGCAGTTCGTTCTGAATGAGTTGCCACATTAATCAGTATGTTAATAACAATATAATAATAATAATAATAATAATAATAATAATAATTATAATTATAATTTAATAATAATAATATATGCACTGATTTTCTTCAGATACAGGAATGATGTGTTTTCTTGATTTTACAGATATCAGGGATAGGTATAGCCGCTTTGGGAGTGCTCACGTTCCTGATCCACAGGTATATGGGTCTGATTGAGGGTCACTTTGACCCGCTCATCATCTGCACTTACCTGTTGCTTGGCACAGGTGCTGTGGTCATCCTTCTGGCTTTTACCACCGGCTGCTGTGCCACGTGCAGAAGGAGCAGGCCATGTCTGATGATGGTTAGTTTCTGAAACATTCTCCTCAGATTTTTTTTGACATGAGATTGCAAAACAGTTTCTTATGGTTTTCAAATTACAAGGTTTCTGTTGTACAAAACAAGGGATCTTTGCATGTCTGTCAGTCATTGCATTGCTATTACGTCGATTTTCAAGTGTTATTACACTTTTCTTTTATACCCAGTTTGTTTAGGTGCTTGATTTATGTATACTGTTCTACACACACACACACACACACACACACACACACACACACACACACACACACACACACACACACACACACACACACACACACAGTAGAGCCCTGTTATAACATACTTAGTGGGTCTGTAAAATCGAGTATGTTATATCCAAGGTATGTTATATTCAATACCATCCAATATGGTATCTCATCACACAGGACGTACATTGCAGTGCGGTACTTTATAGCCGAGTATTCGTTATAAATGAGTTCGTTGTAATGAAGTTTTACAATGAAGTGTCATTGTACTTACTGGTATGTACATACATACATATACTGTATATTTGTTACCTCTAACTTTTGAGCATTTACTGCTAAGTGATGATTATGTCATTTAGACAATCAGTCTAAACTTTAATATTTTTGTCTGTTATTTGGCTTGAATTGTTTTATTTGGTATATATAGGAATACCGGTACTTTAAAATAAGTTAGATAAATAGCAATGTATATGTGATGAATTATGTGTTTGCATTTGAGTATTCATGTTTTGTACGGGTCTCTTTTGACATAAATGTCGAAATTGAACTATGTGCACCTTACTGCTTATATTTGAATGATGCAACATCTCTACGCAGTTCTACCTAAAGGAATTTGCACCAGGTGTATTTATTGCAACGCTTATTGAATTTCTGCCTCACCTTGACTTGTGTAGACACTATTGATCGCATCTCAGTTTGCGAAGAAAAACTCATTATGGAATGATTTTAACCATAGCAGTGCAGACGATTCTACTGAATTTCTGGTCCCAACTAGACGGAATGGCTAAATGTCAAAGGTTCCCTCGGTGGGATACTCTCCGGAATGGTCTCTGTCTATGTGGATTCCTCTTGTGGCCATTGCTTGATTGCTGTTGACACGTGAACTTCTGTGCTTTCCATCCATCTGTTGTGGATATAACGGACCTCTCCAGTTCGTCCTATGTTCGTTTGCAATTCTCAACAGCATTAGAGTAGCACGCAAGTAGAGAACACAGATCGGGTAATTGTATTTGAAAGCTGGTTTCTGTCAAAATCAAGTTTGTCAGAATTTGTGTTCTGTTGCAAAAATATTGTAGTTATTGAAGTATAGATTTTATATACTTTAAAAGCACTTATAGATAATAATAAATTGTAATGCGGTGGTGGTGGTGGTGATCAGTGGCGTAGCCAGGATTTCCGGAAGTGCGGGTTTGGTTTTTAGTTTTGACCGTGACCAACTTTGCAAAAATAAAAAGTCCTGACTAGCAAAAAAAGGTTCTCGCCTCCTTCTTAAGCCTTTACCATCTATAGCCAAGGGGGTTAAACAAGGGGGGGTTTTAACCCCAAAGTCGCATCTAAAAATAAAAAATGCATGGAAACTCGTTACAAATATTTGGTTTTTGACGGCCAAGGGGGATTTTAATCCCCAAACCCCGTTTTGGCTATGTCACTGGTGGTGATGGCCATTCCATACTTGGATCCATCTTTGTGACCATTGCTGATCTGTTTCACTGTTACTCTAGAGTATTTTGTCATGAATTTTTTAGACCCATATTTGTCGATGCAAATACTAATAAGTAGCATTTTATTTAGCGCAATATGCAAATTGAAGTCTCAGAAGATGGCACTGCATTATGAAACAATCAAATGTAGGATCATTGCTTTATATGCAGAAATCATTTTGACCTTGGCTGTCCTGCTCCTGAACAAGATTGCTGATTATTAGATATGTAAAAAAAAAACAGACATGCACTGCTATGCACAGCTGTCCTAGCATTGATCAATAGGACAATCCAAGCAGTTTAAATTAGCATTGATCATTAAATGTAAAAAAAATCCATTGAATGGTTGACTGGTTTCAATTGGATATTGACTTGTCTTGGATCCATTTGAAGGTGTGTGGTCAAATTTGGAAAGGTTGTTCCTCTTATGATACATGACCTACCGGTAATTTTTGTGCATCAATTCCACCAGGTAAAGTTAGTCCATAGGGTCTACCGGTAAGTCCAAAGGGCACAGGATGGTTAGTGCCTTCAAGTTTTCATGGCATAACCTGAATATGGCTGGATGCCAACCTTTGAAATGTAAATGGAATGGAACATTGAAATGTTTCTGCTGCAACTAAGGTTTGAAGCTTGTAAAGCGTGGCCTGATGACTTGATCCCCTGGTTTGGAAATGTTGGGTTGAGGGTTGAATCCCTTCTGTGTAGGGTCACCAGATACCTGCATATCCAAGGGAGGATGCCAAAGGTTAATGAATAGACAAAGCAGGACAAAATTAAAGGATTTGAATTCTGTAATTTCACAAAGCACTCACTACAGTGTCTCAAAAAAATCTTCAGGGCTACAAAAAAAACACAAATAAGTTACACTTACAGTACATGAAATGGAAGACTGCTTGTGCTGTCCTTTGGCCGGGCGTCTGGTTTTGCCTTCGATAATGAAGTCTTTGGTGGATTCCGAAGAATGATTCGTTGATTCTGTTCTGCTGGTGAATCAGTGTTTTCCATCTGATGTGACAGAATTTGAAATTGAAGACCTCCCAGAAGTTTTTATCGGCTGTGCATAATTGACGTAGAACAGTATCACATTGATGCAGTTGTATTGATAAGAAAGAAACTGACTGTTCATCTGTCACAGTCAGAAAAAATATATAGGGTTCTTAAACAGGAGATCCGAATTTGATCGTATTAGACTTTCTGAGGTTTTGCAGACTTGTTTTGCTGCAGTACAAGACAGTTTTTGAGCATGGGAGAAATGAAAAGCCAAGAAAATTTGTCATTAAATTTTCATTTCCAACATTATCTCTATAAACAACACTATGCATTGTTATGTAGTACTATTGGAGTTTTTTTTTGGTTTTAAAAGGAACGCTTTTCTCTCAGAGTTAGTTTCTGATTTTGAGTTTGCATTACACTGAGACCCGCTAGCCATCATGCATTCCACAGAACATAGAACATTCTCTGTCTAGACTCACATGCATGATGGTCCAGTGGTTAGCAAGCCAGACTACCAGTCAAGAGGTCTAGGGTTCAAGCCGTGACGGTCATGTCATGCAGGGACTGTTTTGAGAAAAAATTATCACTGCACTAAACTTAAAAAATTTGTGGACATCCACGCGAAAAACAGCCAGAAAAGGTCGTCCAGAAAATTTATCACAGCGCAAAACACCGAAAATTGCATTTTACCACTGCACATGTTCATTTTATTACTGCACATTTTGTGTATCACTGCACATTAAAACAGGCCATCATGTCATGTTATGTCATGTGTCATAAGAGGAACAACTTTTCCAAACCTTTGGTAGTGTCTTAGTTGTTTTGAATATTATTTTATTAAATGATTTTATGCAGTTGTGGAGAAAGAACACCTGTATTTTGTTAAAAATTATGAATAATTTAAATGAATCCAGTTGCACCTGAGCTGCTTTGTTTTGAAAGAGTTCTTGAATTGTCAGTCCGTAGAGTGTCACATGCATAGCAGCTGTCTTGTGTTATGCTGCTCATCAGAAGCAGCATTCAGTTTTTATGAAATTGAAACGAATGCCATTATGAAGTTCTGCTGTACATGTAGGGTGGCACAAAAAACCGGACTAGTCACATTTAGGTTTGCATTTAATATAGCCGGTTTTTTGCACCACCCTGTAATTGTGACAAAGGTTAAAGGAGTACACAAATTGTACAGACATCTGGGCAAATCATATGAACTCTGTGCACACGACATGCACAGTTTTTAATTGTACATTTTGACAACCATGATACAGTGCCGTTCATAAGTCTCGCATCACCCACCTGAAAAAGCTATTTACGGCCTTTCGATCTGACGTCATAATTCCATATTATTGTTATATACCAGTTTGTTGGAAATTCAATTCTGCACCAATTTCCGCAATCAATTTGTCTCTTTTATGAACTTTCCAATTGATTATTATGCAAGGAAGCGTTAGAGTCGGATTCTGCAGTTACCGTCACAAAATTAATACTCAGTGCTAAAAAAGTGATTGGCTAATAAACATTGACTAACCGAATTGTCACGCAGGTATTGGCTGTGGGATTTGATACTTCAATTGGTTGAGAAAGACATAGGTTCATTGGATGACTTCGAACCCAGTATTATGCAGAATCCGGCTCTAACGCTTCCTTGCATAATAATCAATTGGAAAGTTCATAAAAGAAGCAAATTGATTGCAGAAATGGGTGCAGAATTGAATTTCCAACAAATTGGTATATAATAATATGGAATTATGACGTCCGATTGAAAGGACAAGCCAAGAAAAGGCTGTAAATAGCTTTTTCAGGTGGGTGGTGCGAGACTTATGAACGGCACTGTATAATGACTACACATTGGTAATAAAATAGACGGTTGCTTCACAGGCGGTAGGGGGAAAATGGTGTTTGCCCGCCTTTCCCTCACCACTTTTCCTACCACTTGGTAAATGTCAAGATGGAACAAAGTGGAAATCTATGGTCACTAACAGTAGAAATACACAGCACCTAAAGAAAGAAGAAAAGAAGGTAGGCTAAGCGTCCAATGTACATTGACAGACGAAGCAGTTGAAAAGTTTCTGCTGTCGCCGTCAGGGTTTGAACCCTGGACCTCTTGACTGGCAGTCTGGCTTGCTAACCACTGGACCATCGTGCACGTGAATCTAAACAGAGAATGCTAAAGATGTACATGCTCTGTATTTTGACTTTGTTTTCCTGCACACTGTTGAGATGAAGCGAAACAGAAGCTCTTGAGGAAAACAGAGGTCCAGCGATTCAAGATAAACCGTGACCTGCATTGAAAGTGGAATGGGTGTTGCATGTAAGCAAATGCTGGAACATGGCTATTCGCCCTTTCAAGATAAGCTTCAGAAATGCTTTTGGGCTACTCTTCTGTATTCAGAGAGGTATGCTGACTGGCTGGCAATAGTCCTGACCTCTGTATACGACCTATGATGCCTTTGTACAACCGGTTGTTGTCATTAGCCATATGGCTTCACACTTTCTAGCAGTGCCTGTGCTATCTACATTAGGACGTTTACTAAGAATTTGGAGTTGTTGGTTTTGGACAGATTAATTTTAATCATGTGTATGTGTTATCTCTTGAGCCAGCGAATGCACACAAAAAACGGAACAGGGTGGACTATAAGCACCTCTTATATGCACTAGCTTCTCCCATGCAGCCGAGTGCTTCTGTACTCTGTTCTGTTAACACTTAGAAATCATGGAGTGTATTTTATACAAATAAACATAATATATTCCATTTCTATGACCACCCACCACACTGAACCTCTTGTATTAACATCATTATGTAGGCTACCTTGTCATCCAGTTATTGTGAAACCCTTATTATTCACCTTTTGAAAGTTATGGTAAATATCATGATTACTTACCAGTAATTAAAAGTTCTTTAAGCTACACTATATACACTGTGTTCGGAAAATAGGAACCCTTAAACATATCGCAATAACTACCACGAATCTGCACCGATTTAGACAAACTTTTTAGCACGTAAAGTGGCATCTATTCGTGTCATTAGCGTAAAATTTCATTAGAATCTGTTTTCTCGTTTGAGAGGTTTGTAACTTTTGCGGTCAGCTGTCACATATTACAGTTTTCTGCCTATTTACGGTATAGGCTGATCATTGATTGTGTTGCCAAACAAACAAAATGTTTTCCAATGAAGATCATATTCAATTTAATTTTATATTAGAATTGAAATGATGTTTGAAATAAAAAATTATAAATAATTGACATTGGTTTTCATAATTATCAAAGGGTTTCCTTTTTCTGGACACAGTCTATGTTATCACTACTGTGATCACTTAGTAAAGGTACGGCTCCATAAGGAGAAATGTTGCGAGGATATCTCCCTTTATGAGTACCGTACATTGTTCCCACACAATAGGTGGATGGATCTTAGGATAAAAAGTAGCCATGCCCATTATGCAGATGGCAGGCAACAGAATTGTTGCAATTCGGGTGTTGATGTACGGTTTCAAAGCCGTGTTTTCGATTTGAAAGAAGTGTCACAAATTTAGAAAGTTTCGGTCAGACCATTGATGCTGTCACAACAATTTATTATTTTGTGAACACATTTAATTAAGTGTTGCATGACCATTGACTTGACACAAAACCTAGAAGTGAATCTGGCGATGACCTACTGACCTGGAACCTGATTGGTTGAATGGCAAAGATATCCAGCTGAATTATATGCTTCAGTGTGCAAATGCATTCGCATGGAAGCCCTGGATATATCTGCCTGTGATTTTTGACCCAAGCAAATATTTTGCCAATATATTTTTTAAGTGGAACATCAGTTGCTTAATTCCAGCTTATCAATCATGTGGATATTGTCCGGGTAACTATTTTTAGGATATATCCCTGTGACATGTCCCCTAATGGAGCCGTAGCTTAAGTCAAAGTTGGGAAATAATTAAGTGTGCAATATTTAAAAAATTCCTCCATAAAAATGGGAAAGTGGTCATCAAACATTACTGTTACCTCTTGGAAAATTATGGAAACTTGTGCCACACGTTGGTTTGTGCAGTAGTTAGTAAATCCCCCTTGAAAGAAAGAGAATTGGAGAATAGGACATTAAACATTTTTTCTCTCTGATTCTGTAGAAACTCATGCTGTCATCCCACTGGAAATCTCAATTTTGATTTTCAATTTTAGATTTCTATTTTGAATCTGCTGCAACTGAATATCTGCTGTGTGTTTTGTTTCAGTATTCCGTGCTGCTGCTGTTCGTCTTTCTGTTGGAGGCAGGGACTGGAATTCTGGCATACATCTATGAGTCGAATGTGAGTCCTTCAGAGATTTTAACCGGCTGCACCTGTTTCCCATTTTGGGTGACTCAGTCTTTCCCAGAGCCGGGGCTGGGAGATTTTCTATTAAGAACGCTTTGCCACATATGTTGTCCATACGGGTCAATAACTGCCAAGAGATAATAGCATTAGACATGATTTAATGCATTATCATCTCCTTTGTGCAGACTTGCTGACTTGATTAGTTGTTGGTGGCATTTAGGTGTTTCCCCATAATGCTGTACAGAGTGACTTGAAAGTAACTTTGTCATGCAGTCATTCCCATTTCATTGACTTGTCAAGAGTCTTACTGAATGTAATTTTTTTTCACATATGTTTCTTAGAACTTCAGTTATAATTGTTGTAATCTGTTTAAAGTTTTACTTACAGGTAATATACAGGGTGGCACAAAAAACCGGACTAGTCACATTTAGGTTTGCATTTAAAATAGTCCAGTTTTTTGCACCACCCTGTAAATATCAGACTTATACATTATGTAACTATAAGCTTGTTGCCTGTACACTTGTATTGTACAAACACTAACAGAATGCAGTAGTTAGGAGATGCTTTTTGAACAGATAGACCTTTGTTAAGAACTTCATTGTCATTCTCACAGGCAGGGAATTCTTCTACAGTTAAATCCAGTTAATTCTATGTTATATGCCATACTGTGTTATGTAATAGATTACTGCATATTGGTAAAGATGTGAGTTTTGAATAGTTTCAAAAAGACGACCATTTTACATGACCCGAAAGCATGACAATGTTGGTTACTGGGAATAAAACCTGACTCTAGCCCGCTAGGACAATAGCGCTATATAAATCAGCCTATAACTAAATACCTAGCTAAACTATATTGTGACATTAAACTTAAGGGATTGGAATTAAATTCACTTGACTGTTAGTTGTGGATGTTATGCATTCTGTTCTAACCTAAATCTTCTGGATATGAGAGCAGTAAAGGTTGGCCTTCGCCATGCTACGGCGCTATAGAAGTTGTCCAGAACCATAAACCATAAAGGTTGTGACCAATGTTCTCTGTGAAATGAGTGCATGCCTAAAAACGGTTAGACATGTGCCCAAAAAATGTTTTAGTGCCCAAAAAATGTGCAGGAGCTTTTATTTTTTAATAAAAATTATTAAACACTTAAATATTCAACTTAAGTCACCACCAGGGCCTGTTTTAACGTGCAGTGATACACAAAATGTGCAGTGATAAAATGAAAATGTGCCGTAGTAAAATGCAATTGTGTGTGTTTTGTGCAGTGATAAATTTTCCAGACGGCCTTTTTTTGCTTGTTTTTTTGTGCGGATGTCCACAAATTTTCTGAGTTTAGTGCAGTGATAAATTTTTCTTAAAATGGGCCCTGGTCACAACAAGTGCTGTGCTATATAAATATTTATTCTCAGCGATTCAATTTGAGGGACGACTTCAAGTCTGTCACATGGTTTATTATGGTCGCAGACTTAATTACCGGTATATTATGTGATTTTGTTCCTTTGCACGAAGCAAAATTGTCCAAAAGATGGTCAACTGGGAAATTGTTGTCCAAGAGAAGTTTCATGTGCACGCAGACCCTCAAGAATTAGAGGGAACATTGGTTGTGACCAGTGTTGTTAAGTATCTAAGATGCATGTTTCTTGATATGTATCTTAGATACAAAAAAGTATGTTGTATCTTGTATCAAGATACATTTTTCAAAAGTATCTAGTGTCAGTATCTTTGATACAAAAATAGCATTTGTATGAGTATATTTAAATTCGATACAAGATATTTTTAAAATCTCAAAAGTGGTTGACTACCGGTATAGTGGATATTGTGATGTATGGACATTTCAAATATTCTTTAAACTAAATTAATTTTAGGCTCAAGAGTCATATTAAGAGATATATAACTTGATTAATATGACAATCTCTGTGGTTGTAATTTTGTATTGCATCTATGACTATTTTTCTCCATACTAGGTTCATTTTGAAACAAACTCTTCTTGGATATTTGTTTATCAATACTAACATCTAAATAAAGTATCTTAAAAAGTATCTTGCATCAAGATACTTTCTATTTGTATCTTAATTGGGTATCTGTGTCTAAGATACATTTGAAAAGTATCTTTAACAGCACTGGTCGTGAGCCTCTGAAATTTTAGGTATGCAGTTTGATAAGGGTTTGTTTCAGTGCTTCATGTTATCTTCATTTTAAAGGTGATGATTATAATTGGAGGTAGGTTGGCAGCCGTGCTGTGTAATTTGAATCCACCTAGAACTTTCCTTGACCTTGTCTCAAAGTTTGCAGATAAGTTGAGAGTGATTGGTCAGTTGGAATTTGAGCCATGCTGTTGAAATAAGTGCCAATTAACGAATTTTCGTCATCCTATGTTTATTTGCCCTTGGGCAATAGATTAAGTCAAATGACTGTGTTTTTTCTAAAGTACAGGAGGTACTCATTGCAACGGGCGGTCATGGGACCAAACAGAATACCTTGCTATGACCAAGTGCCATTGCAAACGTCCATTCATGTAGAAAATACATATCTGATTTATATTGGGAACAAAATCCTGAGGACAGTAACTGGGGTGTCACTGTGGCAAAGTTGTCTCTGTAACCAATGCTGTTTTAATGAGGCTGCACTGTAACTTCCTGAGGTCCTGGAAATGCATGAGACAGCGTGACAGAGCGAGTGACTGGCTTTCTGTCAAGGGTACAAAGTGCTCCGGGCAGTTTTTCTTTAATTATTTGTCTTTCCGAGAGATATTGCCGGTTTTACAGTGGAAAGTGGCTTTGAAGTACCACACTTAGAAAGCGCTTGTTCTAGTGTGCTGCCATCTATCTATCGGTCGTCTAGACTGTTACCACTGTCCCCTCCATTTTGTGTAATAGCATACTAATACAGGAGTATGTTGTTGGAAAGTTATCGATGTTCATTGCCCTATTCGTCTCATGACCAATTCAGCAATGCTTCTTAGGGGTCGTCCATAAATGACGCCACACGATTTTGGCCGTTTTTTGACACCCCCTCTTCGTCACACGTCGTCACAGAAGTCAGATCTCCCCAAAATACGGCGTCACAACGAGTCAACCCTGTTTTCTATTCTTGGACCTTGACAAGCAAAAAAAACATCGCCACCTAAAAAATTACTGTTATTGTGACGCCACATTTCAGCTACCCTTCGTCGCACATCGTCACAAATGTGTGGACCTCCTAAGTGCATGACGTCATTTATGGATGACCCCATACTTTGCAAATAGACTCAACAATTCTTGTCGTCCAATAATAGTGAGCAGTGACTTTATTGAATTAATAGAAAACTCAGATGAAAGGCGATGTTATTGATCTAGATTTTTTGTAAGAATTGCTGCAGATATACAGCAATTTAATTGCGACAGCCATCAGCCATTGGTGTTTTCTATTTGCCTTGTTCCTTTGGGTGTGTTTGGTTTCAGTGTGTGTGTGTGTGTGTGTGTGTGTGTGTGTGTGTGTGTGTGTGCGTGTATGGTCCTTTCACTTGCTACTGGTTGTTGTTTGACAATTTGATGGTTTCTGTGTATTGGCATATTGCATTAGGTGCTGTAGGGGCTGTGTCCTCATGTGAACTGAGCAGTCCTAATTATGTAAAGGACCTCCTAATGTGCTCTGATTCAGTCTTTGTGGCTGACGTTTGCTTTATGATGTTGCTGTTTTCTGAATTGGTCATAACTGTTGTCTGGAGTGCCATTTATTGAACCCTGGTGAACTGGAAAGAATAAAAAGCATGAGAGACAGACAGACAGACAGAGACAGAGATAGAGAGACAGACAGACAGACAGAGACAGAGATAGAGAGACAGACAGACAGACAGACAGACAGAGAGGGCGAGAAAGAGAGTTTTGTTTGATCATAAATATCAAAGACTAATTGGTTCTCGAAAGATGGGTGGTTTAAAAAAAATAACCTTTGATTTAGCATTCCTCTGTTTGAAGCTTCTGTGTGGTATATTTAAGCACATTAGAGTTAAAGTGTCTTCTCTTTTGCTTAGGAAAGCAAAAACAGCAGATCAGAGTATAATGGTAGAAGTGAGGCAACTGAAGAGATACGGAGAGGGAGAGAGACAACCAGACAGACAGACATGTCTGACTTGACTTCATATACATCAAATATCATTGACAGCCTATATAATCTCCATCTAGTCATAGATCTGTTCCTTTCAACCTGAGGCATATTATAAAAAATCTTTCTGGATTCTGGAATTACATTATAATTATCAAGTACACTAGACTGGAGTGGGGAGGGGGAGGGGTGGCCCTGAAGTACCGGTTATTGTTCATTCTTTAGTGTAGAAGGAAATTGTGCTGATAGTCACCGAATGACTGAATTAATTATGAATGTAAGGTCTTAAATGTAAATAGTCTTTTTACGGTTTGCTAAGGAAACTGGTTGTGTTTTTGAGCCTTGTTTGTGAGTGCTGTTTTGAAAACAAGAACAAGAATTTTAAAAAAGAATTGCAGCCTCATCGTGACGTTGTATTTTAGGGGGGGGTCTGACTTCTCTGACGAAGAGGGGGGTGTAAAAAAACAGCCAAAATCGCATGACGTCATTTATGGACGACCCCTAAGACCCTAAGAAGCATTGCTGAATTGGCCATGAGACGAATAGGGCAATGATGATTGAGAACTTTCCAACAACATACTGCTGTATTAGTATGCTATTACACAAAATGGAGGGGACAGTGGTAACAGTCTAGATGACCGATAGATGGCAGCATACTAGAATGTGTAATGCTACCATCTGTTCTGAACTCTTGCCTCCCTCATTCTATGCTAAACCGTTCTGAGGGAACGATATAGCCTGCTGCATCATTCTTATATGAGATCGATTGTATATTTGGAAGTAGAGATTACCGTATGGTACATGGCTTTTAGGTCATATTAAGTCGTTCACAACTTAGTGGAGAATTTTGCTATGCAATGGCTAGGCTCAGTTTCAAACTTGCCGCTCTTGTGTTGCTTGGCAAGAATCTTACCGTTATTCCGCTGTGCCCCTGTATACCTCGATAGTCTTGTCTTCAACCATCCTTGTTTTGAGGGTAGACCGCTTTATGAATGAGCTTGCTCCACTGTTTTCTGTTGTCTGTCATTCAGGTCGCCAGTGGCGTAGCCAGGATTTCCACAAGGGGGGTTTTGGTTGTGGCTGTGACCAACTTTGAAAAAATCTAGACAAGCAAAAAAGGTCATCATTATTTTTTCTACTCTAAACATGCTGACAAGCAAAAAAGTCTTCAACGTACCAGCCAGGGAGTTTCAGCCCCAAAACTATGTCCATAAATAAAAAATGCATGAAAACACGTTTAAAAAAATTTCCGTTGACGGCCAAGGGGGTTTTAACCCCCAAGCCCTCCTTGGCTATGCCACTGCAGGTCACCATTTCCATTGCTTTTCCAGTCCCTTGCATGATGTTTTACCTCAGTTGCTTTCCTTAAATAACAATATTATCTCTGTCCGCTTAACATTTCAAGCCGACCATTAATTAATTTTGAGGTTTTTCTATTGTGTTTATAACATTGTGTCAGTTAGAAATTTTTACACTGAGCTGTTTGTAATTTTACTGTCTTAGGTTCGCACTGTGCTAGTCAGCAGGTTACATGATGCTGTGATGCTAAAGTATTCGGAAGAGGACTACATGCGCTCGTCAGTAGATAACCTTCAGACTTATGTAAGTCTTGTTTGAAACGTTTCCCTTAGAATATTTAATGATTAGAGAAACAAATATTTATTTTAAAAATAATCGAAGGTTGCTCCACAGAGCAGAAGTGTTAGCATCTTCAATTTCTAGTGCATTAGCTGCATTTTAGTGTGGCCTTTCTTGTGCCAGCTCTTCTGGAGCACTTGCACTCAGAAGAGGTGTCATACAAATGCTTTGTTACAATGCCAGCACTTTAGAGACAAAGGTAGTACAGTACTTGAATAAGCATAGGTTCAGGCACTGATCTCGGGCTCTGCCAGGTAAACAGCGATGCAGGTGACTTACACCATTTATCTTGAGTAGTTTATCGTTGTTATCTCTAGACCCGTGTTTTACCTTCGCAGCTTAATGCTGCTACAGACAACATTGCTTAGCTTTGGTGTTCTAATGGGAACCGATCCCACAAAGTCAGTAGGCTGATTGAATTGCATTAATGCACCTGAACCCCACATCTCATGACTGGTAGTTCGACTTGCAGAGCCGTAGCTAGAGGGGGCGGGGGGGGCAAGCTGCCCCGGGCGCCGTCCGGGGGGCACCAGAAATCATGGTTGATTTTATTCATAACAGCATTGCCAGTATGACAAGGGAAAGAGGTAATTCTGCACAATACTACTTCTTTCATTCTTTCTCCACTACTTCTGCAACATCGTGAAAAGTTTGATAAGCAAAAAGAGGTCACCGGTTTTTAGACTTTTGGGGAGAAAATTTGAAAATTTATACCTTGCCCCAGGTGCTGAAGGCTCTAGCTACGACTCTTGTCAACTTGTTGGCCATTTGACTATAATGCTGCTTGTATATGATGAGGTTGCATTCTGTTTGTTTGACTTGCACTCAGTGTTTAATCTAGACTCCTGGACTCCGGGGGGGACTGACAAAGCCCGGGGCAGGGAAGTCAGCTAGGGGGCTGCTGTTAGTTGACGTAGTATGCCAAAATTTCTTGGGGGAAATTTGAAATTTTTGGGGGGAGGGAAAGAGAAATTTCCTCCCCCCGGGAAATGGCCTAGATTAAATCCTGCTTGCACTTTTTTGACTGCAGTTCAGTTGCTGTGGCGAAAAGTCGTTTGAAGATTGGAAGGACAGTTCTTGGTTTCCATCTCATCAGAATATCTACAACGCCTCTGTCCCGGACAGTTGCTGCAAGACCCTGACGATGGCATGCGGAGTCAACGTCCATCCTTCGAACATAAACACCAGGGTAAGCTGGAAGCAAAGCCCCTGGTTAAGAGTAGGAGCAAGCTGTGACTGGGGAATTGTTTTGAAACGAGTCGTCTCTGGTTACAAGGAGAGACTGTGGAATGGACAGATATGGCTTTCGTTTTGGCCGAATTCTCAGAATTAGTTATATCTTTACGATTGCCTATTTTTAAATATCTAATTATAGCATTTTGATGAGTCCCTAACACACAGTCTATTGGTCTTAAGGCAGTGGTTCTTAACCTTTTCAATTATTACATACCCCTGAAATAAGTATAAGAGAACGAAGTACCCCCTACCAGCGTACCTCAGAAGAAAAGTTTGTGCCCTGCAATATATTGAAAATAATTATAAACTGAAAATTATTATAAGCTGCAACAAACATCTGTCACAGATTGTGCACAGTGCCAGACAGTGGGATTTTTCTTTAAAATTTCCAATTTAGTACGAAGATTTCTACAGCATTTGTCTAGTATACAGGGTAAATTGTAGTAAAAGTCTCTTTAAACAGACTATTTCCGGATTATTAACTACACCCACAACATCCTTCAAGTACCCCAAGGGGTACGAGTACCCCGGTTAAGAACCGCTGTCTTTACGGCTAACAAACATTAGATTATGTATTCGTCCTATCCACTTTTGCATCAATGTGAAAGGGTAAATGTTTCCTGTACTCAGTTTTGAGCCTTGGGATATCTGAGTGCAGTAGTGACACAGGTGGCTTACACCGTTAATCTAGAGTAGTGTGCCAGTCATATGTCTAGATCCATGTTTTCACCTTTGCAGAGCTCTTAGTGCTGGGTTTTGCGTTTGAGGTGTTTTGATTCATAAGCGTGGATTAATCTGTCTGAAGTCTGTGTTATAAATTAAGTAAAGGAGAATTTTTCACTGTAATATTCTGTTGTATGGAGCATTTTTTATTGTTTCTATTGAGATAAGACAGATTTGTGACTTTTCACACTCATTCTCTTGACTGTTAACTGGATCTCTTCATAAAGTGTCAAAATAATTAATTTTTTTAAAAAGACCATTTATTTATTGATATGGTATATTTTGACCAATACACTCACAGATCACGTCAGTCTTTGAGCCAGCAATCAAGAGAGGCTGAGTTCACTTCCAGATTAGATGATCTGTTCGACATTGCCCATGTTAATGCTCTTAGCATGATACAAATAGATGAAGACATACAGTTCTTGCTACTTCAAAGAGAAAAGGGAAGAAGGGAATCAGTGTCGGGTGTAGATGCAATCTTAGACGCAAAGGAAAAACGATCAGCCATGAGACAGGAAGAACTGCTTGCGAGACGCCAGCGAATGGAAGACCTGCAAAGAAGGCAAAATGAAAGGGCAGTATTGATATCCAGCACCAGTAGCAGTGATTACGAAACTGATGAGGCCAGTAGCAGTCACGATACATATGCTGAAACTGAGGAGAGAGAGCTGGTGACTTTCAGTTGCTAAAATTGCTTCTCGCTTACTCGACAATTAATCCGGTTATATCAAAAGCAGCAGCCGAAAAGTTTTCCAATCACTTACGGTACTTGTCTCCTGAGCTGGTCAGTTTGGCATTCTTTGACAGCAACGTGAGTATACAGTAGAACCTCGTTATATCGAACTCGCTTATATCGAAATCACGTTTATATCGAAGTTTGAGCGCCGATCCCGCCAAAACAGTGTTAATGATACAGGAATCGGATATATCGAACCTCGGATATATTGAAGTATTTATCACGGTCCCTTGAACTTTGATATAACGAGGTTCTACTGTACCAACCAAGAGACAATTGGTACATGCAATGAGAAACACCAGCGTTCAGCAAGAGCAAACAAGGCGCATAACAGTGGACCTGCAAACATTCATGGAAAAGAATTTTGAAGATTTTTTCTCACCAAAATCCATGACATTATTTGAAGTGATGAACCTCCCACACGCATTTATCGATAAGGACCCAGACTTATGAGAGGCACAGGAGGTTTACCAGGAAGTGGCATAGATAGTTCATGCAATGAGCGTGGTAAATGACCACGCAGAACGTGGTGTGGCGCTTATACAAGAACTGAGCGGCCTCATAACCAAAGATGAGTCACAGCTTCAGTTTTTATTATAGACGTTTGCGCAGCACAGTCAGGCTTATCCCGACAGCAAGAAACAGACATTGTCAGGGGCCCAGGGCAGTGTAGTCGGTCAACACTGTAGACAGATATACTATACTTCTTTACTAACTTCTTGTTTAAACACTGAACAGTTGCAGTCTGTAGTCTTTACAATTTTAGACTTTGCAATTTTACATGTTCTGCTTCCATTTGAAAATACTGTTTGACTTAAAGTGCTGCATAGCTGATATACACCATTGTCTCTGGTTTTTAAAAAGATAAATTAGTTATAGTGACCATAATCGTTACTTATCAGGTTATTGAGCTACCAGTAATAGTTACCATAAGAGGCTCAAACTTTTTTCCTAATGATTTTAGCTAAAGAGGAATAGTTTGAGGGGGTAAGACAACTGAAAATTGCGAAATTAATTTTTTACTCTGTTTAAGCACCACACTCAGGGTGCGATTTGTGGGAGGAAGGGGGAATCTTCCCCTCCACTGCCCAACTGCATCCCCCCTACTGCTACATCCCCCACCACTACATCTCCCCACTGCTACAGTTTTTAACAACTACATCCCCCCAAGCTCGACATATCCCCCCCCCACTGCTCCAGGTCACAAATCACACCCTGACCACACTAATCACGAATCAAGCATTTCCAGGCAGTTCTTTCCTTTGATACTTTTGTTGCTGTTGTTATAGTCGTTCCAGTCCATTCTTTTGTATGTAATGCTTAATACAATGTATTAAAATTTTGTTTCTAAGATGTATATAGACATTATTTTGTATTTTGCTTTTGATTTAGGGTTGCATCTCTGGATACGAGTCATTGATTCGTCTTCAACTCATCGTCATTGGTGGCGTTGGTCTTGGTCTTTGCATCCTGCAGGTTGATACGGCTAATATTCTTGCTTAACCTTTTAACCGCAGTTATTCGTATTATAACCGGTAGGTTGTGAAACCAAAATTGGTCTTACGGGATGAAAGGGTTAATTTTGTAGAAATTTTCAGAATTTCCTGTTTGGCTGCTATGCATTTAGCTCTGAAATTCATTTTTTACGCACAGTCAAAAGCTATTTATGTCATGTCCAGATCCACTCCCTTAGTGTCAAAGTATATATGATCTCCAGTCTCAATAAATGCCCTCAAATCAGTTCTGTTGACATATTTGTTTCACTTTATGCAGTTTGTGCATAACTTTGAATGTGACATTAGCAGCACTTCACTGTAATTTTTGGTTAAATCGAGTTGAATCGTATTCTTCAATACTTTCTTAACTACTTATAATGCAATACGTATTATGAAAATCCAAGATTATATATACTTTAAAGATATATTTACCATAAGTACAATGCAATAATAATTACCGGTATTGTCAATTAGTGTCAGTTTAATTAACCCCTTAACTGTGTATTTAACTGTAACTCAATGTAAAATGGATGTATATATCTGTGATCCCCAGTTAAGGGGTTAATCAGTTTAATACAAAAGCAGCATTGCTTTGATTTGCTTTTAGGACTATTTACTCAGTTTAGTTTTAGCTTTAATATATATTTAGCCTATGTTTATTTCTTTCCACATTTTTATTTCTTTTGATTACCGGTACATCTGTGCCGCAGTTTCAGTTTGAGGTTTCTCTACCTTTATTGTCTAATGCTCTGTAATACAGTATTAATGATGCATATAAGCATATGTATGTGTATATTTATATAAATATATATCTTATTTGTTTTAACTGTAAGTATACACCTGCAGTTTGTTATTACTGTGGAAAGTCATCTGACATACAGTTATCATTATGAACATTGAGACAGTCAAGCGGTATGCCACAGGCACGTTGGAACAAATTTTTAGCAGGGGGTGCATTTTATCAGGGGTGTATCTAAAAAATCATTTTTTATCATAAAACACCTGACAAGCAAAAAAAGGTCATCACCCTTCCTTTACTGTGTCTTCAAAAATCTTGATAATCGTCTCACCCCCTAATGTTTTCTCAGGGGTGCATTGGGCCCTGCACCCCCACTTCCCAGGAGCCTGGATCACATAATTGAGATGAAAAAAAATTAAGGGGATCAGTGACTGAACCTCCACCAATATGGAATCTGAATTCAGTGTTCTTCTTGGGAAAGACACACAATAGAACAAGCTAAATTTGCTTTTGGTCCAAGTGATCAATGGCTCATATGCTAGTGTTTGTGGCTGTAATGGGGGGGGGGGCTGCTGATTGACTATGTGGGCCTAGACTAAGTATTCAGGACATTTGACCGTCTAGAGCCTACTGCATGCATAAATAAACCTTTAGCGTCATATGATTTGTACAGGATAAATACAGAAATGTTTGCCTTAGCCATTTTTTGATGAATTTACCCAGAAGACTGCATATCCGGAATTATCACTCTACTTTGCGGTCCTATTTGTTCACCAGTTGTTTTTTTCATTGCATTTGAAGATGCTGTTGTCTTCTGTTGCTATTGAAAACTTTTCATATTAGCAATTTAGCATCCTCGTGTGCAGGGTTTAATCTAGGCCGTTTCCGGAGCGGAAAATAATTTTTTATTTTTATTTTAATTTTAATTTTCCCTTTTCCCCAGAATTTTCAAATTCCCCCGAAAATTTTGGCATACTACATCAACTAACAGCAGCCCCCTGGCAGAATTCCCCCCAGGTTTTGTCAGTCCCCCCCGGCTTTTTCAGTTTCCTCCCGGAGTCCAGGATTCTAGATTAAACACTGCTCGTATGATGAGTTTGTTTTTACAGATTTGACATTTTGTCAGTGGCCATGAATTTATCTGGTTAACTGCAATCAGCAATACATTGACTCAGAAATTATCACCAGCAAGACCTGTAGTGGGTGCCCCAGATGCAAAAGCTTTTGAATAATATCACCATTGCAATTTATTATTTTTATGATCATTGGGAGATGATTATTTTGCCTTAAAATCTTTCATGTTCACAGGATCTGTTGAAATTATGGTAGTTGGTGAGCTCTGGTGCATACCATAAAAATATTTAACCCCTTAACTGTGTATTTAACTGTAACTCAATGTAAAATGGACGGGTATATCCGGGGTTTCCGGTAAAGGGGTTAATATTGTCTTGTTATTCAGTTGCCAAATGCTATAAAGCAACTAATTACATTGATTTTGTTGATGATTGCCCTGCAAGAAATTGCTAATTGATTTCACACAAAGCACATTTTGAATGGGGGGCCTTGCCACCTCAGTCCACCCCACCCCCTCCCCCAGTGGCTGTGGTTATGTTGCTTAGCGTCATGCAGATAGTTGCAATACTTTTAGAATGTTGATTTTTTTAATTTCAGATATTTGGTATAATTTTTGCGTGCTGTTTGGCTAAACGAGTCCAGAAGCGATCGGGATCGTGGAACGGACAGAAGGGCTAGCGAGCGAACGGCGCGGATTTCTCCGGAAACTTCTACGCGAAAGAGAACTGTCTATACAAAAACAAACACTAAACGCAGACTCAAATTCGGCCTTCGAAGTGTCTAATAAGGCGCCATGCTTCCAGTGGCCTGAAGAACACTGTTGCAATACATAGACTGTATAACTGAATTTGTATTCTCTAACTTTCTTAACCCCTTTTACCGGCCATGACTCATATTTGATGACTCATACGTGCACCCATTTTGCATTATGTTACAAATAAACCGCCGGTAAAGGGTTTATGTTGTCTGTCGTCGTCAGAGTAACTGTATTTGTATGCATGTGGCATCAGTATGTTTCATAATGCACGCGTATTGTACAGAATGTGTGTGTGTTCGTAAGAATGGAAGACTTGATGACTGTTTGAATCTTTATTATTATCTCAGATGAGGTTGTTTCGAAAGCATGTAACATTCTTGTAACATACAAGCAGTGATGTGTTTGTTTATGTGATTTGTTTTATATCGTGATTTATTTTAAAAAATTAAAATTTTTGGCTTATGGTACTTCAGTGTGGTTTCTGTTCTGTGTTGTGTTTAACTGTCCATCGGTGTTATCGCAGAATGGCTTTGCTCTTGAAGTTTAGAGCGGTTGAATAGCATTTGTAAAGGGAAACTTGCATTTGCCAAGACAGGTTAATTCTAAAACGTGCTCCCAGCACCTCGGCTGATCTTCAAAATTAATAAGAACATTTTTGTTCATGTTTTGTGCCTGTTCAATGTAGACAGGCCAACCCTTACATGCTGTTTGGAATTTTGACGATAGTAGCATGAGATGTATTATAGTGTAAAATATTTAATTGAATTCTATTTGTTATTTTTGGAGTAAATCTGGATGTTTTGAAACCCATTTTTGTTCCGTGTTGAGCCCCTCATGATTATACATTGTTACAGAGCTTTAGAATGTTTGGGTAACTTGCTGACATTGTTGCGAAATTTAGATATTCCTGGATTATATGAAATTTTTTTGTATGTTTTTGTTTATTATAAAATCAGTGTTCTTGTTTAGAAACTCCTGAGTCAAATTCTGGTTTTAGACATTGCACTTTCTAACTTAGAAAATGCTGTTTTTTGCTGTCGATGTATATTGTTTATAAGAGAGATGCAAATTGTTCAGGTCTTTGCAGTTGCCGACCAAGATATGTTCATCGGAGAGTGTCAAGCATTGCGCTCTGACAGGCCATGGGCGTACGTAATATATGGATGGGCCCTGGGTAATTTGTAACTGGGTTCAATCAACGAATTGTACGAACCAATATCCAAGAACAGAATTAATTTTGTTCTACAGTTATGAATATTTTAGATTTATCTTAATAATGCAGATAATTTCATATCCACAAATGTTTGTACCATGCAATTTTTCAATGAATTTATCAAAACCCTGGCATACTTCCATATTTATTTCTCTTGGTAGTAATGAATGGTTTGGCTTTGTTATGTGGTGTGCAGGTTTAATTTACTACAACTAGACCACACTTGCTGTTTTAGAACTTTAGCTTTAGAAATCAGGTTTCACATTATTGCTTGAGGTTCACATATTAGTTATATATATATAATTTATTATATATTATAATTTTTTATTTAATAATTAATTATAAATTATTAAATAATTAATTAATACATAATTAATAATAATTAATTAATACATACTTTAATTAATTAATATATATATATACACACAGTTATACACTTAAAATAGGTGTTGGGTCAATAAGTGACAGTGGAGTACTGGCAGAGGCATAGCAGCCATATGGGCAACCTGGCCAAATGCCAAGGGGCCCCGACCTGCAAAGGGCCCCCGGCCTGAGCCCAACAAAAATTTTTTTCGCAAATTTGTAAAGTTATCAGGTCGAAAGACCGACAAGCAAAAAAAAGGTCATCAACATTTTCGCAAACTTGTCAGATCGTATCTGCCCATTTTTCGCCACGGGCCCCTGAGCATATTGCTACTCCACTGAGTACTGGAGCCCTGTGAATTGTTGATATTGGGGAGCCCAGTGGTTGTAGTTGCAGTACACCTGCTCGACTAGAATAAGTATTCAGCTGTGGTCCAGTTATTACATTACACAAACTATTACCATAAGTTACTAAAATACTGTAGTAATATGTACACAGCTTCGGGGTCCATAACATTTATTTAGCTTAGAGGGTCCCTGGGAATTTCCCGTGCCACTACATGGCCACTATGCCCCTGGTGAGTGGGAGCATAGACCACAATGGCATTATGATAACAGTTATTGTTTAGTAAGCTTATTTACAGATGTTTTAGAGTGTAAGTGAATTCAGTAAGTGAATTTAGAGTGTACCATATTATCTCGTGTATAAGACGCACTTTTTCCCTCAAAATTGATGCAAAGTGTGTGTGCGTATTATACATAGGAATCAATTTTATGTACATAAAAATACATAATTTTAAATTTACCGTAAATTCATGCATATAACATGCATGTTATAAAGGTTTTTACCTAGGCTTTCAACAGTGGATGAACTTTGTAATTTTATATACCGGTACTTCAATTTCCAAACAGAATTTGAAAGGAAATTGTGACTGTCTAGGTAATACAATAGAGATTTTGACAAATATAGTTAAACAATTTACGTAGGACAACTGCGGGTGTGGGAAACTTTGTCTACATTTCCAATTCTAAGCAGGTTACTGAATAGATTCCCAGGTGAAATTTTGGCTGCAAGCCGCTGCATATTATACATAGGTATTAAAATTTTTACATTATGATAACTCTAGAAACTAAGGGTGCGTATTTTACACAGGTGCATATTATACCCGAGATAATACGGGTAAGTGAATTTACAGATGTTTTAGAGTGTAAGTGAATTCAGTAAGTGAATTTAGAGTGTAAGTGAATTCTTGTGAATTTATATACAGTAGAACTTCGTTATAATGGGCTCGTTTATAACGAATCCTCGGCGATAACGCACCGCAATGTAGGTACAGTCCAGTGTGATGTGCTACCATACTGAATGGTATTAGATATACCGTTAATTACTAAATTTTACAGACCCACTAAGTACTTAGCAGGTCTGTAAGATTAAGTACGTTATAACGAAGTGCTACTGTAGCAATTTTGAATGTAGTACTGCAGCAGCTGTTTATTCTTAGGTATTTGAATGTGATTGGTAAAGGTGAACATTTTGAGACTAAATGGTGTTAAGATTTTCTGTTTTGACACCACTTTTTAAGGGGAAATATTTTGTTATAACATCTGGCTTCTGTGCCCATAAGAAGACTAATTTGTGCCATCCTGGCTGCAAATTTAAGTTTTTTTGTGTCATCTATGTTTTTTTTAAAAACCAAATTGTGGCTACAGCTTGATGTCAAGCGTATTTTGTGTTTTTTTTCAATCGATATCCATGAATTTTCAGATTCATTTCCGTGATTTTCTCCTAGTCTTATTGCAGTTGATCGGTGCTTATCTACTACTTTTTTTGCATAGAATACCAATTGAAAGTCTTTGAAATTAGCATTATTATTTAATTAGGTTAACATTGAATAATCTAAATATTAAGTTAGAGTGATTAGTATTGCTAGTACTGTGGTTGATGACGGCAATTGTACAGTGCAGATACTCGTATTACTAAGGGGTGTAAAGGAAATCACGTAGCTCTTCATTTCACATCGATAATAATAAGTCAAGGTAAATTGCATCTTGGGAGAAATGGTTATGGTGCTGGACAACTTCTATAGCGCCGTAGATAGATAGATATAGTGAGAGCCTCATCTTAGTAAGAAAATTAATTTTGACCATATATATATATATATATATATATATATATATATTTTAAAGGTGAATTTGAAAATAGACAAATATGTATGTTGACAGATTTGCTTGAATTTTCTGAAAATGTAAAAAAATTGCCGGTGTTAATATAAATTTTAAAAAAAATGTGACTGACATTTTGGGCCCTTTGTTGAATGTCGCAGAAATATCGCGTGCCCACAACAAGCCCTGGCATCACTTTTATAAATTTGATTTGGCCCTTCACCTGTACGAATCCAACACAGGTTTTGAGTTAGAATTTTTAATGTGCTGCTGTATATTGAATATCCTGTAGCAAATACTGTATTTGGCAAACATTTTCAATCAACCAATAAACTTCTATGGCGCCACTATCATAATGCCATGGGCATCACTTGATTGCATGCCAAATCCAACCCGAATTAGTGTCAGGTCAAGGTGGGAACGTCTGTCAGAACAGTGTTGCTGTAAAATTGAATTTTATGCAATTGTCATAATTTTATATGACTAATCTTATTTTTAATCCTGTTAATCGTGGCAACCATGTTTGCCTAAGGACAAATAGGTATTTGACTATTTATGTATTTAATGTGATTATCTTCATATATGATTACTTTTAAACACATATATAATGATGAAATATAGGTTCATGAGCATGAAGTTGTTTCAGAATTGATTAACGTTGTTCAGCTCTTTAGCTCTGGTACGAATGAATTCTGTCTAATTTCCTTGTCATGTTTTTTATTCTTGTGAGTTAAGATTTAAATCTTCTTCTATTAAAAGTGGTGTTGACATTTAATTATTACATGGTAGAGATGTTAAATGACAAAAATTTGAGACATTCATATTATATTGAAATATTGTCAAAATTAAGCCTAGAATTAAGACTAATTATATATTTATATATCTGCTTTCTTTCCTTCTGTCATTCCCTATTGCAATGTTTCCCTCCCAAACAGTGGGCCACGACCCAAAAATGGGTCGCGGGCTCAATCTAGTGGGTCGCGTGGTAGCTCGAAATTAGAATCAAAAGTGTCATTTTCTAGCCAATACCACAACGCCACAAGCCTTGAAAGTTGCAAATAGGCTCAGGTTTTAAGGAATTTTTATGCCAGCAATCCTCGATACACAACTTATATTAAAATGATTGGTGTTTTATCCAATTTTAGTAGAAAATAGCTGCATGGTCACGGCATGTTACAAAGCCGCTGAAGTGAGTCGCACAGTTCCAAAAGTTTGGGAAACCTTGGCCTATAGTACTTTTAAAAATTAACCTTATTTCGAAATAACGAAATGAAAGCGTATTCCAACCATTTTGCTCTGAAACTCCAATAACAATAGGAAATGTATCTCCTTTTTTTACAGTGATACCTGGCGGTTAAGCGATTTTGCCGTACTCATAGGATTTTTGACACGCGTAACAAAGGCATGTTCCAGGCAAAAAATTTAAAAAGATAATTTTGAAGAAATTTCAGTTTCCTTTTGTCTTTTTTGGCAAAATTATGAATAATTCTGCCTTATATTATTACACAGGCTTGCGTTTTTTAAGTTTTGGAAAATTGGCTGAATTTCAAAGGCTGAATTGTATGTAGTTTAATGTGCTGATTTCATAAATGAAAACCGATTTCCTCCATCCGGTAAGAATTTTTAACAAAACACGAAATAAAATTGACACGACAAGCTGAAATGTTAACACATATACCAGTAAAAGCGTATGTACTTTATCCTGGTTTTCACTCCATTCAATGTATACAAATGTCACATAATGTAAATGTTTATTTTAATTTGTTATTTTAACATTTATTTTAATCCTTTTCGTTATGCCTAGTTCTCTTCTTTTCAAAGCTTTTTTGACAGTTCCGTTTGTAGACCTTGTCTGGTAACTCCCTCTGCATCATCCAACAGTAGTCAGCAATCATGTTAACATTCCAACGCCCTTGATGATATCTCCTTTCCATTTCCTTGACATCCTGATGAAATTTTTAACCCTCCTCTTCGCTAACTGCTCCGAGGTTTTCAGGGAAGTAGTCAACATGGGAGTTCAGAAAATGGAGTTTCAAACTCATCGAGCAACCCAAGGTTTTTAGTTTGGTGAGCATGTTTGCAACAATAAATTTGAAGTTCGGGCTCTTGTGATTTCCAAGAAATTTCATTACCACTTCTTTAAAAGGTAACCAAGCCTCTTTTTCTGCAGCATTCATTCTATCCTCAAACATATCATCTTTCATCATCATCTTGCGAATATCTGGACCTACAAAAACTTCCTTCTATTTCGCCTCAGACAGCCTAGGAAAATTTTATACCAACTATTTAAAACAAGGCCCTTCTTTTGGCAACGTCTTGACAAATTGCTTCAGAATGCCACGTTTAATGTGTAGCGGAGGCAAAATAACTTTCTTCGGATCAATGAGATTTGCTTTTACAACATCTCTTACACCAGGCACAAACGCTTCTCTTCTTGGTCATTCCTTTCTGACCCAATGTTGGGTTCTACCTCAGCTGCTGTCCCATTCACATAGAAAACACGGATACTTCGTGTACCCTCCTTGCTGCCCCAATAACGTTTATATAACTTGCAAGCAGAGCAACCATGTTGCATATGTTTCAATTGAAACTGGCCTACTCATAAATATTTCTTATTTTTCTTATTATTTCCAAAAATGTTCTGTCTGTTTAAGACAAGATTGTTTACTTTTAGTGTATTATCGATGCGTTTTCAGCAATTAAATCACGTAGGAGAGATTTTTGACAATGAATAAATCCATCCATATAATTATTAAATATTTTAAGACATTTTTGTTCCAAGGTATCGCCATGTGGGGCCTATAATTAATTTGTGAAACGGGCCTACAAAACCTTAATCCGGCTCTGCTTGCAAGTCTCCACAAACGGTCCATTCATGTTCATTGTACTTTAATTTCGACAGTAGGCTATCATTTCCAAATTCTCATACTTGTTGCCATTATGAAGAAGCACTCCTTTAAACTGTTTTATGATGCGTCAATGAAAAGCGCCAGTTGTTGCAATCATTCTCAATCAGGGCCATATTAAGGCGGGGGCCGAGGCGGCTGCAGCACCAGGCCCACCATGAAAAATAGGCCCACCGTTATTCCATAATAATGAATCGAAGGGCCCGAGAGATATCAAAGATCTAATAATTATTGCAGATTCTTAGAGGAAATCGAATGGGCTTCAAATGGTGTTAGTTTCAAGAGAATCGGAGAATATAAAATTTTTGCGATCAAAAACACCCGAGATGTCTTAAAAGTTCTGTGTAAATCACGCGACTGATCCCAGCTCCATGGGGTGCTCGCCCATCTCGGCCCCTCGTGGCTGCGCCATGGAGATCAAATTCAATGTCCTACTTATGTGCACAATATCTAGCGTACCTGTCTTGAATTCTCGGATAACCTGTCACGAAGGTCAAATTGCCTGAGGTCAAGGTCACAAGTGCCGAGGTGAAGTTGAACGCGGCGGTCGAGATGTTGGTTAAGGTTCATCAGGACGCTGGATCAAGTGCAAGAACCAAAATTGGAGAACGCTCCTTTCGAGTAAATGGCCCAGCGCTCTGGAATTCGTTAACAGTGGCGTCATTCCACACTTTTTTGGGGGGACGAGAAAATTTTTTTGCAAATTTTTCACAATTTTAGGCATTTTTTGCAAATTTTTTGCAATTTTATTGCAAATTTTGAGCAATTTTGGCAAATTTTAGGGCCAATGTTGGAAAATTTGCAAGTTTTTGATATTTTTTGGCAATTTTTTGCACATTAATACATTATAAATTAATATTTTCATTTCCTCCCCCCCCCAGCCCCCCCCAATGACGCCTCTGATTCGTTACCGCCATTCTTAGACACGAAACACTTTCCCGCGAAACTTTTCTCGCATCTCTTAAAACATATTTGTTTAGCACACAAGCCGACGCACATTAGGTCTAATTATGCGCCTAGAAATGAGGTGATGAAGTGATGATGATGCCTAAATAACGGGTCTTCAGGCAATTTATCCCATTTCAACTCCTACGCTTTTCAACTTCCTTCCTGTGATGCATAATATATAATCTACTGAATTATTTTGTTGATCAGAAAGCTTCATTTTTCTTGAATCAATAATTAGGGACTTTAGTTTAAGCCTTGTTTATAATAATAATAATGTGATTTTAAGTGGTTTAGGAGGCTAAGTAGGCCTGTGTGAAAACCACTGAAAACCATTGTTTAGGCCTACCCAGTATTGTATCCAAATGTTTTGTTGTTGTTGTAACTGTACGTCTGTTAATTAGCACTGTAAGTAGGCCTACTAAGGCTTATGAAAGTATGTAATTGTTGTATAACTGATAATGAATAAAAATCTTATCTTATCTTATCTATCTATCTATCTATCTACCTACCTACCTACCTATCTATCTATCTATCTATCTATCTATCCATATATATAACAAAATAAACAAAATATATTGCCAAAAATACAGGCACAGTTTTTAGCATATGAGTAACATAGTGTAAAATGAATGTAAATATACAATTAAAAAAGAGCATGTATAATAATAATAATAATAATAATAATAATAATGATGATGATGATGATGATGATGATGATGATGATGATGATGATGATAATAAAAATAATAACAATTAAGTATTTTGCATAGGTCTATGTTAAGATAACAATCTCTAAACAAGTTTCTTTTTCTGCCTCGCAGTCTCTCCTTCTCCGACCGCTTCTCGGTCTCTTCTTCCAGATAACCTGATTGCCAGAAACAACAGAAGGATGGCTATATAATAGTGTGATTCTATACTAGCATACTGTACTGTAATAGTTACTAATAATTGTTACTAGAGGCAGAGGTAGAGATCTACATGTAGTGGGTGCAGATAGAGGGGTACATGTAGAGCAGTGGTTCTTAACCGGGAATGCCTGTACCCCTTGGGGCACTGGAGGGACTTTGTGGGGGTATGCAGAATGGGTGTCACGACAATTCGTCTACAGACTTTTTGTCTACTATTAATAGGTCTACAATACAACATAAAAGCTTTAAACTGCAAATGTTACTATTATTTATGAGAGCTTTCTTTTTAGCCTATAAATAAATCTTTTTATGCTATAAATATAGAGTTTAACACGAAAATGCTACCTTCAGTACTGCCTGGACTGGAGTAATACGATGTAAGTCCATGACAGTTGAAGAAACGCGTAAAGGATTGAAGTGCACGTCAACTTTTCCACGAAGCACTTCGCTGCCATAGTGGCGAGACCCATCCATGCAATCGCTTGGATTCCTTGCCTGATCGTGTACCGATGGGCGGCAAAATACAAGATGCTCAACAGGATGATCACACTCCCGAGGAGAGAAGGGAAAGAAAGTTGAGCGAAACGAGCTATAAATCCATAGGCCAACAGAAAACCAATACCATCGAACACCAAAGCAGCAGATCCTGCGTAGAGCAGGCGACGGATAGTCTTTCGTAGCGGCTGATTCTGGAGTAGTGTGAAAACATTAATGATCTCTTCAACAACAGTAATCATCAATAATGCGAGGCATACAGATGCCGTCGAGTGCGAAACATACAAAGACAAATCCTCGTCGACGTTTATTGCCAGATGGGAGGCAGCCTGTCCAACCCATAGGACTACTATGCACAAGTCAAGCCGTTCAATATTAATAAGATCGACAACGTTCGTCATTATGAATTTCGAAGCACAAACTTGGAGCACAACTGAAACGTGACGTAAATTTAGACAACGGTTTTTTCTCCTGTGACGTAATTTCCTGTTAGATAGGTCTACAGCATTAATAGAGGCTATTAATAGATGTCAATGGTCTACAGTGAGTAAGTAAGGCTTAGTACTGATCGTTACAATTTCTCAAACTATAGCGCATTTGAAGATACAAACTTAATAGATCTGTAATCTTGAATAACATTGAACAATAAACAACGTTTTATGTTGCTTTCATTTGCCCTTTAGGCCTACTAAATCAATTTTGCTGATTCAACATCTGCAGTTGGATTTCTTTCTCACGTCAGAATTTTTGCTATGCACATACACTAAGTTTCATTATGCACGTCTGAGATAATATTTTGTTCGGTGGTTAAATTACTCTTTAGCGGTGCCGGATCTCCTTATTTTCCTCCGGCCACAAAATTTCTTCACAACTTTTCAAATTCATTTTAAACGAACATTTAGAGTACAGTTCACGTTTTCTTTTATTTCCCGTGCATACAAAGTGGGGTTGAAAGTGCCAAAGTAAACAATAAAAGATAACAGCCAGTGTTGTTTCAGTTATTGACTATTTTTCAGTTTCAGTTTCAGTTACAGTTATTGAAATTATTTTTCAGTTATAGTTACAGTTAAAGTTATTTATTTTTCAGTTATTTCAGTTATTTTCAGTTAATCGACATTGACCACATTAATGAAATTTCGACGTTATTTTGTAATACACAAAATAACACAATCACTGTGCTCTCAAATTGATTCATTTAGCTTAAGGAACACACGATGTTCCAAGTTAGCAGACAGTCTGTTGCGTTTAGCAGCAGAGAGGTCCCCACACAGTTTTAGAGGGACTCAAAGTTTAGCAGATTTAACATACGGAAGCTTAAAATTTGTAATAGAGTTGCGGTATGGCTGGTATGAGCGATTGCTTCAACCTTTCTCACAACCTGTTAAGCTGTGAGCGCCTCACGAGCTCTCACTTGTGAAGCACCTTGGCCACCGTAAAACGCCGATGCCCAGGTTACAATCACCCAACGGCTGTACGTCCTCGCAACGCTGTACTTAAATTAGGGATGTGCGGGTATACCGTACCCGCGGGTATACCCTACCCGTACCCGTACCCGCGGGTACGGGTAGGGTAGGGTACACATTTTTCGGGTACGGGTCGGGTACGGGTACAGCGCTACGGGTACGGGTATAGCGGCTACGGGTACGGGTATACCCGTTTTACCCGAAAAGTTATATTTTCATTTCTCACTACTATAGCAAATTAGCAATGCAGTAATAGAAAAATAATATTGAGTAAAGCGTATTAGTATAACTTGTACATCGCGTTCAGTTTGTCAGACAGCATGCATTTTACTTACTGAAAACATAAAGGAAATACAGATGACGTAATCTGACATCATCAGTAATAAATCTATAATGGCGTCCTCTGACTCCTCCAAGGACTCTTTGACCGAGAAAGTTCTTCTGGTAAAGTTTTGTGGTTTAACTTGAGCTCTAATGCCTGCTCATAGATAAATGATATCTACTAAATATTTTAAACAAGCCCATTCATGTCGGCTTAGGCTAGCTGACTGATTATCCTGATTCCTAAGTACTAGATCTGTCCTAATCTAAACACGCGTGCTATTTACAATGAACAGTTATCCCAATTTCGTAGCCCCTATTTCACTGTTGCCTCTCTATAGTCTCTAGGAACGGATACGGGTTCACGGGTCCATGTACAGGTCCTTGTAGTACTTGTACCCGTAAACGCACCCGCGGGTACGGGTCCAAAATCACAAATCCAAAAAACTCCAAATTCCAACCAAAGTCGGTTACGGGTACGGGTACGGGTACACAGCTTACGGGTACGGGTCGGGTAGGGTATAGCGCTAGCGGGTACGGGTAGGGTAGGGTAAACAAGTTTTTCCACGGGTACGGGTAGGGTATGCATTTTGCTGTACCCGCACATCTCTAACTTAAATGATACGCCAGAACCATCCGACGATAATTATCACTGGCCAAATGTATCAACGTGTGCTACGCGTATCATTTTCGAAGATTTCATATTGCCTCGTAATTCTGAGACTCCTATCGGGGTGACCAATTACAGTATACAATGCCGTCATCATCAAATTATAATTAAAATTATCTTTCTTTATCTGCACTGTGAGTAAACTAATCTACTGTTGCGTAGGCTATAAGTCCATTGTCCTCTTAATTTTTTTCTCTATGAGCTGAAGTTGAGTTGAAAGCATGAATTTCCTTTCTTTTTGCCGTGTCTTTCTGATTGCTGTTGACATTTGCAGTCCTGTCCATCCCATCCACGTCTTCCGCCCATCGTCTCTTCGGTCGCCCTCTTTGTCTTGTTCCCGCATCATTCTTTGCTGGATTGCCATTTCCTAATACCTTTCCCTAATAATCCATTGTATTCTAAATGCTTTTAGGATTATGGACAGAAAAACAAACAAACGAAGAAGTCCTGAAAAGAGCAAATACCAAACGAAAATTATTTCACATCTGCCAAAGACGCAAGTTGACTGTTGACTTATTTTGGTCACATACAAAGAAACACCAAAGATAACCTACAACAAACAATTCAACAGGGTATCATGCCAGGAAAAAGAGAGATCGGCCGAGCAGAAGATGGGTGGACGATATAGAAGAATGGTCTGGAATGGCTATAACAACAGCAACAAAAACATCACAAAACAGAACTACCTGGAAATGCCTGATTCATGATGTCACCTATCTTCAACTACTGAAGGAAAGAAGACAGGATGATGTTGAACTTCAAGGAATGCTTAAGCTTAACTACTTCTGGCTTAACATTAACTGAGGTGTGTTCAGTGCAGTGGCGTAGCGTGACTTTTGGGGGCCCGAGGGCATCTTTGACATGGGGGCCCCAGAGTTTCGAGTTGACGAGCAAAAAAAAGGTCCTCACCACATCAACATCATTTCTGGGGTTAGGGTTAAGTTTAAGTTAGGGTTAACCCTAACCTAACCCTAGCTTAGACCCCTCTTCGGGGGCCCCCCGCCCGGGGCCCGGGAGGCTGCCAACAAAGTGCCCCCTCGGCCCCCCTAGTTACGCCACTGGTTCAGTGATGGGCAACTAGTTAACTAATTAATTAGTTGCTAACTAAAAGTTTAACTAATTTTTTTAGTTATCTCCATAGTTTAATTAAATATAAATAGTTTAGTTAAAATCTATCAGCGAAACAGTTAAGTCCGAAGTGACAGATTTCGGTAGATTGCTCCCAAACATACGGAGCAGCTGCAAAGATTCAACTATAAGGAAAGGGTAGGCCCCTATACTATTGTGGACACTTTAGATAAAGAAGTGTGAGAGGGACTTTATCGAGACATTGGTATTGTTCGTGACAATTTATATAGCGCCGTATCAAAACAGAGGCCAAAATCAAGGGCGCTTTACAAGAAACCCGGGAACGAGATGTCGAGCAAATGCGTCTTTAAAGTTAAAGTTTAACTTTGTCGCGAACTCTCCAAAGGAGGTGTCAGACGACTAACTTTCCGGCAATGAATTCCAGAAGAGGGAATTTCCGTGCGAGAATGAGCGTTCTCCAAACTTTATATATATATATATATATATATATATATATATATATATATATATATATATATATATACAGGGAAAAACTTTTTTGCCAATGTTTATGTTATTTAGATTTTACACTCGTGAAAATTGGCTGACAAGCAAAAAAAAGGTCGTCAGCTTTTTCGCAAACTTGTAACTTGTCAGGTCGAAAGTGTTTTGCCCCCTCCTGAAAAACAGTGAAATGACGTCTCTGTATATATATACACTGTATATATACTATATATACAGTATATATAAAGGTACCAGCCAGTTAAGTGGAAATATCATGCCTGAAAGGGTTTTCCCTGCAGCTTAGTATGACCGAACCCTAGGACTTCAAATGAAATTGGTTGGGAGACACAAGCTGCATATATTTTATTTCTGGAATGGCCTGGCTTTTTGGAGTAGGCCTACCATCGATCGATTCCCTTAGAATATGCGCTTATGACTGGTGATATAGTAGTGCATACGAATTAATTTTTTAATATTAAGTGCTAGAGCAGTCGACCAATTGGAGCGATAGTATCGGCTAATAGTGCATGCTCTAAAAAGTACTGTAGGATACTAGATTCTGGTATGAAACATTGTAGAGCGAATATGACGTAATGTACCATGACGAAATTCTATCCCAGTTAATTTTTCCGCTTTCATTCATTCATTCATTCATTCATTCTTGGACGATTTCTATAGCGCTGTAACAAGGCTGAGGCCCACAACAAAAGCACATTAACATTAACATTAACTTTAACAGCTTTAGCCTACACAGATATATGCACATTATCCGCTCCGCATCCATTCTGATTCGCATAATCAGCATATTATCATTTGTCTGATCAGGTCTTAAAACATACCTGTTTTCCCTGTTTGATTTGGCCTATCCGCCGTAAGTTGCTCCCCTTCGACCGGCCATGACTAAACGGGGACTCTAATACGGCTTCGATTTGGTGAGATAGGCTAGTCATCATTATGTTTTTAGGTCCAGTACTCGAGTCCGAACGTTGGATAATTCCGGCTCTTATCTCCGGTCTAGGCAATCAGAGACGTAGATGGTACAGCGTATAATCCTTTAATCTGGGGTAGGTCGTCATTACTTTCCCCAGACGCACGTTTTACCTGGCAGCCTAACGCTGCTCCTCAGCTTACCACCGCCCTCTAGCGATTAAGGCTTAGGCGACCTGATTCATTGCATCCCCACCAAGAGTTCTTGAACCGCTTTGAGTGACTGAGTGACTCATTGATTGATTGAGCGAGTGAGTGAGTGAGTGATAAGTTCTGATAACCATCGTCGTCATCATCATCCCCATCATCACCATCATCATCATCATCATCATCATCATCATCATTTCCTGTTTACAAAATAAAACGCAAGCAACAAAATATTTACGGGCATTGAAGTAGCGATAAGCAACAATATAAAATCTTCTCGACTTTCGAAAAATCGTGACAAACGAAAAAGGTCGTCAACTATTTAACTTAGTTAATTTAACGAAGCCAATTAGCTTATGACCTTTTGTGCTTTTTTGATACCTCACTGCTGTCAGGACGAAAATCTAAGTGGTTGTGCATTGATTACAATTTAGTTGGCCTTTCTACTAACTGCAGCAGACCACAGGACTTAGGCCTACAGGAGTCGGTCTAATGCCGCAAAAGTGTCGACTGAAAACTTTCATATTGTGGTACGTAGTTGATTGAAGTGTAAGAACTGGTGCTATCAAATACATTATTATTTTTAAAATTAATATTAATATCGAAGCTGTTAGCGTGTTAACAATGAGAGACAGAGAGACAGAGACAGAGACAGAGACAAAGACAGAGAAGACTTGACTAATATTTGTTTGAATCGTTGCACAGCGAAAGTCTCTCGTAAAGGAAGTCTCTCTCGGCAGCCGAGCCAAGGAGGTTCGCCAGCTGAAGTTGTTCAGAGAGAGTTGTCCTAACGTAATCTCATCTTAGACTTCTATAGCGCCACGTCACAATTCACAGAAGCATCATCCGTTGACATATCAAATCAAAATCATTCAAGATCCAGGTCAAAGACGTTCTTTAACGCATTGGATACCTAATTGTACAGTATGTACCTGTCTATATCTAGGCGCTGAGACGATCGGTAGACAATATCGTAGACGACGCTGTCTAGGCCGGGAATTTCTTACAGCGCAGACCGTGAGTTCCGCTGTCATCGACAATGGGACGACAGTGACATGAATGGATCATTGGATCAGAAGCAGCAGCAACAGCTTCAGTATCAGCTGCAATAGTAGTAGTAGCAGCAGTAGCAGCAGTAGTAGTAGTAGTAGTAGTTGTAGTAGTAATAGTTGTAGTAGTAGTAGTAGTAGTAGTAGTAGTAGTAGTAGTAGTAGTAGTAGTAGTAGTAGTAGTAGTAGTAGTAGTATAGTAGTAGTGTGGCGAAATTGTATAATAGTTCAGATAGACGAGCCTCAAGTCCAATAATAAAGAATTGTTATAGTATGAGAATCCTTCAAAAGTAGTTTTTCCAGTAGTCGTTAGGCGGCGATAATGGTTAAGGTAGACAGTGATCGGCGATTAAAGTCGAACACACCTTCTTTAAGGCAGTGTGGAAACCCTATAAATAGAGGTCCCATCGACGGGTTAAGGGCCGGCGGACTCAGGTAGAACTCGGATTGCCAAATAGGTGGATGTACCGTCCTTAACTGGAGCAGGTACTACATTTCGCTAGAGAAGTGTCAAACCCACCGCGAAAGCGGGTCCCAAGGGGCGGGTATACCCCACTAAAGGTAAATCGCGACGCGGTAAGAGATGGAAGGAGTCCAGGATAGGTCCGGTAGATACCTATGTACGTGTAGTACCTGAGTCGGCCAAGACAGTGAGGCAGTACCTGAAGTAGAAGATATAGAGGTAGTACCTGAGTCAAGAAAAGGTAGAGGTAGAACCTGAGATAGAAGAGAGCGAAGTAGTACCTGAGAGAGAGCGAGGTAGTATCTGATATAGAAGTTGATGTAGTACATGAAATAGCAGAGGTAGTTATTACCTGAGATAACTGAAGTGCATGGAGGTAGTGACCGGAAGTCAAGAAGGTAGTACATGAAAGAATACTTGAGGTAGTACCCGGGTCCTCTGCCTTGGTTTTTGACACACACTTACTTGGCCACCAAAATTTTAAAAGTGTAACGGAAGGTTATGCTTTCTAGAGTACGAAGCATCGCAAAATTGGCAAAAATCTGCCGGTTGGCGTTGACAACTTTTAAACTTTGCGTAGTCATATTAAATTATAACATGTTGGTCTGACCACAAATGATGATGATGATGATGATGATGATTGCAATCTATGCGAATATGTATATAAAGGCGACACTGACACTTGATATTCATATTACACTGTTCAACAGGTAAAAAGTTTTGGGCTTAAAAATAGCTAATCTTACATAATTTTGGGGTGATACAAACGAAAATGACAATAATAAATGTTGATTGGCTCTAGTTTCCATGATATATGCAGTCATACAATGACGTAAGCCAATGAAAATTAGTATGCAACTTATGCTATGATCCCAATGACTGGAGGCTGTTTGTTGATGCTTCTAAGTCGAGTCTTAAAGCTGTATTGCTGTATAGCTGCATAATGGCAATCAGCTGCCGTCAGTTCCAGTGGCTTACGCAGTTTCAATGAAAGAAACATATGAAAACTTGAAAGAGCTTTTAAGGTGCATCGACTATGATCAACATCAATGGGCGATTTGTGGTGACCTGAAGGTGATTGCTATCCTACTTGATCTTCAAGGTGGATATACTAAGTACTGCTGCCTCATCTGTGAGTGGGACAGTCGTGCGAGAGAAATGCACTATGCCAAAAGAGACTGGTCATTACGGCAGTCATTGCAGCCTGGATCAAGAAATGTTAACCATCCAGCACTTGTAGATAGAAAGAAGATCATATTACCTCCATTGCACATCAAGTTGGGATTAATGAAAAACTTTGTGAAGGCATTGGACAAGAATAAACCAAATTAAGTAAATTTCCAGCACTTAGTACTGCAAAAATAAATGAAGGAGTCTTTGTTGGGCCACAGATTCGTGAACTTATTCGTGATGACGAGTTTCTTTCTCTGTTGCGTGGAAAGGAAAAGGCTGCTTGGACAGCATTTGTATCAGTGACATCAAATTTTCTTGGAAACAATAAGGCACCAAACTACAAGGAAGTAGTAGAACAACTCAAGACTTACAGAAATCTTGGTTGTAACATGTCCCTAAACATTCATTTTCTACATTTTCATCTGGATTTCTTCCCACAAAACTGTGGAGCAGTGAGTGATGAACACGGCGAGCGCTTCCACCAAGACATTGCATAGAAAGAAGATATCAAGGTAAATGGAGCCCATCAATGCTTGCTGAATATTGCTGGACAGTTGTAAGAGATAGCCCTTTCCTCGAATACAAGAGAAAAGCCAAGAGAAGCAAAAGCGACACAAACTGAAGACAAAACTAGTGAGTAAATTAAGTATTAAAATGTTTCAACTTAGCATATGGCCATAATTTTTATGGGTAAACCGATGCAATATATTATGCCATGCAGGCTTTGTTATATTTTCAATATCAATTGCTTTATATTTGTGGCAAGATATATCTATCTATGTAATTATTGTGCATTATGTAGTCATAACGCCTATAGTAGAGAACTTTACTTTTACAGAAAAACTATAGCCAATTGACAAATTTCATTGTTATATTTGAACTCAGAATGTGAAATTCATTAAGAAATGGAACCCTTTGTTTTCAAAACTGACAAAAAATTAAAATTTGTTGCACAGTGTTATTAACAACATCTTCCTGCCAATAATGCCCAGTTTCTAGGAACGAATTTTCCATAGACATCAGGTTAGTCATCTCTGGATCGCCTATGTTGCATCTAAAGCCAACAAATGCAAGAAGCTTCCACTTTGCTATAAGGCCAATAAAACTTAATAGCAAGAGTTCAAAAGTTTACCGCCACCCTATGAAACAGCCCGACATAGGGCTCATCCATATGGTACGTACGTACGCAAAAAGGGCACATTTCAACCCCCTTCCACCGTTTGCACAGCGTACATAGGCAAAATCTCCTAAGTCCGACCCCTCAGTGCGTACGTACTATACGGATGGACCCATATCGAATTTTTAGCATTCGTCTCTCTATCTGTCTTTCTGCCTGTCTGTATGTATATCTGTCTGTGTCTCTCTCTAATGTCGTCTTAACTGCGACAATTGTTCTTTCTGTTGTCGCAGTTTCTCCTTCAGCAGCGAAATGCGATCTTCCTGTCGCATTCCAGAGACGGCCGTTTCATAGTCTTCGCCAGTTTGATCGGAACCTGACTGGTCCTGACTGGCGGAGGAAGGGGGCCCGGGGCTCCCGGCTCCTTCCGCGTCTCCAGCTTCGACCCTATCCTCCGTCTCCAGCGGCATCGGCGGCGGCGGCGGCGGAGCGACGGCGATCGGACTCGGCCTTGTATTCGACCGGTGTTTCGGCACCGGTATCAGGAACGATCCTCCGCCCTCCGTCTTCACGAGGTAGTACTTTGTCTCTTCGCCTCTAGGTTTCGAACCCGACGGTGCCGGAGAACTGAGAGCGGGAGCGGCGGCCGGTGTCGGTTTTATCACCAGAGGGCGTGCGGAATTTGCGGTCGAAATGATTAATTTCGGCGGCGACGGTAGAGACACGGCGGCCCTGGCTGCAATCGGCTTCAGGAGAGAGGATCTGGGGACGAAGATCTGTCTCGGGCCGGCGAAAACGGTCGAACTGCTTTTCGCAACATCGACGAACGTTTCAGGGTCGACAATGGATCGACTGACCCTCCTTCTTCTCTTCTTTCCATCGCTCTCGCTCGACGGTCCTTCTGCCCCACCGGGCGTAGAGAAGTCACCCTCCCACTGACTCCGGACTCCAATCGGTTTGCGCTTGGCTGCTCGTTTTCTGATCGGTCTAGCGGGTATTTCCTGATCAACTGCTTCGCTTCCATCTTGACTCTGATCAACTAGCAATTCGTGCTTAGGTTTTCGGGCGCTTCTTCGTCTGTTCGAAGTACTGGTACTGTCTGTACTGAAATCGGAACATTTCGGAACGATCTCTTCAGCTGGTACATCTAGGCCCATACTAGTTTGCGTACTTGAATTCAACGGAGACGTGATGTCGTCTAAGCAAGTTTTCTTTCTCGAACGAATCTTCGCTCGATTTGCGGTCCTCGCAGGATCTGATGCGAAGCCGAGTTCTGCGGAATTTTCCTCGTACGATTCATTTTTCGCCGTATTTTCTGCGTCCGTTGGTTCCGATTTTCGTCCGGCTCTTTTTCTGCGAACAACGGGGGCCAGTTCCAGATCTAAGCTCCTGTTCCCGTTGACTTCATGCGGTAAGTCCGTTAACATGCGCTTAGCAATGCGAGGACTGCGTATTTTCTCGGCGTCCATACCGGCATCAGAAGGACATTTCGGAATCGAAAATTCTGATTTCGCTCGAATCAGAACCAACATCCGGTCAGATTCTTTTCCAGGACTCTTGAAATTTCCCGACCCATCGACCCGGATTCTAGCGTCGTTTTGTTTTGGTTTCCTGGTATTACTCGGTTTTCCGGTTCCGCTTCGTATTTGATCCAGATGGCGCGCCACCCATTTGGTGTACGGTTTAGAGACGTTCGTCTTCCCCAGTAGAACTCTGCAGTCGACCACGTCCGCTCCCCGCTGCCTCTCCCCAGCGGTCTTCGGTCCTCCACCGGTCCCCTCTGCCGTGACCGGGAAAGGAGCTCGCGGACGGGCGCTCCGTCTTTTCGCCGTCTCGGTCTCCGTCTCGGTCTTCGTCACGCTTCGCTTCTTGTCGAGCGAAACGCAAACCGAATCAACTGGAACTTTTCGCCGGAAAGTATTCCTATGACCGGCCACCAAAGAGAACCGTTCTTCTTCTTTGTCGCCATGACAACGCTCGTCGGCGCTGGTGACGTCAGCGCCTCCGTCACCGTCTTCGTCGTCAACGCGAAGACCGGTGTTTCTGATGACGTTAAGACGGTGATCGGAGGTGGATCCGGTCGGATGTTGCCGGTCTTCGGACGGCAGTGTCAGAGCAGAGGCAGCCACCGTTGCCTCGTCGACGCTCAGGCACGTCAGGGCGTCAGAAATCCAGAAGCTCTCTGACCTGGAATTCCGGATGGAATGACACGGTTCCTGGTCCGGTAGAGGATCCGACCGATCGTGAGCGGAAAGAGGTGGAGTGGGAATGTCCGTTGCAACCGGCAACCCGTTCTTTTCGTTGCCATACTCGGACAGTGCAACCGGTTCATCTGGTTCATCTGCGTCGTCATCTGGAACAATCTCGATGACCTTGATGTCCTCGGTGACCTTGAAGTCGTCGGCGACCTTGAAGTCATGGGTGGCCTTGTAATCCTCTGTGACCTTGTAGTCATCGGTGACCTTGTAGTCCTCGGTGACCTTGATGTCCTCAGCGGCCGCTGCTTCGTCCTCGTCTACCGAAGGACAAGAGTCTGAACGAGGAGAAGGAGGAGAACGAGGAAGAGACGAGGCCACTGGAAGGACAACGTCCGAGGTTCGTTCTGGATCTTTCCTTTGCATCTGAATGTAACGCACAGCGTTCGTCTTCGAGTCTCTCGCCTCTACCAACACATGTCCGGGCTTCAACCGGATCACACCGCCGCGCGGCGCGACCCCGCCGGCGGCGGCGGCGGCGGTCTCGCCCGAACCACTTCCCCGCGGCATGCGTATCAAGACGGTCTTCTTCGCCGCGGGTCCTTCGTCGAGACCGACTCTCTTCACCAGGATCGTCGTCGTCGTCGTCGGGGGAACGGGACCGACCACCGACGGGGAACCATGCTGCACCACGTACTGGAATGATCTTGGTCCGTCCTGGGCGCCCATCGGGCGGCGAATGACGCTGGGACCGACTGGGCGTACCAGTTGGGTCGCTCGGATGACGGACACGCTTCCCCCTCCTTTCAACCCGGAACCCTGCACGGGCACGGCGACCTTCACTCCGGGATGAACCGTTCTCACTAGGGGCAGGAGATTCTCTCCGGCCGGCACTCCTATCGCCGTCGCTGCAGTCCTGGGCTCGACTTCAGTACCGCCCCCCGCGCCGTTGACGCCGGTCCTCGGCCGGACGGTAACAAGGGCGTGACCACCACCGCCACGTCCCTTACATCTGGATAAGAATGACGTCAGCTGGGGAGCAGAAAGACATCGGGGGTCGGACTGACCGGATCTCGCCAGATCGGGAACGAGAGCGAGCGTCCGTTGAGTGGTGGAGCTAGCCGAGGAGACCGCGGTTTGAGCCTGGATGCTGACCAGAGCGTCCTGAGACGGTTGGACGGTGATGGTGCCTGGAACCATCGTGGTCGACGGCAGAGAATTTAGCGGAATCTTCAGTTTCTTGGTCACTCCGTTTACGGAAACGTTCACCGATTGAAAGGAACCCTGAGGATTGGACATTGTCAACGGTCAACGCTGAAACAAAATTTTAAAAAACATTCAAGTACTCTAGTATCTGGCTCCATATTCTTTCTTCAATCAATAATTATCATTAAGTCGATGTGAGGCATTAAAACGCATTAAAAAGTGATAAAACTCAATAACTAATTAACAGAAGAGCGTGGAAATCTGCAAAATCAAGCCTGTGGTGGAGTCTCTTCAACCGTTTTGTCCGTGACATTATTTTCCGCGGACATTATGTCCGGCCACGGCCCGAACACCGTTGCCTTTTAAAAATCAATTGCTGCACCCAGCAAACAGAATATCAGACGGACAGAATTATGTAACACGAATGTGCAAAAATTAAATTATTTCTTTTCGGTCAGCAGAGAGTTCTGTCGATTTGGCGATCAGCAATGGAGTCTGCACTGCTGCAGACGTTTATTGTGATGGACTCATCCACATCTCTATAATTTTCTGAGGGATTTCCCAAAAAGCGACCATAGGCGTCCGGAGGAGGGTGAAGGGGGTGCAATTGTACCCCTGAAAAAATTGTGGAGTCATGAAAAAAGTAAAATTACTTCGTTTTTTTGTCACAATACCTTGTTTTGCTCCCCCGGAAATTTTTTCATTTCTTTCGTCACAAGACCCTGTTTTGCACTACCCCCTGGAAAAATTTCTGCGGACGCCCATGAAAGCGACTTAAAAATTTGACAAGCAAAGCGAAAAACCAGCGATGCCTCTTTGGCGTAAAGTACTAACGTTAGAGTTTCGCGTAAAGACAAGCTAAATAAAACGGTTATTTCAAAATCAATTGAGTTAACAGTTAGGGGCATTTTTAAAACTCTTAAAAAATTTACGATTGATCAAAACCTCTGAAATTTAACAGTTCTTTTTTCATTTAAAACTGAATTCTCGTCCAAAGTTAATTCATTCACTTTTATGGTAAACCTTCAAAATACAATTTGTCTTCTTTCGTAGATAGATGCTGTATCCCCAGTGTTGGAGTTGCGAAATTTGAGATGGGGGGGGGTTGAGGGCTGAAATTCAATGAATGACAGACTGCATGTACCCAATATGCGATTTTTGGGAGGGTTGAAAAGTTAGCTGGCGGGGGGTTCAACCCCCGGCAACTCCAAAACTGTGTATCCCAACTTCTTAAACTCTAAGCTCTGCGCCCTAAAGTATAGGTTTTACAGTGTATGCTTACTACAAGGATTGTTCCATTTACCGAAGGGTTGAAGAATTTACTACTTCTCAGTTCTCACCATAAGCGAGAGATGAAACGAAAATTTAGGACTTCAGAGCGTCTATCTCCAACCGCCACTGGAGGTCGAAAATATCCGATCCCATTATTTTTTCAGAAAAAGCGACCATTAGCATCGCCACGGGGGACAAATGGGGCAACTGCGCCCCCCCCCCATCTGACCCCAGACCACTTATCAGATTCGCGCAAATCCGATGGGAAAGTTTTTTGTGGGGGTGGGAGTAAGGAATTTGACACGCCAGCTCCCTATTGCCACCCCAACCCAAAATTCCTGGCGACTGCACTGAAAGCGACCGACTGGATTCCTTACCTTATCATGGGCGTAGCGACGGGGGTATATCGGTATATAACCCCCCCCCCACTCAGGCTACCTTAAAATTTTAATGTGTCTTTTAAGATTGTCAAAGTTTTTAAAGATCTATAACCTACCAATCACATTATACCCCTCCCCAATCGAATTCCTGGCTACGCCCATGTACCTAATGTTATAAAGACTGCAATATGACAGTAAATGGCGTTGGCTCATTAACGATGAGCACATAAAATCCTCTAAAATCTTTTTGATCTGAAAATGAATATATTTCTCAAATATTAAAAATGTCATGTTTATGGAGCTCCAAACAGGGGCGTAGCGACGGTGGGTATATCGGTATATAACCCCCCTCAAGAATCAGTCTACCTTAAAGTTTTTTAATGTGATTTATATGTGATTAAATGTAGTTTATATGGTTTATAGTTAAGGTTTATACCCCCAAATATTTATACCTTCCCAAATCAAATTCCTGGCTACGCCCCTAGCCCCAAACACTCTTTTTCTTAAAGACTTCTCTTAAGAATTCAAAATACCAGACTTAGAAGAATAGAGGTAAAGGTAGTCGCGTACTCGAACGAGGGTTTCCGGTGCTGATCTCCGGTATCAGGCAAACAGCGACGCAGGTGGCTTACGTCGTTAATCTACAGTGTAGAGCAGGTTGCCATTATTTTCCCTAGACCTGCGTTTTACCTTCGCAGCTTAGTGCTGCTACCAATTTATCGACGCCTAAGCGATGCACAGCTTGTTTGGCCGCCGGCAACACGACTTGATCCCGGGATGGTCACCCATCCAAGTACTAACCGCACTCAACGCTGATTAGAATAGGGTTTATTAACGAAGAAACGGGCCCTAATTAATTAATCCTAGCTGATCCGAGTTCATAATGCTTTGCCTAATGCACTTTCCTCTTTCACCGAAAACCGTTATTCAATAAAAGTTAATTTTAAGCATTACAAGAAAAAGGACACTGGCATTAGATGGCAAAATTCAAAATGGGTTCCAAGCATTTTAACATCATAAGAAATAATTTATTGACATTAAAAGCGCTATAGAAGTATGGTGCCAAAGGCGCATATATAGTGTTTATGATAACAGCGCTATAAAAATCGCATCCTACTGGTAAATAAGATCGCAATAGTAACGAAAATTCCAAAAGCTTCGCTTCTGAAAATTCAAAGCCGTTCAGAGACGATATTGTTAAGCATAGGCCTACTATCATCCCTGTTATAGGCCTATAGGCCTATTAAAATACAAAAGCTCCAGAAATATAATATATTTTCAAAATCTGAATGCATATTTTCAGATTAGCCTCAGGGCGTAGCGACGGGGGTATATCGGTGTGTATACACCCCCAAAAATATCTTAAAATGTTTAATGTGTTTAAGATTTTCAAATTTTTTAAAGATTTGTAGCCTGCCCCCCAATCACATTATACCCCCCCCCCCAATAAAATTCCTGTCTACGCCCTTAGCCTACATCCATTCTCTTTATTGCCGCCAATCAAAACGACACATGCCTAAGCAATTATGGTATTTGAGTACAATTAGGCCATCATTTGAGCATTTCATGATATAAACGATGTTGTGCGCGTCAATAGGATAGGCTGTCAATCTACTGTCAATCTGCTGTCAATCTACTGTCAATCTGCTGTCAATCTACTGTCAATCTGTTGTCAATCTGCTTAAGGAGTCAAAATTTCAATGTACAACAATTATCTTGTGCGTCAATACTTTTCTTGAAAGTTGTTCTTCTGCTTGCCTTGAAATTTGACCACGAGATCTTGTGAGATGCGTGCGTGTACAACGATGTTGTAAATAACAGTGCAGCAAATCTTGTGCCTTCACTCGTCAGTTAAAACAGGTTTTCTTCGTTGGGTGTAGTTTAACGATATCGACAATCTTTATCAAACTACATCTTAAAGAAGAGGCCGCCCTTATTGCCCAACGATAAAAGGAAGGCCATCGTGGTTCATAACGCAATGGTACAGGATTTGACTTTCGATATCGATGTCAAACGCGGTTCGATTTACCTCCAAAATGCACCTTTGTTCCAGTGTAGAGCCCGACACAGTTCTTCGTAGACACAAGAGTCCGGATCTTAGACCAATGTTCATTAGCCTGTCCTTTCTATTGAAGCTATCTGGTACGTACAGTAACCTACTAATTTTTTTCGAACGGTCGGAAAGAAAAATGGCTACAACTTCCGGTTAGCAGCGAGTGCGCATGCTCAGACATTTATGACCAATAGGATTACTGCGCTACTGAAGCCATTTCGTAAACAGTCGAAATATATGGAAAGCCGGTTCCTGCATAATTATTGTTCTGCGTTCGTTTCAGGGCGCGCGTTTACACGTTGCTTGAATGAACCAGGTCATGTGTGAACGGATGTTAAGGCAGAACAGCTTGAGTTCATTAATTGCTGAATTTGCTGTGCTACCAATTGGGTTGTACCGCTGTGGTTTTATAATTTTTCACGGAGTTACAGTTTCATTTATATAATTTCTGGTGTTCTCAAATAAACCTAAATGCACGACAGGTTAGGTTAGCAGTGATCTTTGCGCTCAGCCAAGTTGTATATCTAATAATAGTCTAGCCGCTAAATAGCGTAGGCTTTCCGTTGTAAATCGATACCTCAGAGAATCTATACCGTTTGTTATCGAAGTCGAATACGAGAGAATAAAGTTAACAATCTGGTAGGAATATTCATTGTTGGCTGGAAAGATGTTAGACTGTTTAAACGCGAAGGGACAGTGTACTTACCTTTCGTGATCATCGTGGTCTCATCAGGGGCGGCGCTGGGACCCGCCCCCTCAGCGCCGCCCCTGGGTCTCATCCGGTCAGTCAATCAAGCACTTCTATAGCGCCGCTACTTCAAGCAGCGAGTATCAATCGCAAATTAAATAGGTTATTATTATTATTATTATTATTATTATTATTATTATTATTATTATTATTATTACAATTTCTTGTGCGGCATATTACTAATTGTCAAGGGCAAGGGAACAATACAGGGTTCAGATTAACAACTAAATTAAATAACAGTAATCGTACAAAAACAAAATGAATGGAACAGTAGGCCTACTCCAGTAGGTTACAGTTACACTATAATTGGAATGGTCTAAATATTAGCAATTTTGAATATTTATCGTCAATAACCAATAAAATATCAAATAAGGATATTAGAAAAAAATCATGGGCAGCGGGTGAAACACAGATTAATTAAACTTCGTCAGGGCCAATAAGTTATAAACAAATTTCAATTATTTCAAAACGCCTTTAGATTGCGCCTTAACTACTGGCTCAGTTCATTTCTACGCTTCAAAATTCCTAGGGTCAAATCAATAATGTAGGCCTAAGCCTAGGACTATATTTTGATTTCAGTTAGACATGCCTAAATAACTGGCCAAAGCACACCACGTCAAGGCAAATTAGGTCGCGGAAGGATACATCGATGACTCATTCGTGCCTGAAATCAAGACTCGCCCATCAAATTGGACAAACAGATCGCTTTGTTTACATACATCGCATGGAAACTGATCATTGTCTATATGCCCACAACACTGCAAAATATAAATTTAAACACATTTAGTTTAGACCTTGAGCTTTTTACTACATGCGCGAATGGCTCATTGTTACACGTTGGATACATTACCAGGAATCAGTGTTTTATACAGGCCTGTTAGGAGGGAGATTCCCCCCCCCCCCAACTCAAAATCCCCCCAAATCCCAGAACTTACACACATTTTGCATTGAACTGTGTCTTTTCCCCTCCAACCAAGTCGATCCCCCCCCCGAAAGCCTCAATTTCCCTCCAAAGGCCTGGAGTCTGGATAAAACACTGCCAGGAATACTCAGCATTGACGTAAAGCTTGGATGATACAGTGGGACACCCAACCCCTACATCGTCCCCCTCCCTATGGAAACCTCTCAAAATGTGGCTATGGGGAGGGGGAGCTCGGGCCTAGAGGCCCAATAGAAGTCTACGACTGAAGAATTCACCATAGTAGGTCGCATGTTTGAACAAAGAGGTTTCTGAACAGTTAACTCTAAGCCACATTGACAAAACTTTGGCAACGTATAGCAAATAGGGCTTCACTGTGCAGGTTTAATTAAGGATGCAATTAAATGACAGTTAAGGACACCATGTCCAATAATTCTCCCACACCATTGCTCAGATCTGTTCATTTTTCTCTCTGCCAGATGGTAATGAATACACTTGATTTCGATTTAATTAAGAATATCAACAAAACAGACCTAACCACGAAAACATGTCGGGATTTTAATATTACACTCCACAATGCCGTTATTTCAATGGAAAACCAATAGGCATGTCTACAAAGTCTTTCCAGGATTTCTTTACAATCTAGCTGCTGCCAGATTCGAACTCCGATGGTTCATCGTTACTTCGCAAGCAATAGTTATCCCAATAGTAACGCATTTTTGCGTATCAGCGCTGAAACTTAATTAAGTTAATGTAATTACAATTCACAGATAAGTGGTCCAGGGCTATTTCTATGATTGTGAATTTGGGGGTGTCGACCTCAAATTGGGGGGGGGGGGGCGGTGTCCGGAGCTAATTAGTATGCATACCATTGTCACATTACCAAATTTGGGGGCTGTCGACCTCAAATGGGGGGGGGTGCTAGGGGGTGTAAAATATCCCTGAAATCGTGTAGAACTTCGGCTTTACTTAGCATGACTTAGCATGATTTAAAGTGGCTCAGGAGACATTACCGCCCGTGTGAAAGCCACTAGGGGCGCTAACGGGGCTTGAACCCGCTCCGTCAGCCTACCGCTCCAGCGCGTAACCCACTCTGCCGTCTTCTGCCGGCTTTGTCAACATCTTGCTCGATGAAGTCCGGGAGTCGGCGGTTGCAGATGATCGTATTTCATGTCCACTGGCGTCGATTGGACGGCAATGTCACATGATAATGTGGCAAGCGTAGCGCATATTGCACTTAAACTGCCTGACCTACATATCCAACAGCAGATTGGCATTATCACATCGCTGCAAAATGTGCAGCCTATCACACTAACAGGCACTGCCTAAGTTTAACCTACATATCCCAGAGCAGAGTGCTAGTAAAATCTCGTAATTTTATATAACGCTTTGGTGTAGTAGCAGTGCAGTAGTAGCTGCTTAATCTTATGCGGTTGAGCTTTCTTGAAATAGCTATAGGCAAGATGGATTGTTGGTCGGACAAAGGTCAGTGTATCCATGAGGCGATTGGTCAACGGGTCATCAATACTAGATGAGTCACTTGGGTCTGGGACTATGACCCATCAAATTCTTAAATTGTTGTCCCCTTGAAATTTGAAATCAGTCTGCCCTAATAAAGTCAATTTTATCATAAGAGCGATATGAAACTGGATAATAAATTTTTTACAATTGACTGCCTTCGTTCTATTCCTCCTCATCACAGACTATCATATCATATTTATGTAGCGTCTATTAACTCAGTGGTTCTCAACCCTCTTTGCCTTGCGGACCATTTTTAAAGTTTAAAAATTTCTCGCGGACCACCCGATAAATTGAGCAGGTATCTGCTCCTATAAAGAGTAATGATGACCTTTTGTTCCTTTTTGCTTGTCAGACTTTTTCACGTTGAAAATGCACAAGATATACACAAAATGTGCCGATAGGCCTGACCTTTTGTGCTGATGACCTTTGTTTGGTTCGTCTCGTTTTTCAGATTGTTTACATGGAAAATTTATATGTCTAATTTTTATTTACGTTTTTTAGACTTCGCCGCGGAACACACTAGACCCCTCTCGCGGACCAATTGTGGTCCGCGGACAACTGGTTGAGAACCACTGTATTGACTGTCTCTGCTGAATTCACCGCGGTTCTTGTCGGTTAATTCACAGCCAATAGTTTATTCACCGCCAATAGGGTTAGGTTTAGGGTTTGGGTTAGGTTTAGGATTAGGGTTTGGGCCTTGGGGCAAGGTTTAGTGTTAGGGTTTGCCGGTTTGGGTTAGGGTTAAGTTGGCGGTGAGTTTCCCGACAAGCCCTTACATTTACCCCTTGTTGGCGGTGAATTAACCTACAAGTACCTTGACCGCTTAGCACAGCAGAGAATAACACTGACAGACATCTACATGTAGAATTTACTGGCAGATATGTTGAAATCACAGCCTTAGACGGTCATCCAAGTGACTGCATAACGGTAGTACAGGCCTACTGATCATTCATATGCACATTTGAACTAGAACGTGCCATTAAACAAGTCTTACTAAGGCTTCATTTGATTATATTTTAATATAAAAAGCCTAATTTTATTATATTTTAAAGATATTTTAGAGATGCGTTTTAAGATATTTAACGATAGTCTAAAGACATTTCAAAACATTGAGCGATATATGAAAGTTATTTTAAAGATACTTCGAAGACATCTGAGACACTTTTAAAATAAGGAAACTTTCGCCCTCCTAGGCTACAAGCTTGCGATGAGACGTTAAAACGTGACCGTCGCCATTTTTAGCCACAAAAAACCCGACAACTATTCGAAAAAAGCATCGATCGTGAGGGCAACATCCCCCTCTTGGTTTCTCGTCTTTCGACAGATCCTAAGCAGACCAAACGAACTAACTGTTCGACGGTCGACAGTCGCAACATCGACCGGTCTTATAGTGGCGCTACGTAAATTAGAACAGAACGCTTCGACGGAGAACATCAACAAAAAATCTTTTGCAGGAGGTCTGCTCATGAATATTTAGCAGTCTAATCAGGTTCATTTGCATGTCAACGTCTGCGCGGAGCTGCAAAGAGATCTGCCACTAATTAAACTGGCATAGAGACCTTGTTGACAGCTCTCCGTCTCCGTCGAGACGTTCAAGTAAGTAAGTAAGAGAATTCGTCGAAAAAATGTCTTCACAATTATATATCAACAACTTTGGTAAATTTACTTAGCGGAATCGTGCGATGTTTACTCTGGCGACTGTTGTAAAAGCCTTTATAAGTACCATAGCACTTATATTGGTCCAGTAGTGAGTACAGACGTTTATGTCATTGCGTACTGCAAAGTTTTGTTGTTATTTCTAAACTCAAAAACAAGAAGACAAAGAAGGAGAAAACAGGGATAAAAAATCTAGAAGACAAAAAGGTCAAATAATGAAATTACATTATCATTGCATAAGGTGAATGAATGGCCGGTTGGAACATACTGGCTCCAAACAGAGGGCAGATCCTGTCAAACCACTATAAACCCTGCTAGTATTATTTAGGGGTTGTCCATTAATTACGTCAACAATTTAGGGAGGAGGGGATTTGAAAAGTTTGACAGTTGTTGACAGGGGGGTCAAGAGAAGTTGACGTCAACAATTTCACTTTTTACAAATAATCAAAAATTAGGAAATTTCATGGAATACTACTTATTACAATGGAACAAAGCATGGCAAAAAAGGTCATCACCACCATATTTTGACACTCGATGAGCAAAACAGGGAAAAATGGACATCACCGCAAAAAAATAATAACCTTGTTATTGGTACCTGTCATTGATCTTGGGGGGAGGTCAACAGTTTTTGACGTTATTATAGGGGGTAACTGAAAGTTGACAGTTGTTGACAAGGGGAGGGGTCAAAAATTGCCCAAAAATTGTTGACATAATTAATGGACAGCCCTTTATCATCATAATCATCATCATCGTCGTCACCGTCATCGTCATCGTCGTCGTCAGCATCACCACCGTTGTCGTCGTCAGCATCACCACCGTTGTCATCGTCAGCATCACCACCGTTGTCATCGTCAGCATCATCACCGTTGTCGTCGTCGTCGTTGTTGTCATCATCATTAGGAGCAACAACAACATCGACGATTCGACAAGATATTTTATTTTCGTATTCATCGAAGATTCTCGGAAACCATTTTGCCTCAAGTTCTTCCAATTAACAGGATCATTAGAGACAAAAGGCGTTTTACCCATCGTCTATATGCGACCTTCTAAGATTTATTAATCATTTCCGATGTCTAATGAAGGTATGTTACGTTCAATTATATAAATATATAAAATAAAGATTAAAAGGGTCTTCGATATATTCATAGATTTATTCGGCTTACGCTTTTAACAGTTCTTATCTAAATATTTAACACATGGCACTTATAATATTATGCCTTTTCTATCTGCGGTATTCAATATTTTAACATATATTTTAACTTTATACATGAAAGTTCAGTAAATAAAGGCCAGGTGGCCAAACATAACATATTGAATGTAAATTGATTTTTAAAACCAGAAACGACAGTTAGGGTCTATGCCTATAGCGAATAGAAAAACTCTTGCTTTCCAGACCTCCTATGGGGCTGTCCATTAATTATGTCAACAATTTAGGAGGGAGGGGGTTTGAAAAAGTTTGACAGTTGTTGACAGTGGGAGGGGGTCAAGAGAAGTTGACGTCAACAATTTCACTTTTTACAAATAATCAAAAATTAGGAAATTTCATGGAATACTACTTATTACAATGGAAAAAAGCATGGCAAAAAGGTCATCACCACCACATTTTGACACTCGATGACCAAAACAGAGAAAAAATGGTCATCACCGCAAAAAATAATAACCTTTTTATTGGGACCTGTCATTGATCTGGGGGGGGAAGGGTCAAAAGTTTTTGACGTAATTATAGGGGGCTAACTGAAAGTTGACAGTTGTTGACAAGGAGGAAGGGGGTCAAAAATTGCCCAAAAATTGTTGAAATAATAAATGGACAGCCCCTATTATTAATAAAATTTAGTACCTCTTTTTCATTAGAATAGGCAAGAAGAGTCTCACAGCCATTCTTCGTCTCAATAGAGATGTCCCGAATCCAGCGTCCATTTTGGCTGCGCTAATGGACATCAAGACCGAAGCTCGTCTAATCTTTTCCGACCAAAGATCTGGAGACATTCATGACGCCTCCCGCCCCCATCAGACTCTATGGCGGAGCGCCAGCCTCAGAAGTTTCGAACAAAATTAGAGTTAGAATTCAGAAATAAACCGTGATCTCTGCGGCATTTTTCACCACTACCACCACCATCTTCGTCACCGCCATCTTCATCGCCATCATCATTATCATCATCATCAGCAGCAGCAGCAACAACAACAACAACAACATTAGCATTATATTTTCATAATCTTTGGAGCTTTAAAGTTAACTCCGTTCACGAAGAGCATTTTGCCTCAAATTCTTTCAATGCCCAGGAGGTTTTAGTATATAATTATCTATCGACTTTCGGTTAAACGGCTTTCGACAATTTATGCAGCGTTTAAGGCGTCTAATTAAGGTATGCAACGTTCAATCATCTAAAAGAGTTGAAAGGGTCCTCAACAGGGCGCGATTTGTAGGAGGAAAGGGGAATCTTTCCCCCCACTGCCCAACTGCATCTCCCTACTGCTACATCCCCCACCACTACATCCCCCACTGCTACATTTCCCAACAACTACACCCCCAAGCTCGACATATCTTCCCCCCCATTGCTCCAGGTCACAAATCGCACCCTGGTCCTCAAGATATTCCAAGATCTACTTGGCAGCTCTAATCATTTCTCGTCTAAATCATTAAAAACATGGTATTTACATTCTTTTTCTTTTGCGATATACTGTTCAAAATATTTTTGACGAATCTCAGATTTGTTCATAATGGTCAAAATTCGCCAGGTGGCCAAACATAACATCTGGATTGAAAATCGTTTTTTAAAAAAATCAACAGTTACTGTCTGGCGGATGGAAAACGCTTGCTTTCCTGGCTTTCTTTTACTCATCAAATTTATTACATCTGGGGCTCTGTACCGGTCGCCAGAAATTGTGAATAATACCAGATTTAAAATTGTAGATTTGGGGCAAATTTGCAGACTATGTGGCCAGTGTTTATTCTAGCCACTTACAGTGTAGACATGGGGGACGAGAGTTTAACGTACTTGGGTTGAACAATGTTTCTCATGTTTGACAAGCAAAATAGGTCACCCTTATATATTTTTCCTTCTCGAAATACCTGACAAGCAAAAAAAGAAAAAAGGTTATCATTGTATTTTTTCCTTTCGAAATGTCTGACAACCAAAAAAAGGTAATCCTTATATTTTCCCTCTCCAAGTGCAAAAAAAACACCCGTCGTCAATTTTTTTTGGGGGGAGGGGAATTTCATACTCCCCAAGCCAAAATATAACAATTTGGGGGAAATTTATAACTTTTTTTTCGGGGGGGGGGTTCTCCCCAGAGAAGGCCTAGAATAAACAATGTATGTGACAGTTAGGTCTATTTGCGATATCCCATCCATTAAAAATGGTCTTAATGTATCAGCCAGAATCTTCCTCAATTTGCAGGATTTCGTTGACCTATGTTTTAAACATCTCTTATTTAGATGATTTGAAAAACGTGGCATCCCGATGTTTTCTTTTCAACTGCAGTACATAATATTTTATCTTTCTTAAATTTGTTGATTATAGTTGAGTCACAATTCGCCAGGTGGCCAAGCTGAATGAAAGTTGATTTTAAAACTCTGTTGTAATAGACAGTTGCTGTCTAGGCCTAGAGAATAGGAAAGGGCTTACTTACCCAGACTCCTTTTTCTGATTCAAATTACTCCGCTCTCTCTCTCTCTCTCTCTCTCTCTCTCTCTCTCTCTCTCTCTCTCTCAAACAAGAAGCTATTTAGAAAACGGGTTATTATTACATGGTTGTTAACGCACATTAAGTCATTCACAAGTGAAGAATCATAAGTGCGGGGTGAGTCACGTGACCTAAATAGTGTAGGCCAAACAACAGAGTGCAGTTTTCAGTGTGAAAAAGGTTTTTAAATTTTTTTGCTTGTCAGACCATTTTGGAGAGTAGAAAACGTTTTTTGCTCGTCAGGTTTTTCGGAGACTTGATACATTTTTTTTCATGGCCCACAAATTTTTTTTTGTACCGAGGCCCGGAATTTCTCTCGGCGGCCTTGATTGTTCCAAACAGACGGAGCAGCGATTGCGAAGGAACGGTCGGTGATAGAAAGGCGAGTGCGCCGCTGTTATCAGTTTATTAGCACCACGTGATCTCAGTAGGCGACACTGAGTCTCTGCATCTGGACGACGTATGCCATGTAGCTGGACTGTTAAACTTAAACTTACTTAAACTTAGCATGATTTAAAGTGGCTTAGAAGGCATTACTGCCTGTGTGAAAGCCACTAGGGGCACTGACGGGGCTTGAACCCGCTCCGCCAGCCTGACGCTCCAGCACGTAACCCACTCTGCCATCGTCCGCCCCTGTTGTGTTGCTATTGTTTGAGGATTGGAAGACACAAATGCTATTTTTATTGCTAGAGTGGTCGACAAATGAAATTAACTGGACGACACGATAGTAATGGTCAATAGTGCAAATGCTGTCTAAAGAAACCTAGATACTATACGATACTAGACTAACCAGAGTAGTCCTAGTATCTTATATACACGTAAAGACTACAGCCCATAATATTGAAGTCTGTGGTGTCGCTATCTAGCGATTGGTGTCGGAAAAACTCAACTGACTCATGCTGATAGCAAACTATAAATCAGAAGATCTGAGTTGGGTTCAAATCGATCAAATCTGGTAATACGAGTATCATACATCAGCTTCTCCTTTGAGAAACTTAAAAACGGACACAGGCCTTGAGATTTCTTGCTGCAAAATCTATTGCAATCGTAAGCTAAGAAACCCTTATTAAGCCTGGTGTAAATTCTCTAAATAAGACGCAATCGCTTAACCGTAAGGTGTCCAATCCATAAAACAGCACCATTTAGACTTTTTAGAGCAAAATGCTAGAAACAATGAACTTTTGATAAGCATGTAGAAGCCATAAAATAGATAGCTTTTCTCTACACTTAATCTTAACCGTCAACAATAGGGATGGTCGCCGTCATCTCCAACCATTTCCCCGACAGATCAAACATTAAGAATAACTCATCCGAAAACGAAAAGAACATTTTCAAAAGTTTTACTAGAGCGTGAATAACAGACTGAAAACGACGATGATGACGATGAAGATGATATATCGCAATGTACAGAATGAATGCCAGAGAAGAGGATGTTAACCAATTAAATTAACAAACAGACACATCGAATACAATGTTTTAAAAATACTTTCACCATAATTAAGACATAATTGTCTCAGTTGAATCTACCATAGTATTAGATCGAAGAGAGCGCACAACACCAACCATGAGCCAGACTTTAAAGCGCTTGATGAGTCGACAACTTTCCTATGCTCGTCAAGCCTTTGGAGGGGGGGGGGAATTTCGAAGTTCCCCCTATTCCGGAATCCTGGTTCAGTTTCTTGGATCCATCATTGGGATCCTTGCCATTTGACAAATTATTGCTATTCTCTCGGTTGTGGCATCTGATGCAGTGTTTAACCTAGGCCGTTTCCGGGGGGAAAATTGCCCTTCTCCCGGAAATTTCAAATTCCCTCCCCCGGAAATTTTGGAATACTACATGGACTAACAGCGACCCCTAGCAGAATTCCCCCCGACTTTGTCAGTTCCCCCCCGGCTTTTTCAGTTTTCCCCCACCCGGAGTCCAGCAGTCTATATTAAACACTGATCTGATGACTGCAGTCTAATAGCTTCTTTTCGTTGAAGAGGGTGATGTTAAAGCAAACCAAGGGCCTGACGTAAGGACGGAAATTTGTTGCCGGGCTATTTCAGTTACAGTTGAACCAAGTGTTACGCCTAGTTACTGCTGCTACCATATTTAATATTTAATGATCCAGGGCAAATGAGCAGAAATATTACTAGATGTGTTTGAGCAGTTTCTAGTTTACTGTATATAGTTTAAGAATACATTGTGGCTGGGGCTTGATATTGTCATAATTATGCTGGTCCTTACTATTCGAAACCTGTAGATATTTGGCCCGTATACAAGCTACTCGCAATAATTTTTGTATTATGTAAGGTCAGTGACAAATATCTGTTCCTAACGCGTTCTTTAACCCCTTAACTGGGCGATTACTATATGTAACTCAATGTAAAATGGACAAGCGTTACTCGGGGCACCCAGTTAAGGGGTTAACCTCATTTACGCAACTATCATTATTAATGATTAGGATGAGCTTATTAGCAAAAGTAAGTCCACTTCACTGCTTGGACTTATGACATTGGATTGAGTTATTTCTGCAATCTCATAATCGAGAGGTTTAATTTGCATAAGTCAATTAATTGATCTTAATTTGTCAATACGCTGCGTTTGATTGCGGGGCTATGATGTGACGTAAGTTTGGGCGTTAGCTCGAATTCAAGACAATGATAAAATCATGGGCGTAGACCTAAAAAGAAATGCAGTGGGCGAATAAATGAATGCATCCTAGAATTTCTAAAATTGAGTAAACGAAGAGACATAAAAGTGCACCAATAGTTGCAAACCGAGTCTATTCCCTGCAACTACTTCTTCCTCGTCAAGATCGAATTAATGAGACGCTGAAGCAGAATCCTTACAAAGAAAACGCGAACTCCTTGGATGCAGTTTTTAATCTAGACTCTGGACCAGTGTTTAATCTAGGCCGTTTCCGGGGGGAATTGCCCTTTTTACCCCCCGAAAATTTCAAATTCCCCCGGAAATTTTGACATACTACATGGACTAACAGCAGCTCCTTAGCAGAATTTCCCCCGGCTTTGTCAATTCCCCCCCGGCTTTTTCAGTCTCTCCCGGAGTCCAGGAGTCAAGATTAAACACTGCTCTGGACTCCGGGACGAAACTAACAAAGCCGGGGGGAAGTCAGCTAGAGGCTGCCGTTAGTTGATGTGTTATCCCAAAATTTCCGGGGGAATTTGAAATTTCCGAGAGTGGGGGAAAGAGCAATTTCTCTCCCAGGAAACGGCCTAGATTAAACCCTGCTCGGATGAGTAAAAGATGGTCAACACATTTTCCGTGACAAAATGTGGCCAGAAGTTTAAAATGCGCTTTAAGAATAATTATTCTCGTCTGCGTCCATTGCTAGTTATCGTTGAGTCTTATATTGCAACAGCAGTCTCAATAAACGAGCTGAGAGCAAAACCATCTAGAAAAACTTTTAAAAGTCTGTGCGAAAATAATCAAAGAGTTCAGAATTTAAATTCTGCGATGCTCGGTGCAACATTAACAGCATAACCAGCTTCGCTGGGGCGTCGTTAGATCCACCAACGGGCAGTGGCGGCTCCACCGGGGGGACAGGGGGCCCGTGCCCCCTATTAAGTGCCTGCCCCCCCCAGTGGCCCCTCCAGTTGGGACCCTATACTTAATGCTACCTACATTAAACAACAAATGGTTGGCCCCCATGATTAGAAGTTGCCACCCCAACGGCCCCCCACTTCCCAAATCCTAGAGCCGCCACTGCCAACGGGGTCTGGGCCGAACCCCCGCCCCCCACAAAATGATTAGGGTAATATTAGATTAAATTCTGTCGATTTTGAGCAAATTTTCAGACTGCAGGATAGCAAATCGGCAAGCACGCTACTCTCTGTTCCAACTAGAATTTTAAAAGCGCCTTTACACGACTTTCACACGACACGTCTCGGCCCGTACAGTAGAGAACCCATGCAGGAACCTGTGCCTTCTCGTGGTCACGTCTATGGTCACTAGCCCCTGGCTCGGACTGGGGCTTTGCTCCAGCCGCCAAAAATGTAGAATTAAACCCGCTTCAAAGTTTTCCAGTATTACAGTTCTCATCTTGTGTTTCGGTCGGTGGTTAAAATTCTTTTTCAGAGGTCCCGGACCTCCTTATTTTCCCCTCACGAATAAAAAGTACGTTCCGGATCTCATGCCAGCCGTGCCGGATCTCTTGTCAGACGTCCCGGATCGGAGATCCGGCAAGATCCGGGTCAATTCAATTTAACCCCTGCCCGATTCAAAGTTTCAACTTGAAACAAATGTGCAAACTATGTGACAGATTGATTTGCCGTCCCCGCTAGATAAAAATTTCCTAAATTTCCTAAAGCGTCGACAAGAATCTCACAACTTGTCTTGGAATGAATAGAGGGGGCCGGAACCTAATGACCATCAACTCAAACATCCACATCCAAATTATTACTATAAGATGTTGGGGAGCATTGCTAGCTACTACTTCTCCCCCACCAACGGGATCTGAGGCGGAGCCCATCACCATGAGAAGATTTGATCAATATTAAAGTGAAGCCGGGGCGGGAAGTTAGCAGAGTGGTAACAACGTTGGACGATGGAGCAGGAGGTCGCGGGTTCGAGTCCCGCAGGAGCCCTAAAGGTCGACTCAGCCTTTTTCGCGGTGGTAAAATGAGGAGCAGTGGTAAAAATCTCTGCGATAAGTCAAACAGGTACGCTATGCGATACACTAGCCCCGTATCCGTGGCATTGCACGCCTGGCTGAGGGCTACAGAAACGGAGATCAGCGCCACCTTATGAGCCCGTGAGGCTCGGGGAAGGACTTTGACTTTGAGAGTGAAGCCGTGAGCTCTGGTGCATTCTTTAAAGGCTTTATAATTGTTATTTATAGAACATTTTGCTTCAAATTCTTCCAATTCTCATGACCAGCAATAATTGGCATTTCGCCTGGAATAGTTCGGTTACAAGGTTTCGCGTCATTTATAAATAATTTTCAGTATGCACTTAATAAAGGTATGCAGTCTTCAATCATATGAATCTGAAGATGGACGAGTCTTCACAACACAGCATCAGCTCTTGTTGGCTAATAGTTGAAAGTATGCTCTATTTCAATTGATTAAAATGCTGCATTAAATTGCTTTTTCATCTGCGGTATGTAATATTTCTATGGATGGTCAAAAATGTGTTGAAGATGGGCCAGTCAACACCCGTCGGATGGCCAAACATAAATTGACATCAGTGGCGGTTCCATGTGGAGGATGAGTGGGGATGCATCCCCCTCACCGGACTTACTTTTTGTGGAAAAAAGTCTAGTAAAACTAACCGCGGATGACCTTTTTTTGCTTGGAAACATATTTTTCGGTCAAAATGTAGTAAAATGAGGGATAAAATTCCCTTTTTTCAGCCTTTTTTCGGCAAATTTTAGTGATTCTTTTCCTTCTATTTGCATCCCCCACCAACTTTCTATCAATACTCATTCATCCCCCACCAAGAAATCCTGGAACCGCCACTGATTGACACTATATGCGTCTGTGTGTTTTGTTTGTTTATCGAAGGATGAGCGTCTAATTGTCGGCCGACCAAAAGTCTGTAGACGAAGTTTCGTAGACGAAAATTCTGTAGACGAATTGTCGCCGAACCGTTTGGTGCATATTTTTGAAACTAAAGAACAACATACAGACAATCGTCTGACCGAAAATGTCTCCCAAAGTCGCCATTTCTGTGGCAGAGCCCCCAACCGCCCCTAATTAAGTGCAGAGCCCTAGATTTAACTGTCTAACTTTGGAGGAAATTTGTAGACTGTGTGAAAACTATATATTCAGCAATCACCATACTGTTCCTTCCATTATATAAAATTTTCTTAATGTTTCTGCAGAAATCTCCCAATTAAAGTTGACCTGTTAGTTAGGAACAAGACACATCGGAACAAGGGTTAAAACACAGCTTATACACTCACAACAGAGACTACAACGACAGCACGATTGACCAATCTTTTTAACTCACAGAGAAAGCAACACACGGTCTTAGTCATTCATTGCAACTCTATGGACGAACTTTCACATAATGAGTATCTTCACAGATTTGCGTCATCAAGTATTCGCAATAGCACAAGTATTCATTCTATTAACCCCTTAACCGGGCGCGACGGTTCAGAGCCGTCCAGTTTATTATTATTATTATTATTATTATTATTATTATTATTATTATTATTATTATTATTATTATTATTATTATTATTATTATCAACGTACTGATTAATGTGGTAACTCGTCCAAACGAACTGCGTGAACACATTACAAAGTTACAGATAACTCGTGCGATATAACCATGTTTTAAGTCTCTCTTTAAAAGTATTCAAGGTCGTAGAGAGCTGTATTGATGGCGGTAGACAATTCCATGCCCGAGCCGCGGCCGCGGGAAATGCTCGATCTCCGACGGTTCGGAGGGGCGTCCTCGGGACCACCAATAAGGCGGATCCGGCCGATCTCAATCTTTGCCGGCCTGCGTGGTCAGCCACTCGTGATAGTTCGGACGCAAGGTATTCTGGACCGGCTCCATTCAGGCAACGGAAGGTCAACGTTGCCAGCTTGAAATGGATCCGCTCTGGCACAGACAACCAGTGCAGATCGCGTAGCAGCGGAGTGATGTGATCGCCTAATGAGGCCTGGCATATCACTCGCGCAGCAGCGTTCAGGACGGACTGGAGACGGTTATGTAGGTATTTCTGTAGTCCAGCGAGAGTTGCATTGCCGTAGTCTAATTTGGACAGCACCAGTGCAGAGACCAGTGTTTTAAGACTTTTTAAGACAGTTTACATTGAGTTACAGATTTATTCCCCAGCTAAGGGGTTAATTCATTTCTTAATAATTGTATTCATTCAATTGCTTACAATTTTACGAGAAAGAGCGAAAAGTTACGCCATCTCTATACGAGTAGGCCTAAGTACATGCCAGAAAACAGACTGCAAAAAGTTTCCGGGGAAAACTTGTGCATTCCATTGTTTTCCTCATATGCGCTTGCCTCCCAACCCTTGTGTTCGGGGCACGATTGAAAACTTTAAATGGGAATTATTTTTTTCAATGATATGCTAAGTCCGTTTCCAGAGAACATTTTGCCTCAAATTCTTCCAATTCACAGGTACACTGGAAGCACCGAATTTTGAACCAATCGCTTAAGCGACGTACTTCTTTTATAAATCATTTGCCACGCCTAATAAAGGTATGCAATGTCTACAAATATGCACACAAAGTTGGAAAGTTTGTCCAACTTTTATAAGATCTATTTAGAAAAAATGTTTAAGATTTTCGATTTAATCTCATAAAATGTGGCAATTAAATGCATTTTCCATATGCGTTGTGTAATACTTTAATTAACCTTAGGGGCTGTCCATTAATTATGTCAACAATTTTTGGGCAATTTTTGACCCCCTCCCCTTTTGTCAACAACTGTCAACTTTCAGTTACCCCTCCTCATAATTACGTCAAAAACTTTTGCTCCCCCCCCCCAAGATCAATGACAAGTCCCAATAACAAGGTTATTATTTTTGCGTGATGACCATTTTTCCCATTTCTGCTCGTCGAGTGTCAAAACATGTGATGGTTATGACCTTTCTTGCCATGATTTTTCCATTGTAATAAGTAGTATTCCATGAAATTTTCTAGTTTTTGATTATTTGTAAAAAGTGAAATTGCTGACGTCAACTTCTCTTGACCCCCTCCCCGCTGTCAACAACTGTCAAACTTTTTCAAACCCTCCCCCTAAATTGTTGACGTAATTAATGGACAGCCCCTTAATTTTGCGTAATATGTTTCAGTCTAAATTCACCAGAAGGCCAATGATGGCCAAACATTGGATCGTATTATCCTTGAAGCTAAGACGTTACAACTTTTGTTACCCATAGTTACAAATGGAGTCATTGCACAAAATAGATGTTTTCTAACTCAATAATTATATGTACAAGCAATATTATTGTTTTATTTCATACATAAGACGATGGATGAGAAGTCAATATAGCTATTCATTGCACTGCAATCGAACTGTATTGGGACGAACTGACAGATAATGAGTATCTGCAAAAAAATATACCATGATGTAGTCTGCACAATAGCACGTTGCCATGTTGAGTCGAATTTTGCACAACACATTGCGTTATGTCTACATCTGTAGCTACCCGTTTCTACAGGTAATCGATCTTTGGTTCGTAGTCGTAGTCGTCTACCCGACTCCAGTCGTAATCGGCCATTGGTTCTCCGTTGTAGTCAATCGGAAGTTCAAAAGCAGCGTTATCATACATTGCATGAGTTTTACCGACTGCGCTGTAAACAGGAGATTCTACCTTCGAATTGACCGCTACGGTCGATGGTAATTCCGCTACTGCCACAGACGCAGTGCCCAGTGCATCGCCCCGTTCTTCGATTTTGTCGTATATTTCTACCCCTGCTACATCCAGAGCATCGTTGTCGTTTGGCAGTTTTGCCGTCAACGGCAGTTTATTTTCGCTGACGACAGCGCTGACCACCAGAAGCTCCGCCATTGGTTCGAGCGAATCCACGTCCACCTTCGCTGCGTCCTGGTCAGCCGCCACTTTGTGTTCGTCGTCGTCGTGTTGTTGTGAACTTTTCTGTTTCGGTGCACTAATCGAACGACAGGTTTTGATCAGTTCAGACGAAACGATGACACCGACGAAGAGAAAAACGATGGACGAACCGAGACAGAACCAGAATCCGTTGACGGCGTAGAGAAAATAAACGCAGACAGAATCGATCGTCCCTTCGAATGCACCGTACACCTCTATACATCTGGCCACTTCGTTTTCGACGCTGTACGTCGTGTCCTCCAGATACTTGATAAAAATTACTTCAGTTTTGTCGGCAGTTTGATCCAGTATACTAGACGCCATTTCAGTTCCGTTCTCATTCAAGAACTCCTCTGAATTATTGAAAGTCTGTCCGATGTGCAAGAACGACACTCCTTTCACCATATTTTCCACGATTTTCAGGTGGAATATGAGTTTTTCCTTGTCGCTTTCCATGTCCGCCACCATGTTCGCAATGTCCTCCATGGCGTCCGCGTAGTCGGTCATGTTCGCGTCGTTCAGATGTTCTACGATCTGCGTTAGGTTCGGTTCGACGATGTTGCGTTCAATGTTCTCAAAAATGGCGCTGAAGTCGAGACCCGTCTGGCCAAAAGCGACGTCTAGCTGGCGCAGCAGGCGGTCGAGCGTTGGGTCGGTCAGGTCGACCGGCGGCAGTTGGACGGTCGTGTTTCTGATGCTGTCGAAGGCCGTGCGGATCTCCAGCGCAGCGTCCGCCTCGATCTCCGTCATGTTCCACTCCTCTTCCAGGTGCAGGGCTTTGTACAGCGACGAATCGTTGCGACAGAGTCGAACGGTGTCGAACGGAAGAATCGGGATGTTGTATCCGGTGTTCTCGTACAAGGACTGGTTCATCCAGGTGTCGAAGATGCTCAGAACCGCGAACGATTCGGCTTTCTCGATCCTCGTCGCGTGACGACAGGCCTCCGTGTGGGCCAATCCGCCTGCGACGAACAGCAGTACGAGGACTATCATGTACAACCAGTAGGTGATGAATATTATGATGTTGCCGGTGTAGAGGAAGCCCTCCGAGCACTTCTTACTGCAGGACCACATCGAATACTTTGTCTCGAAAGGCAGAACAATTCCCAGAATCAGCCCGACGAGGAGCAGAGCGTTTATTACTACCAGTATTATCAGCATTGAAAGTACCGTCCAGTACACAAAGGCCACTATCTGTCCGTACAGTTCGTCGTTCTGAATCGTTACGATCTTCTCCTTGGCCGCATCCACCTGTAACGACGACACGCTCGAGTTGAATGACGTCACCAGATCGAACATGCGTTGCTTGACGACGAGTGATTGATTGGCAGCTGCGTCTACGGTCGGGATGATGCTGTCGTTGACGTCTTTGACAAGTTCCGAGACTTCGACGACGATGCTGTCAATCAGCTGGGCGAATCCCTCGTCCACCGCTTCGTTGACGGCAAGAACAGCTGTTGTTAGATTAACCTCGTAGAAATCTACTATCACTGTTATATTGCCTACTTCATCGCAAACGGACGGAGGTGCGCCTTCGCGACAACTGCTACTATTAAGGATCTCAGATACCAAAGCGGTTATATTGTGTTTTAGTATCGTCTGCTGGTATTGGAGGCTCCGAGTCAAATTGTCGGCTGTTGTAAGATTCGATTGTAGATCCGGAAGATCTTGGGCGAAGGTCACCGCCTCTTTCAGCGCCGCTCCAAGTCCGGTAGCATTCTCCATGGCGTAGAGAACGCCGCTAGGAACTGCGTACAGTATCCCGAATACTTGAGTCTCCGTACTCACGTAGGCGTTGTAGAGTACGTCGTTGACGTCGTCGACTGAATCGGTTAGGTACGAGTACGCTTCGTCGATACTTTTGTTTAGCGATACCCAGAGACCTGTTGTGAGTACCGAGTTGACTTGATCGTTTTGTTCAAATGTTGGAATTATCGAGATGATGAGAGCGACGACAACGATAGACAGAAGAACGGTACAACACACAAAAGGACACGTCGGAAAGCCAGACTTATCTGGAGATTTCTTCTTTTTCTTTTTGCAGCAGCTGCAGCAACACGAACAGTTGCAACTGAAGCAAGAGTAGCAGTATATCGCAATGAACAGAGCGATTCCGATCGAAGTGCATACGGTGAATCCGATGGCGTACAGCAACCAATCGTCCCAATGGTCCGGCCAAGAATTGACAAAGTCGTCCGGAGTTTCCATAAATTCGGACATTTCTGTCAGGTAGTTCGTCTGGAGTACCTTCTCCAGGTAGGTTATCGTCATCTGGTAGAGGGGATTTGCTGAAGAATCCAGTTTAGTCGAAGCCGTCGAATACGACGATGGTTCTTTGGGACTTTGGCTGTCTTCATCCTTCGCCATTCCTGTGATGAAGAAGAAACAGATGATGGCGAGAGTCAAGGACAAACTCTTCTTGAACGTATACATGACGATATTTCTTCGGTGAATTTCTATCCAAAATCCCGTTAAACGCCTACCGGTAGCAGACCATGTGTATGACTGCTGTTAAAATAACACTGCTTCTTCACTATAGCATTAATTAAATCAAACAATGACGCAAACTCAACTCGCGATCGGCAAAGTTCGACCAAAGATAACTTAACAATCTTTCGACTGTCAGCCAACGCCCAAGCCTAATCCTCTTATGCTAGAGATCATGAATCAGATAATAAATTATATATTTTCTAAGCATTTAGTGTTCAGGTGACTCTGGTCATACCGTCTTATCTACGTGTGCGAAATATCGACAATAGATTCGAGTCGTAAACAAAATCTCATTTAAGAGCATTTTGCTTAACTTCTTCAGTAACATGTGAGGACTTTGCCGCTGTCACGTGACTCCGTATCTAGACAAGTACCTCTCTTCAAACTCAACAAGGAAGGGCCTTGTCGTTTTTATCGAGCTTAGCTTAATTTCCTTTTGTTATCGTGCTAACGCAAATTCAATTGGCCAAAAATTCTCATTGGCCATTCGGTGCTTGTATTGAAATCTTTAGCACACGAGTTAAGAGTTTGAGAGATTTTCACGCAAAGTATTTCGCTTAAAACGCCTGTTGATGCGCGTTCGATGAGACTTAAGCGATGTCTCCAAATCTAGTAACGACGCATTGTTTTAATCTACAATCAACATTTACATAAACGAATGATGTCACACAATTGGAAGGTCCACATTGTTCAGTCCTGAAGACCCTTCGTGTTAATTTCATAAATGAAATGTACGATGTATTTCAGCATCTTCATTATTAACATTTTGGCTTTCTGTATGTGCGGCCCACCTGATGTAGTACTAGGTTTCATGCAGCCCTTTAAAGAGAAGGTTTGCCCAATCCTATTCTAAAGTTTCTCCTTCCTCCGTTGTTAGAACAAATGGTACATCAGTCGAATTTTAAGGGTACGACTTGTGGGTGCTGGGACAAAATGGCCGCGGACAAAATGTCACACGGACAAAATGTCATGGGGACACAATGTCAGCGGGCAGAATGTCAGCGGACAATATGAAACCATAACCCTAAAGGCCTAAACCGTGACATTTTGTCCGTGACAACCAACTTTGCCCGACTTTGTGACCAACGTGACTAGTCTTGAAATGTTCGCTATACCAGCCTAAAGACGCACTTGTTTAACATCTCATTTAAGTGCAAATATGTAAAGCGCTCTTGATCTTGGCCTGCTGTGACTATAGCGCTAAATAAATTGGCTTATTAACTAACTAACAACAAACGAATGCAGATTTTCACAGAACAGGCGAAATGTACAGCAGCCAACCGGTGGTAATAAGACGGACTGCAGCATATTGGACTGCCCGAAGGCGTCGTTGTTGCTCGAACGGTCGCAATGCATGGCCAACAGGCTATTATAATAGTAGCTCAGTGTTTCCTAAACTGTGGATCGCGACCCAAAAGTGGGCCGCAGGGTTCAGTCTACTGGGCTGCGCGGGTAGCGCGAAATTAGTTTCCAAAGTCCAATTGTCTAACCATGTGTCACAATGTCACAAGCCTTATTATGTTGCAAGTAAAGTGTTAAATTTTGCAAGTAAGCTTAGGTTTTGCGAAATTTATATGCCTGCAATCCTCCGTACACGGCTTATATTAAAATGATTAGTGTTTTTTTCCGATTTTAGTTAACAATGACTTCTCAGGGTGGCGGCATGTTACAGAGCTGCTGAAATGGTAGAAGTTCGAAATGATCAGGAAACTCTGGCCTACAGGGTCAGGGCTGCTTGTGAAGATTAATCTTATTTCGCAATAACGCAAGGAAAGCGTATTCCGACCATTTTGCTCTGAAACTCCAATAAGGAAGGAATCTCTGTTTCAACTTAAAGCTGACCTGAAGGTTAAGCGATTTTGCCATACTCATGGGATTTTTAAGACGCGTAACAAAGGTATTTATGGAAATTTTTTAAAAAGATAATTTTCTAGAAATTTCAATATCTATTTCTCTCATTTTGTCTTATTTGGAAAAACAATTTAATTAATATATTTGCCATATTTTCATTTAAATTGAATAGGAGCTTTTATTTTGTCATTTATTCAAAATTCAGAATATTCGGTTCAACTAACGTTCGCCAGATGGCCTAATCCATTTTTGATCTTACATGCTGTGATTAGGGTCGTGGCACGTTACAAAACCGCTGAAGTGGGTCGCGGTTCCAAAATGTTTGGGAAAACCTGGTCTAGCTTACTGGTGGTCAGAGCATGTACCAGAGTCGTGGCTGTCTCCGGAGTCAGCGAGGCGACCATGGTACTCAGCTGCCGTGATTGATAAAAACCACTGCTGTAGGCCTACCACCTTACTGACGTGTTCTCGGATATATCCATGGGTTGGGTTAATCCATGGACTGAGTTGGGTTGGATTAGGTTGGGTTGGGTCAGACTTCCATATTAATGGTGGATGGATTGGGTAAGAAAATAAGTCATAGTCTAAGAAATTGTAATGTATTACGGTGGGTTATGTTGGGTTGGTTTGGGTTAAGTATAACCCTTATCACCGCCTTGTATTAGGTTGGGTTGGAGACTTGATGGATTGGGTTGGGTCGGGTTTTAAAAAATGAACCCATGGACCCATGAACCCCTGTGTGTTCTGTCATGGACAGCTTCTCGTCGACGATGACGCGCTGATCGCGGGCAGAGGTTGTTGAGCGTCGGATATCCACTCCACCTAGGTTGATAGTTGTCAGCGACAGCTTGGCAACCGGGTTCCTACGCCCAAGACATGTCGTCTCCGTGTTTGAGGGGTTCAGCTTAAGCCAGTACAGACGCAACCAACTGTCCACACTGACGACATAGTCAGTGAGAAGAGGCTACATATACCACGGTAAGTCGCACGCCAATCACTCCTCAAAATTTAATGAGTTCGTCGTATATATACGTCGCTCAAATTCAGCGTATGTTCCTCAAATGGGTTCGACGTTTATAAACGTTGCAATGTAATAATTCGATCTAGTTGTTATCAGTTCGTTAGACGGTAGCTTTTTTAAGCTATTGTGCCCGCGATAAGCAAGGAATATATAGGTTTTATTCGACCGAGGGTCGGATTTTAGCTGTGAAAAAGAGTCATTTCTCGGGGTTGAGATATGATAACTATCCCAAATTGGGTTCGATCTTCAAAATTTTTGAACTATTCTGTTCCAATTACACCCCTCTACAACTTTTCCGCTCAAAAAAGTGGAGTCACGCTGAAAATATTTTGCTATTGAGCTTTGAAAAAAAATGTCGGAGGGGGTCCGATTTTTGGCTTTATATAGTTTGGCTCTAGATAGCCTGAGATATAGTAAATTTAAATCGTATATGTTCACATTTCATATGAACGCTTTTTTCCCAAAATTAATTAGCCAGAATGGTGACGACTTGTAAAATTTAATTCCCCTGTTAAAGGGTTAAGATTGCATGATACTTAAAGATTTTACGATAGCACTTGGTCATACAAAGTGTCCTTATTAAAAAAGGACCTCATGCGCTGATGGGTTAAGTTACTTTTAAGAGCATTCGCACTAGGCGATAATACCATCTTGTCATCTAAGTCGAGGGCTTGTGGCGCAATGGAAAAAGCGTGTTACTACGGATCAGAAGACTCCAGGTTCGATTCCTGGCAAGCTCGAAATTTTAGAGGGCGGAAGATGGCAGAGTGGGTTACGCGCTGGATGGGTAGACTAACGGAGCGAGGTTCATGACCCGCTATCTCCCTAGTGACTTTCACACAGGCAGTAATGTCTCCTAAGCCACTTTAAATCGCCATATGGTTTGGTATGGTTCCACGTGTCTATTATCTAGACGTTAAGAAATGTTGATTGTACATCCCAGCTCGTTCCTTAAGGGGCTGTCCATTAATTACGTCAACAATTTTTGAACAATTTTTGACCCCTCCCCTTTTGTCGACAACTGTCAACTTTCACTTACCCCCTCATAATTACGTCAAAAACTTTTGACCCCCCCCAAGATCAATTACAGGTCCCAATAACAAGGCTATTATTTTTGTGGTGATGACCATTTTTTCCCTTTTTTGCTCGTCGAATGTCAAAATGTGGTGGTGATGACCTTTTTTGCCATGCTTTTTTCCATTGTAATAAGTAGTATTCCATTAAATTTGCTATTTTTGATTATTTGTAAAAAGTGAAATTGTTGACGTCAACTTCTCTTGACCCCCTCTGTCAACAACTGTCAAACTTTTTCAAACCGCCTCCCCCTAAATTGTTGACGTAATTAATGGACAGCCCCTAAACAATTTTGGTCATGCTCTCGAGTATCAATATAGTTCTACTATGATAGTAAATATTTTGTCATACAGCGATTTCACTATGGTGGTCAATATATTGCAGGCCCCTATAAGATCTCCTGCTGCTAGTTTTGCCAACTGGTCGTATTATAAAGTCACCAGATTTGTCACCAAAGATGATGAAAAGTCGCCAGTTGGTAGTGTCGCCATCTAGCGATTGGTGTCAGAAAGACTCAATTGACTGTTGTTGATAGCAAACTATAAATCAGGAGATCTGATTTGAGTTCAAATCGATTAAATTTGGAAATACGAGAATCATTCGTCATTTCCTCCATTGAAATTCTTTAAGAAGGAACAGGCCTTGAGATTTCTTGCTGCAAAATCTTTCGGTATCATAAGCTAACAAACCCTTGTTAAGTCTGACGTCAATTCTTTAAATAAGACGAAATCGCTTAACCATTGGTATTCTGATGGTTTCAGAAAGCGAAATTATAAAGCTTAGAGCAAAATGCTAGAAACAATTTCCATAAAACAGAAGTTATCGCTCCTTGCATAGACCCCTTAAATTAAGCGAAGGACTAGCGGCTAGTGTTCTCGGGAATGCGAACTTGGGTTCATTGAATTTCTGACAGCACAGCATCTTTTACATGCCATAACTTAAGTTCTGGTATAACTTAAGTTATGGAATGTAATAGATGCTGCGGTGTCAAAAATTCAATGGACCCAAGTTCGCGTTCCCGAGGACACTAGCCGCTAGTCCTTCGCTTAAGGCAGCGGTTCTCAACCTGTGGGTCGCGACCCCCACGGGGGTCGAATGACGATTTGCCAGGGGTCGCCCGAGACCATCAGAAATATGGGGTTGTCTCTTTTCTTGTTATTGTACAGAATTTCCTCAGTGGTAGTTACGACGTACTAGTTGTTTTACTATAATTGTCATTCGAAGATAGACATGGAGACAATTAAATAATAACGATTTCGAACATTTTGATTGTCGTAGCATTGTTATTTTTAGCAGTTTACATTGTGAACGAAAATAATTTAACCGTTGGGGGTCGCCACATCATGGGGAATTGAATTAAAAGGGTCGCGGCACTATAAAGGTTGAGAACCGCTGGCTTAAGGGGTCTATGGCTCCTTGGGTTCAGAGGCGTAGCTACCATATAGCAAGAATAAGCAAGGCATTGGGGCCCAAAAGAACTGGGGCCCATTTTTATCACCAATATAAAAAAGAAAGTAAATAATAACAAGAGTAAATAATTAATTAAAAACATTAAAAATCAGTCTTAATCAGATAAATTTGGAGGGATTAAATATGACAGCGCTACAAAAACAAAGCCGTTTTACAGTTTTCAGTTTCTGGAATCCGGTGACACACGATGTGTTATTATAAAGTGTTAAAAAATGTAAGCCTTAGTGCACTGTTCGTCATGTTGTGACTTTTTAAGTTGAAGGGACCCATTAATAAATAATGTTTGCATTAGGGCCTAAAAATCCTAGCTACGCCACTGCTTGGGTTCAATGTCTGTGTAATAATAACTGATGTTCTGTCCTTCCTTTTTGAATAATGCAAGCAAGGCGTCAAATTTCTCACCGGACAAATAGGCAAAATACCGGACAGTCCGGCTAAAACCCGGACATCTGGCAACCTTGACAACGGAGAACCACAGGTCGAGTATGACTGGAAACCTGTAGGCGACGACGAACCAAAGGTCGATTACCTGTAGAAACTGGTAGCTACAGATGTAGAAATTATGCAGACAGTTTTGTCAAATTCGACTCTACATGGCTAAGTGCCTTTGTGTAGACTTCATCACGCAAAATGTTTTGAAGGTACTCATTATTTGTCAGTTCATCCATAGAGTTTGAATGCAGTGAAATCAATAGTTAATCCCTTAACCGTGTATTTAACTGTAACTCAATCTAAAATGGGTGGATACATCCGGGATCCCCAGTTAAGGGGTTAACTTGCCTTTTCATCGTATTATTATAAAATAAAACAATAATTGCTTGTACATATATTAATGAGTTAGAACAGGGGTGTCAAAACCTTGGCCCGCGGGCCAAACTTGGCCCGCGAGCTTATTTTAGTTGGCCCGCGAAAATATTTAGGTTTTAAAAATTTTTCTAAAAGTTTATGCGTGAAATTGGTTTGATGTAAAATCTTGTTTGGTTTGACGTAGAATCTTTTTGGGTTTTAAAATTTGCTTTTATGTGTTTTGCTGGCGTGACAAATGGAATAGCATAAATCTTTTTGTTTTGATTTGATTTTCTTTGGTGATGTTGACTGAACCAGCATATCGACACGCTACATCAACAGCGGGAGATTACTACCGTTATATACTCGCTTACCATAAAGTTAAATAGTAAAACCCTCAGCCAATTTTATATATATAATATATATATATTATGGTGGGTCGAAAATTATATATTTTAAAGTTGCGAAGCTGTAACATGTGTAGAAAGTTGCTCCTGAATATACTGATTCTGAAAAGCGTTAATTTTTCCCAATCGGACAATGTCTTCAACTCCCAACTTTCACTTGAATAAGTGGCACCCTTTCGTAAAAGCTACAGATTTTATTAAACATTTAAATATAGAATATTTTAAAACAAGTAATTATTGTTGCGAATCATACTTTACTTAGGCCTATATTTCCATGACTAAAATGTACTGTCACATGTCGAGTAAACTCAGCGGTGCAGCCATTACAGGGACTGGGGGTTGGTTCTTTAAACATACCACATGTGGCTACAACTATGAGAAAACTGAGAAAACGTTTTAAAAGTAGGGGAAAGGAAATTGTCAAAATTTTCCCTTTAGAAATTGAAAAAGGCACAACAAATAGTCACAATTAAAAGGCATATATATATATTTAGAATGCCAGCAAAGCAGAATGTTACTTTTCTTCAGTCATTGATTTATATGAGTCACATGAAATGATTTATACGAGTCACATGAAATTATTTATACGAGTCACAGGAAATGATTTGTACGAGTCACATGAAATCGGCTTTGCTATCAATCCTATAGGCAATTCCGCCTGTGACACTTTGCATTGTAATATCATGTCACATTATAGATTAACCAATTATCGAGATCCTGGGAACCCTTAGGTTAATCTTGTTTTGTTTCCGTAGGCACATGGTAATGTTAATTTGTTTAGTTATTTGTGAACAAAGCAATGTCTTTTTCATTTTTAATTAAGTACTTTTTTGTAATCCGATTGATGATTACTGTCTGCTTTACTTTGGAAATAAAATTTTAAAAAAGAAGAAAGATGAGAAAAAAGGGTTCGCTTTGTGGCCGTAAACTGTTGAACTGGCTGCAGTTATATCTTTGATTGCTTTTTCTACAGCTTGTGCATGGCACGGTATATGAGGCAGTATACTTGGTTTGTCAGAAGTAAGCTGCTCATAAGCTGGATATCTGGACTTGAATCACGACCTTCTTGTACTGCTAAGCACAGGCTTGTTAGTGCTTGGCCTTGTGCTGTGCTTAAGTACCAAAAACCAAGTGATTGTGCTTGGCCTTGGCCTCGGACTACGAGTGCTTGACCTTGTGCTTGGCCTTGTGCCTTAGGTGCTTGGCCTTGTGCTTGGCTTGTGCCTTAGGTGCTTGTTAACAAGCAACAGAATCAGGTAAAACTTAAATTTTGTAAGCTTTCACAAAACTTCTAAATAATGCACACAAAGTCTGTACCATTTGTAGTAGCTACAACTACAATAGTCAATTGTGGTAACGGATTGTTACCACATTAAAGTGTTCGATTTGTTTTACGTTTAAGAAACAATTTAATGAATTTAATCGGATAATACAGAGAGTCACTGTTATGTCAATGTTCGCTCTTCCACAGTCAGCGTACTACTGATGTATCACTACTCTGCTGCAGCCCAGCTACGGCTGCAGCTGCCTATAGCTGTGGCGCCATCTAGCGGCGGTTCAACTGCTGGGCGCGCTGTCAGAGTGACTCGGCCCAGCTGCATACTAAACAGCCATCATTACATCAATACAGGCCAAATCTTCAGTGCCTGTCAATCACTACACTTATAGCTGCTATTTGCTCAAAAAATTTGCATTGCACTTCAAATAAACGAGCCTTTCCAGTAGTGTATCAGTCGTACGAGCACGATTTGGTCTCATTATCAACCCACTGTGAGAGAAAATTCTCTCAACAGGGGCTGAACTAGCTGGTGAATAGCAGATGCTCGAAAACAGTGGTGTAAGATATGAGAACTGTTTCATCACACACAGTTGCTGCTGATCTATGTCTTCAACCGAGAAATCGAAGGAATTAATTTTTTGCAAGTAACATGTGAGCTGCAACTTTGGAGTTGCTGGAGGTTGATTGAACAGATTCTCCTGGACATAAACACAACGCAACTTGAACTTGCTGTATTTGATGTTAAGTTTGTTTGCGGCGCTATGCAACATCAAAATTTTAAAAAAATGTACATAGTCTACATTTGAGCATATTTGATATTCCACATAACGCGTAACAAAAAAATGGAATGTCGAATAGGAGTATCCAGAACAATCTCTATGGTCACTGATCTATGCCCACCAGCAAGAAATCTGCTTCTGCCATTGGCGTCTATTAATAGACAACAATGGTTTCTATGGTTTCTGCCCATCGGTGGGCGGAGCAACCGGACCTTGTTAGTAAACACTGGATACCCCTATTCTCACCATTTTGTCCAGCAGGTTTACGATAGTGATCAAATAATCTTGATTTTTTGGCTACAGTTGCTCGTTGTTGCAGCTCTCCAGTTGTTAGCCTCGCTGCCCCCGGATATATTGACCATTACCTTGCCGATCATACACCTTTCCCACAGCTAGTTTTAGAAAGGCTAAGCGTCTAAGATTAAGCAGCAACTGACAAGTACATGTTCAAATAAACAACCTTTTTGCTTAGGCTCAAAATTACAGTACCTTTCAAATAACATTGCCGGCTTGCTTGTACTGGTGTTTTAATGTAAAGTGCTTGTGCTTGGCCTTGGCCTTGAACTATGAGTGCTTGGCCTTGTGCTTGGCCTTGTGCTTGGCCTTGTGCCTTAGATGCTTGGCCTTGTGCTTGGCCTTGTGCCTTAGGTGCTTGTTAACAAGCCTGGCTAAGCATGCCTTTAGGAAATACAGCTGATCCCAATATCGGTCTGTTTCTAATATGTTCATCAACATTCAAAACCTTTCCTAAAATTTGCCCCAAATTTGCCAAAATTTGTCAAAAATTTGCAAAAAAATTTTCTCGCCCAATCCAAGAAAAGTGTGAAATGACGCCACTGAAGGAATCTGGAAAGAACTTTCAGAGATTAGCCATTATTTTGTGCAAACGAACAGTTCATTTTTTTATTATTTAAGATATCCAGTTGCTTACTACTCGACATGCTTTACTTTTACGCGAACTCTGAGGCGCAGAAGACACGCTTTCAAGAAAACAATCTAGTTAGGCCTATGGAGAAATTGAAATTCGTATTTGTCGAAGTTTTCTTAAGAGAAAAATGATGAAGATGATAATTATAAATCTGAAACTTGCGCCAAATTGAGGCCAAAGAAGTCGAAAGATCTGTCAATATTAGCTTGTATGCGGTTAAACGCTGCATAGGCCTATCTTTTCAGACATTGCGACGGATTTATGAAGGAACGAAAACCTATTAAGGTGGCAAGACCCTTGAGAAAGGAGGAATCACACAGACGCACGCACGCGCACACACACAATCACACGATCATCGACTTTGAAACTGAAACGGCTGCAAATTAACAGAAACGCTGTAAGTCTTATAGGGATCTTGTGTATTGCAATGTTTGGGGATCTTTGGCCACCTGGTGCATCTAGATTGAAGCATGTTGAGCAGAATTAAGGTGAATTTATTAAAATATTACGCAAGACATCTGAAGTAGGCATTTAATTACCACATTTTATGTGATTAAAAGAAATCCTAGTTGCAAGCCCTTGTTGGGAAAGAAGGAACCACACATACACACACACGCACACACACATAGCTAATGAATAACTCCATCATAGCTGGTGGCAAGCCCTTGTTGAGAAAGGAATAGCCACACACACATACACATACACACACACGTGGACGCTCATCGCCTTTGATACGGACGCGTCTATGAACAAACAGATCACACACACACACACACACACACACAGATAGATAACCGATAATCTTTAATGATAACTGAGAATCTTTAATCAGAGGCGTCATTTGGGGGGCTGGGGGCTGGGGAGTTGGGGAGAGGTGGCCCCAAGGAAATGAAAATATTAGTTTATAATGTATTAATGTGCAAAAAATTGCAAAAATTGCCAAAAAATATCAAAATATTGCAAATTTTCCAACATTGGCCCTAAAATTTGCCAAAATTGCTCAAAATTTGCAAAAAAATTGCAAAAAATGCCTAAAATTTGCAAAAAAATTGCAAAAATTTGCCCAAAATTTGCAAAAATTTGTCAAAAATTTGCAAAAAAATTTTCTCGCCCCAAGAAAAGTGTGAAATGACGCCACTGTCTTTAATGATCCTGTGAATTTGAAGAAGTTCAGGGAAAATGTTCTCCGGAAACGGAATTAAAATATCATAAAAACAAAAATTCCCAATTGAAATCTATAAAATACAGTAGTGCCGCTTCAATGTGCGGAGTACAAAGGCTCCGGTGCAAGAGCACAACAGAAATAATGGAGCGAACACATTTTCCTCCAAATTTTTCACAATTTATTTTTAGAAACGTACTTATTGGTAAAGATGACGCCATGTTTCGGCCTTTCTCGAAACTTTATAAGCAGAGACGTCATTTCACTGTTTTTCAGGAGGGGGGGGGGCAAAACACTTTCGACCTGACAAGTTACAAGTTTGCGAAAAAGCTGACGACCTTTTTTTTGCTTGTCAGCCAATTTTCACGGTTAGTTACAGTATAGTTACTTCAATTTACTCGACATCATCAAGCACTCCTTTAGGGCGTGTAAAATCTAAATAACACAAACATTGGCAAAAAAATTTTTCCCCTCAAAATCAGGGGGAGGCAAATGCCCCACCTGCCCCCCCAAATGACGTCCCTGTTTATAAGCAATGAATCATAGTGCGATGTTCTGAGACTATTTAAATAACTTGCAAAGCTCCTCAAAACCCAATTGGGCGAAATGGAACGCGTCTGTTTAGACTCTGTTAACATTTTATATTAAAAATCCAGTTTCATTGAATTTGATTCCATGTTTGGTCATCTGGTGAATTGACTGAATTCTTAGTGAAACAATTTAGAGCTAATTAAGATAGATTAAATTTCGTATACCGCAGATGAAACAGACAATTAATTAATTGCCACATTTTGAATGATTTAAAGAAAAGCCTTTAAAAGTTATGCAAAGTAGAAGTTATAATACATGATAGACGCTTAAAATGATTGGTGTATAAGTGAACGTTACATACCTTTATTAGGCATTGCAAATGATTCATTAATAGCGGCAAGTCGCTTAAACGAGACTTTTTGGGGTTATTATATCTCCAGTAATCCTGTATATTGAAAGAAGTTGAGGCAAAATGTTTAAACTACGGAAAACATAAAAATAATAAATCACAATTAAAGTATTTAAAATATGAAAGTTATGCTAAATAGAAGTTATAATAGATGGAAGAGCTTTTAATAAAATTTGTGAGTGAACGTAGCATACCTTTATTAGTTCTTGCAAATGATTCATTAATGGCGGGAAGTCGCTTAACCGTTTCTCGACCTGTCCTGATGATGCTGTGGATTGAAAGAAATCACAATTAGAGTATTCAAACCATGAACCGGCTTTAACTCTGATATCACTTAAACGCTATTGACTGGCATTAGCCGTAGGCAGGATTTCGGAATGGTGGGAGGCACTACGGTCTCTACAGACTGTGACTGCCGATACGCGCTGCTAGAGCGTTTGAAAATGTGCAACAAATTCAGAGTTTGAAGAATCTAGTACCACCCTACACTGTTCGTCCCAGACCGTTGAGTAAGTTCACGAGAAGCCCCTCGTCAAAACTGGAGGTCTCGCCCTGTAGAGGCCTTGCAGCTTCCCCAATCCCCAACACTATTCAGAAACACTGTCTCAACAAAAGCCAGTAAGTAAACCCTTTAATCATAACCTAATTCAACCTGTGCACAGTTCAAACGTTAATCTATTATTCTTATGAACTTCTAAGCTTAAACATTTTGCCTCAACTTCCTTCAATACACAAAACAACACTGGTCGTGTTTTAAAGCGGCTTCTCGCAATTAATTAATCGTCTGCAATGCCTAATAAAGGTATGCAACGTTCACTCATATACAGATTATAGTAAAATGACTATCACTCTATCAGGCACTAATAACTTCTATTTTTCATGACTTTTAACGGCTTGTCTTTAAATCATCCAAAATGTGGCTATTAAACGTCTGTTTTAGGTGTTTTATTTGAAGTATGCAATATTTTAATTATCTTAATTCTGCTCTCAACGATTCAGTTAGAACACACCAGATGGCCAGACATGGCATTCTATTCAATGAAGTCATATTCAATTAAATCAGACTTTAACTATACATGTAAAATGCTATAATATATTCTAGACAGACACACATTCAATTTAGCCCAGTTGGGGCTTGATGAGCCTTGCTAGTTCCTCTCCCGGAGTCTCGACACAGCCCCAGCATTAATAGGCGTTTAGGTAATGCTAGATCTAAACCGTTAATGAAGTTGCAAACTGTATTGGCAGTACCTTCTAAGGCTTTGTAACCTACTTGCGCATGAAATTTCTTATCTGCAAATTTTACACGGAAAGTCTAATTTTATGGCCATCGAGGATTCAACCCAAATCAACACAACCTAAGTACTAACAATTTTAAACAAAATAATGCGTCTCTGAACACCGCACAGCTTACAATTTTGCGAGAAATAGCGAAACGCGACGCCATCTTAACCAGTAAGACTAAGAACGTCCCTGAAAACAAACTGTGAAAATGTTCGGCGTAAATTTGTGCGTTTCATTTTTTCCAATGTGCGTTTGTCTCCCAACCATTGTACTCGGTGCACGTTTAAAAGACTTCGATTGGGAATTATTGTTTTTATGATATTTTAATTCCGTTCCCGGAGAACATTTTGCCTCGAATTCTTCCGATTCACAGGATCGTTGGAGGAAATTATGGGATAGAACCTATCGTTTAAGCGACGTACTCCTTTTATAAGTCATTTGGCGCGGCTAATAAAGGTATGTGCTTTTTAATAACATGCAAACGAAATTGAGAAGGTTGTCCAACTCTTATTAGATCTATTTGGCTAAAATATTTAAGATCTTCTATTTAATTACATAAAATCATTAAAATGTGACAATTAGATGCTTACTCCATATGTGGTGTGTGATATTTTAATTCACCTTACGATGCTTCAGTGCAAATTCACCAGATGGCCAAAGATGGCCAAACGAAGCATTGCATCGTATTATCTTTAAAGCTAAAACGTTAACCCTTTAGTTACCAATGACTCCAAATGAATGGAGTCATTGCATAAAATTGTGATTTTCTAACTCAATAATATACTGTATGTACAATCTAATATTTTATTTCATACATAAGACGCTGAGATGGAAACAGTACTGTCTTAGTTATTCATTTCACTGTATTGTACGAAATGTATTGAATGAATATTTTAAAACGAAACATTAATTTTTGGCATTAGAAAGATGACGGGGTTTAACGCGTTGTGACGTCATATTTGAGGGGTCTAACTTTTGTGGCGACGTGTAACGAGGGGGGTATGGGGGTTAAAATACTGCCAAAATCGCATGACGTCATTTATGGATGGTCCCTAATGAGAATCTACAAACTAAAGTGCGTAATAAAGTCAGCACAACGTTGACTCGATTTCTTGTCATTTGTCTATAAATGTGACGCTAAGAATAAAAAAGCTTGTACCTTCCAACTCGTTCTTTCAACAATTTTGGTCATGTTATCCATTATCAATATGGGTCTACTATTATAGTAAAAATTTTATCATACAGCGTTTTTACTCTGATGGGCAATATCTTGTAGGTTCCTATTACATATCCTGCTGCTAGTTTTGCCAACTGGTCATATTATAAAGTCACCAGATTTGTCACTAAACACGATTGAAAGTCACCAGTTTGCAGTGTCGCCATCTAGCGATTGCTGTCGGAAAGACTCAAAGCACTGTTGTTGAGAGCAAATTATAAATCAGAAGATGTGTGTGTGTGTGTGTGTGTGTGTGTGTGTGTGTATTCAAATAGATCAAATTTGGTAACACGAGTAACATACGTCATTTTCTCCGTTGAAAAACTTAAAGACGCACACAGGGCTTGAGATTCCTTGCTGCAAAATCTTTCGGTATCATTAGCTAACAAACCCTTATTAAGCATGATGTCCATTTTCTAAATAAGACGAAATCGCTTAACCGTCGGGCTTTAGCCATTTCGCAAACGAAATTATAAAGCTTAGAGTAAAATACTAGAAACAGTAGCCATAAAACAGAAGTTATTGCTTGGGTTCAATGTCTGTGTAATAATAACTGATGTTCTGTCCCCCTTCCTTTTTGAATAACGCAAGAAAGGCGTCAAATTTAACCGGAAAATAGGCAAAATACCGGACAGTCCGGCTAAAACCCGGACATCTGGCAACCTTGACAACGGAGAACCACAGGTCGAGTATGACTGGACGACGAACCAAAGGTCGATTACCTGTAGAAACTGGTAGCTACAGATTTAGACATTACGCAGACAGTTTTGGAAAATTCGACTCTACATGGCTAAGTGCCTTTGTGTAGACTTCATCACGCAAAATGTTTTGAAGATACTCATTATCTGTTAGTGATTGATTGATTGATTGAAGATAATTTATTTCAAACTCAAACTCAAAGTACATATACATATGCAGAACTAGTACAACTAAATAAGTAACATAATATGACCCTAATTTACAATGTAACAATGTAACACATAGTATGAGAGTTCATTGATAACATAGTAAATGAGTTCATCAGATCAATATAACATTAAATATTAGCTAAAAATATATGAATAACAGCATAATAAACAATTAATAAGTGGAATTTCGATTGAAAACTATAACTCATTAGGTATGACATTAATTATAATGTTGAATTTGTTACAAGTTTGTCTAATACAGTTCGATTGCAGTGAAGTGAATAGCTTGCCTTCGCGTCGTCTTATGTATACAGCAAAACAAATGCCTGTATTCTATAGGCACAGTGAGTTTGAAAATAACTAATTTGTGCAACTCACATCATAGCTAAGGTAACAAATAGGCTAACGTTTCAGCTTTAAACGATCATATGTTTTTCCATATTTGGCCATCTGGTGAATATAGACTGAAGCATCTTGAGCAGAGTTAAGATGAATTAAAATATTACGCAACGCATACGGAAAAGGCATTTAATTGCCACATTTTATTAGATTAAACCGAAAATCTTAAACATTTTATCTAAATAGATTTTATAACAGTTGGACATCCTTCTCAACTTTGTTTGCATATTTTTAGACAGCGCATACCTTTATTAAGCGTGGCAAATAGCTTGTAAAAAGGGCTTCGCCGCTTAACTGACGCTTCCAAGATTTGTGATTTGGAAGAATTTGAGGCAAAATGTTCTGCGGAAACGGACTTAAAATATCATAAAAACAATAATTACCAATTGAAGTGTTTTAAACTTGCGCCGAGTACAAGGGTTGGAGGCAAGCGCACAGAAGAAACTATGGAAAGCACAACAAATTTTACCCGGACACTTTTTGCAGTTTGTTTTCTGGCACGTACTTTCTTGTAAAAATGGCACCGTGTTTCGCTATTTCTCGCAAATTGCAAGCAATTGAATGAATAAAATGAATAATTGTGCGATGTTCAATGAAGAATTAACTTGTCAGAAAGTGTTAGCAATTAGCTATTGTTGATTTCGGTCGAATTCTCGATGGCCATAGAATTAGACTCTTCGTGTAAAATTTTGCTCATATTCAATTTCTTGCGAAACAGGCTACAACGTCTTAGAAGGTACAGCCATTACAGCGTTCAACTGGCCTAACGGTTTAAATCTAGCATTACCGAAACGCCTTCTGAATCTTGGGCTGAACTCAACCCTGGTAGAGGAACTTGCAACGCAAAATAGAAGTTATAATAGATGGACGATCATTTAATATGATTGTGAATGAATGGACGTTGCATACCTTTATTAGGCATTGCAGATGATTCATTAATTGCCGGAAGTCTCTTCACCGATGGGTGTATCATCGTTACTGTGCGAGGCTCCAATGATCCTGTGTATTGAAAGAAGTTGGGGCAAAATGTTTAAGCTTCAAAGAGCATACAAAAAATAAATCATAATTAAAGTCTTTAAACTAAGCCCTAGTATTACTCAAACGCTGACGCTGCAGACTATGTGACAATTATTCGAACCTTCCATAAGAGTAGACAAAATGTTCTTAACGTATTAGCAAGAATCTCGCAACCTGTCAGTCTATCGTTAAATTTCCTTAGCATAATTATAATAGTGATATGCGTCTGTTGGTCATGTACATAAGACGAAGTGTATATGCAGAATATTGTTTGATAAGAAATCACAATGAGATTTATTCTATAAATACTATGGTTCAAAAAATGAACTCAAATGAATATAGGAGGCTTGAATATAGTATAATATTCCCTCTAAATTTTGCCAAAGCGTTTCAAACATTCTTATAACCGCAAACTACGAATTAATAATAATAATAATAATAATAATAATAATAATAATAATAATAATAATAATAATAATTTTAATTTTAAACAGTCCTTTTTCTAGGGCAAATGGTTTAGGTACTAATTTCACTTCTGCTTTATCATAAGAAGCACACCATAGATATTAGTAGAATAACAGTACTTGGTATATTTATATACAATGTACAGTATCTTCTTGCTTCAAACAGATATTTATGTTCTTGGAAAGAGGGTGCACTTGCTTTCCCCTGGAAAGTGCAAATCTATTTTTGTAACTAACCATATAATGGCTTTTCAAAAGTATTTTCTAACTAAGAGGCTGTCCATTAATTATGTCAACAATTTTTGAGCAATTTTTGACCTCCTCCCTCCTTGTCAACAACTGTCAACTTTCAGTTACCCCCCCATAATTACATCAAAAACTTTTGACCCCCCCTAGATCAATGACAGGTCCCAATAACAAGGTTAATAGTTTGCGATGATGACCATTTTCCCCTTTTTTTGCTCGTCGAGTGTCAAAATGTGATGGTTATGACCTTTCTTGCCATGCTTTTTTCCATTATATTAAGTAGTATTCCATGAAATTTAATAGTTTTTGATTATTTGTAAAAAGTGAAATTGTTGACGTCAACTTCTCTTGACCCCCCCCCCTCCCCCGCCAACAACTGTCAACCTTTTTAAAAACTCCTCCCCCTTAAATTGTTGACGTAATTAATGGAGAGCCCCTAAGGCATTACTGATACACGAAGGGAAATTGACAAACTTATCTTCAACTAAGAACTTCGGAATTGAATATCTTGAAAACTATATTAACCACCGTGACCGTGGTGTTTCCCCTGGAAAAATTCTGTGGGCGCCACTGATAGCAACACAAGAGACCACGCCTGAAAATTCTTCACGAAGAAGATGGGACGAAGGAAGAAGATTGTTTTGTGGAAGGTTGGTATCGAAATCGAACAGTTTGGACGAAAATGCAGTAACAGTTGAATCAATAAATAGATTAAAAAGTCGTTTATGAAAGTAGGGTTATTAACTGTTGAGGGTCAATATAATAGTTTTCTCGCAGGCTAACTTAACCTCCGAAATCACGTTAAATCACATTCTAACAATTATCATTATTATTATATAACAACATATGTTCAATTTTACAAGGGTCGCAAAACCTGGTTAGAAAACAGCGATGTCCACATTTCTCAACAGAAAACACATTGGCTTGTCAGACTTTTCAGGACGCTAAAGAACCACAACAAACTATTGATCTTTTGTCTTATACGACTTTTAAGATGTTAGAAATGTAATATGCGGAATGACATAAACAAATCCGTTACGTAGCCAAATCTGACTATACGGGGAACGCTATTGTGGGAATCTGACATAGGCTAATTATATTTATTTCATAGCCAAAAGAACGCTCGTGCCCAGGTCCAGAGGGACGAGATCCTCGCAAAAATATCCGTGTCAGAACACGAGGACACTGGTCGTGTTTGCGCCCCTCGTTAATGTCACTGAGAAAGCAAAAGTATTTCGAGCAAGTGAGCAAATTATCTTGATGCTTTAAAAAGCCATAATTCTATGAGAAAGGGGAACGAAATGAAATGCAAACACCCAGAATAAAAAGAGTAACAGCTGACAATTGTGTAAAGTGGTAGAAACGAAAACTGCATATTATTTGCCAGTGCAATAATATTGTCCAAAGCATTTGTGAATTATACACAGCCAATAGAGATATATTGATTGAATCACTCTTTCTACTTCGTTTGCTGTACATCCAATTCCAGCAGCTTTTTAAATATAAACTTCGCGTTTGCTTGTTCTCTTGCTTGACTAAGTTAGAAAGCGTTTTGAAAATTTCAATTGGATAGAAGACGCCTAGCAATTAGTGCAGGCGTATTGTCAAGCAGTGCCAAAAATACCCGAAGTCATGAATGTAATCTTCAAAGCTAAGCAAATTTTGACGATTTTAGTCATTTCATTTCCTCTTGGTAAGCACAACTATATTTGAAATCAACGTGTTAATGCTTTTAAATACAAAGTTTCATATTGCGTTTATTTTTATATAAATGGCTTAATGCATAACCAAATCTATCGACATAAGTATGTATATATATAATATACACACACATATATATATACTAGAAAGATTACAAAATAGGACTGCGCTCTTATTAACTGAGATATCTTTCGTTAATGTACATCTGAAGCACAGCGGTTCGATCCAAAGGAATTGTGAGATTTATCATAAGTGCATTCGTATACGTAAAGTTGTGAATCCTTTGAATTTCTTGAGATGACATGACGATCTGATGAGAAGAACTTCGGTTTCTGATGGGTTGGACCGTTAGACAAGGTGTCTACTCCACATCCAAGTATGACTGAAGTAGCCTAATGGCAGGAGAGAAACATATAGTTTTCCAGATGCTAAATGGTGGTTTTGTTATAGAAACCAATGAAGATATGTGTGTTATCAGCATAAAATGGTAGTCAATAGAGAAATATGAAGGTGATTACCGCAATGACAATGGTATATAAAGTGAAAAGGTGACCAAGAACAGATTCAAAGAGAAAATTACAGTATATCTGAGTTGAATTCGAGTGAACATTAAATAGAGTGGGTATTATGAATACAATGTCATTCCGACGCAATATCTTATATTCCAAAGGCGCTCCAGTCCATGGACACTGATGGACAGATCGACTGTATGAGATACTGTTCAAAAGACATAGAACAAACTAAGAGCTGTGACTTTGGCACTATGTATGGCAGACAAAATGTTTGCAAGAACAGCGAGATTAATCATTTCAAAATGATCGACGATTCCTTTAGCATATTATTTAGGAGATCTAAATAAAAAATAATCAACATTGGTCATCTTGAATTTCTCAGCGTCCAAAAATCTTCAATGGTTTGAATTGTATAAATAATTAGACGAAGGAGTTCTAAATGGAAATGTTTAGTTTTGTACAGAAATTAGAGAGAATATTTTACAATGAAACATCCCTTAGGCTCCAATCTTTTCCAGATTTTGACAGGAAAACTATGGACATACTATTGAGAGGGGTAGAATTAGGATCTTTAACAAGTTCTATCGGATGAGGTTAAGTATGTACTAAAAGGGTGGATTTAGTTAACCTGTTGTGACTGTGCGATTGTCAGAACACCTTGGTAGCTTCTTCTGTGATTTTCTAATAAATTACTAACTCAACGCTATGAATCCCCGATACAATGTTTTAAATATTTGTGCTGTGCCTAAAACAATGTGGACATTTTTCTTAATATCGTTATCACGATATTCTATTTAGAATTTTATCAAGATTGCCGTATTAAACAGTTAATGAGATTAACGTTTGATGAATTCTCCAGATTCTGTCACGTAATTGAAACGCCTCAGAATGTGGCTGTTTTCGTTGGTCATCGGATGTCCTTCAAATGCAAAACGTCAAATGGCTCTATTGTGCGAGAATGGTTCCTTGATCGACCGTCATCAGATCAGATTCGTGATAAGATAATCTTCAGCAATTGGGATGTGGAGAATCCTGAGCAGTTAGACTTACGATATGGCCTGAATGTTGATAAAAATGGATCCGGTGAAGTGTATCTAAGTGATCCGCAAATGGAAGACGCTGGAACATACACTTGCGTAGTTGATGCAGATAGGCAAACACAACACTATAAAGCAGAATTGATCGTGTTGGGTAAGAACATGTTCAATGAAAGTGATCACACAATGCTATAAATGACTACAATTGATTATTTGATTCGTAAATGACGCGAGATTAGTCATTTAAACATTGACACATAATAAATCATATTAATAAGGAGATCATTGGCTCAAATTAAAAATGTCTAAAAGACGTTCTAGTTAAGTTGTTGCTATTTAAGATCCACACAAGATCTTATAGTAAAAAAGACCAAAGCTAGTCAGTCTTGCCATTTACCATCGCAATATGTAGGTGCTGAGCTCACATTTGCCTCAATGACTCATTATGAACTTGCCTCTATGGCTGAATTTTGCCTGAGCGTCGCCATAAATATTGCAAGAGTCCCATGTTCCAAAGCATTCGCTTCAGTCTCTCTGACCTCACAATCACCTATTAAAATTCGTTAAGGATGTGGTTTTCCCATGATTTATAAGCAGATATAACCACAATATATTAGACGCTCTCAAACGAGTGCTGAAGTGTGTCTTCTACAGCAATCATCTGCTAATCATGATTCGCGCAGTTGCTTCTATAATCTCTACCTTAGTCAGAGACAGATTCCTTATACTTGTTAAATTTAAGGTAATTATCGAAACATTGATGTTCATAATCACAGACATTCCATCATCATGCTTAATACGTTTAGTTAGTCGAAGGAAAGTCATAAAATTTCTATCAGATAGGTTGGGCCAGTTGCACAGCAATGTGGTGTATCTTGTAGAATCAGAGCCCAATTGTACTCTGACTGAATCCTCTGAACTTGATATTCGAGCAGAATGCACTGCGAGCTACTCAGGCAACTGGGCTCCTAAGATGGAATGGAGGCATCACCAAACAGGGGCGTCATTCGAAAAAGAAAGTGTGGTTACAATTGGAGTTAATACTGATACCAATAAAACTCATGTCTCTTCAAAACTAACCGCAGTTGTATTGAAATCCGGAAAGGGATCTTCCTCCGTATCCTGTAAGACATACTTTGACCGTGGTAATGAAACTTATCAGTCCGGATCAGCAGCCTCTAATGTTCCGAGTCTTGTCTACATTTGGAATTCCTCTGTTTCTGATTCAAACGACGCAACATCCGAAGGCACTCTTTCTTTTCAACATTCTCTTTTGTAAAATTAAAATATGAATCCAAATGCTATATTGAAATTATTCTTTGTTTGTCTTCTTTGGCTTTGATTTGCAAATTAGGTCCAATACTTTTGCTGACGACAGAGACTGCTTTCAAAATTTTAATCTCGTATTTTATTCATTTATTTGCTTTGGTTTTTAGAAAATCTATTTCACGATTTAACTTTGTTGATCGCTTTGACTTGTGCACCTGCTTTGATCTTTATTGGGCTTTTGGCATATTTCATTTGCAAAAGCAAGAAAAGGACTACTTCTCCATAAAGTAAAACATTTCTTAATGAACCAATCTTAATGCTTGCTGTAAAATTCTATTTCGCTATCATTTGTTCATATAGACCTACTTTAGCTGTCATAGGCCTAAATGCAAACCGCAAGACGCGTATAAGTAGCAGTATCAAATGTACTAGAACTATCTAGTTTTAATCATGCGAATTATGTCGTCAAATATTATCTATGGCGAATGTGCTCTCATTGTACGCTGCATAGTCATCCTTAGACCCGCTAGCAGAAATATGCTAAAATGAGAAATAGTTTATGCTAGAGACTCAGCAAAACAAATTCGCCGAAAGCTGTACCAAATGAAACATGTTTTCAAATCCTTAGTAGTAGTAGACTTGATGCTTGTGGTGGACTGTGTCTGCTCAATTGTTGACAGTCTATGCAGTGGCGTAACGTGGGGGGGGGCACTTTGTTGACTGCCCCCCGGGCCCCGGGCGGGGGGGGGCCCCCAAAGAGGGGTCTAAGCTAGGGTTAGGGTTAACCCTAACACTTCTTAACTCTAACAATAAAAATGAACGTGCTGACGACCTTTTTTTTTGCTCGTCAGGGTGAAAAAGGAGGTGATGACCTTTTTTTTTTTTTGCTCGTCAGCCCGAAACTTTGAAAGTTTGGGGCCCCCATGACAAAGATGCCCCCCGGGCCCCCAAAAGTCACGCTACGCCACTGAGTCTATGGACTACTGTGTTGAATTAGTTCTGTAATGCTATGCAAGTAAACGCTTCATGTGACGCTAAGAGTTGTGAATTATGTCCAAATTTGAAACCAGCGCCTGGAATAGGAGCGACGACATTTGAAGTAGCTAGGTCATAGTTACATACTGTACATAGGTTCCAAACAAAATGTTCTTGCATATTATATTACAAAACATTATTGTAGCTGTAGCAGCACAGAATTACAATTCCGTTTAAGAGAAATCCCTGTAATTTTTTCTTCAGGAACATTCAGAGACGTGAGCGTAGGTGAGTGTGAGAATGAAGAAGGAACATCAAATGTTGTCATCGCCGAAACGATTGAATACGTTGACGTAAGTGAAATAGTGACAGCCACTGTTGACCCAAACATCGAAAACTTATATTCGAGTATGCTGGCAAATCGTCCTCTTCCACCCAATGCTATTTATACTGAATTGATGAATGTGAAGTCTCTTTCATCTGCAGTCGGAAATGAGGACAGTTCAGATGAAATTCTGGAGTACGTCAACTTCAGTGACATCCAAACAACGCCGAACCTTTAGTACTTTTCGGATGTTTGTCAAAGCATTATATTTCTTAACACAAACTATGTACTTTTGAAGCTTTTACTTTCTCTCGCAAATGTATTTTCCTTGGTAGTGTACTACTGGTTGTGTACTACTTTTTTATGCTGTGCTTGTCACGAATAAAGATGATTATAAATACTTCGTATTCGGACACAAACTATTCACAAACTTTTTCGCCTATTGCATCGCTGCGTGGACATCGGATTTATTATTCTCGAAATTATTTATCAAAAACATCAAAGACAAGTTTTAGTTCAGTTTCAATTGTCTGTCTAATCGAACATTTTCAGTGTTTTTGAGACAAATAGTCTTCATTTTTAAATGTAAGAACACCAGATTTGCCAAACAACACTGTTTTTCCAAAACAACATTGTTTTGCTCAAAATGTAGGCATAGGCATACTGTATTTGCCGATGCCTAATAATAAATGAGATTCTTGTGGACCTATTGAACAATATACTTTAAAATAAGAACAAAAACTGCACCATCAAAATTCATAATATAATTTTGTAACAGGTCACCATCTTCCCGTACCTATGGTCCATCATATCAGACGACACTGCGAGTGAAGGTGAAATAAGAAGCAGATCGAATAAAGGACAAATGGCAGGAGCATCACTAAACAAGATATGGAAAAGTCACAGCATTCCAGTGAGCACCAAAGTTCGACTTCTGAGATCACTTTTGTGGCCGGTCGCTAAACACGCTGTGAAAGCTGGACAATAATGAAAGAAGATGAACAGCACATACAGGTACTTGAAATAAAAGGCCTAAGGTAAGTAATAGCAGTTTCTTGGACAGCAAGAGAAAGGAAAGAATGGGTAATGGAAAAAGCAGGGGCGGAAAGAACCCTACTGTAAACAGTAAAGAAAAGAAAACTGGATTACTGAGGACATATTGTGCGAACAAAACAGGAATGTCGACAGAGAGAAATAAAACAAGGTACAATGCCAGGATCACGAAAAAGAGGTAGACCAAGAAAAAAGCGAGAAGACAACATCAAAGAATGGACAGGGCTCACAGACGACAAGAGCAGCAGAAGACCGTAACACTTGGAAGAAGGTAGTCCACAATGCAGCTAATCTGCGGAACGAAGACGGTTAAAGACAAGACAAGACCATAAAGGAGTATCAAGCTGCGAGCTGTGATATTCCTTATCAGGTTGCTATATAAATAAAAACTTTGAAATTCAGATTCCGAGTTAGATGTTTCTGGTTTTAAAAGGAAAGATCGCCGTAAATTAAACTATACAGTAACTGTCAGAAGACAGAATTCAGAATTCAGAATTCAGAAGACACACGATGATGATGATGATGATGACGACGACGGCGACGATGATGATGATTGAAAATTGCAACTATGTGTCGTTGACTTCTTGCACAAAATGTAATTCGGTCTGCGAAATTTCTCATTATCATATTCGGGACATTTATTGCATCAGACATCTCCCTACCAAGCCTGTCCTTATTCAGTTAGGCAATGCATCCAGTCGCCTAGATTATTGCAATTCCATGCTTTACGGCATCACAAATTCAAATTTGCAAAATCTCCAGAGAGTACAAAATTCTTTAATTAAAGTCATATCCAAAACTCCAAGATTCGAACAGCTAGACCAGCTAGACAGTCCCTACATTGGCTTCCTATCAAATACTGAATTAATTATAAAATTTGTCCTTTAACATTTAAAACGATGTTATTATTATAAAGAACCCAATTACCTCAAGATGCTACTTATTCTTCGACCTACTAATCATTCCAATAAGTATTCGGCAGGACCTTCATTTGTTGTTCCTTATTCTCGCACAGTCATTGTCACTAGTTGTTTTTGTCTGTGTGCGACCCTAAGCTCTAGAATTCACTACCAACATCACTTCGTATACAGTAACTAACAATTTATCATCTTTCAGATCTAATCTTAAAACACATCTGTTTGACTTGGCTTATCCCCCTTAGATTGCTCTCGCGCCGTTTCGGACTGATCTTCTGGCTTGACCTGGCTCTAATTCTATTTGGATTTGGTGCACCATCGGCTCATGCCCTGGGCATTATGATAGTGGCGTTATAGAAGTTGATTGATTGATAGCCTATTTGACTACAGCCGGTCAAATATTGCTCTGAGCGCATTAGTTGTTATTGTAGCGAATTTAGATAATAGCGTAGAAACCTTAGTAGCAATAGACGCAAGTGAACCATTAATAATTCATGAGCTTAATCCTTTGACAGGTAGCCGCCCGCATAGGTAGTCAGGCCAAATATAATAATAATGGATTGCATAAAGGAAAGACAGGCTGAGTGGTAGACGATTAGTGAATGGCGCGCAGCAATTAGAGAGCGGTGATGAGTGTGAGCTAGCAGGATGAGTGCATGCGGCAGAAATCTTATAAATAGCCGGTTCTGCCATAGATCAGGACCGATGGCCGAGGCGGCGTGTGATGGTAAGAAGGTCCATATAAGTGCATGTACGGATAGTGCACTATGCACCCTATGCACCCGTAGGAAAAGTGCACCCTGAGGTTAAGGAAGCACCCTTGAGATTAAGTGCATTGCGAGAGGTGCATTGCGAGAGGTGCATCGCGAGAGGTGCATTGCGAGAGGTGCGGTGCAAGGCACTGAGAGTAAGGCGGTACGGTAAGAGGTAAGGTGCACGAGGAGAGGTAAGGTGCACAGTGAAAGGTAAGGTGCACGGAGAGGAGTAAGGTGCACGGAGAGTTAAGGGAGAGGAAACAGGATACATTGAGAGAGGGATCAAGTGTGGAATATAGGAACGGAGTGCAGGTAAAGTGCGCGTAGCGACAGGTGGTAGTAAGAGAGCCTGAGATCTTAGCCAAAAAGCTAAGACGAACGACCACGTGCCTTAGAGTGAGTCATAACCCCGTGTGCGCCGAACCGGGCGGAGCCATCTTGAGTTTAGGAGGCGTAGGAACCTCGATAGGCCCGGTTCGCCACATAATTGGTACCAGAAGTGGGGTAGGCTGCATAAGGGTAAAGCGCACTGAGTGCAGTAAGAGAAGGTCTTAGAAGGGTAAATCACACCAAGTAGAGTAAGGTCGAGGCTTAGAAAGTGGAATAGACCTGTATAGCAACCGCAGGACACCAACACCTGGTTGAGTGCTTGTAGTAAGTGCAGAAGCATCGGAGTGCCGGGCACTTTGATTGAAGCACCCAGTCTTAAGAAAGGTATTAGTGGATGGCCGAGGCTATGGAGCCTGAGCCATTTGATTTGAGGTGTCTCATGGACATGGACAATGAGACTACAGGAATCATTGAACATAATTCACTGTTAGAAACAATGATAGATAAAGAACTGTCATCTAAAGTGAGGACCGACGATAAGCACCGTAGGCGGGCTATTGACCATTACAACCCGTACGAAGATAGTTTCCGTGGATTCAGGCGAGGACGGGCACCCGAAAGTGCCCGTAGTAAAGCAAGGCTTGAGTCGTTGTCTCAAGAAAGAAGGGTTCCATTGAGTCGGGACCAGCTAGAATGAGTCAAGGTGAAGATGGAAGATGTTAACTTCGAATCAGGGTTAATGAGCACCGGTGCGCGTCCAAAACGGACGAGTAGACAACTGCCTCAAACACCGGAAAAGAGTGCAGGTACACCGAGGTTTGAATTAGTGAAGGCGGAAGAACTAGGATCATGGCGTGAAGCTGTCAAGCGTACGCCAATGAAGCCAAATAAGTTCGACGGTACCATACCGTTGGAGACATTCATACGACAGTTCGAGGTCTGTGCCAGGTATAATGAGTGGACAGACGTGGATAAAGGAGCTTTTTTGCAGTGTGCTTTGGAAAAGGGTCCAGCACAGTTGCTGTGGGATCTTGGGGCCCGAGAGGATGTAACGTACAAGGAGTTGATAGCAAGACTGAGACAAAGGTACGGATTAGAGGCGCAGCAGGAGACTTTTAGAACGCAGCTGCGGTGCAGGAAGCAAGGATATAAGGAGAGCTTGGCGGACTTGTTACATGATATAAGGAAGCTGACAGCGTTGGCTTTTCCCGGACCGATAAATGACACGACCGAGATAGTGGCAAGAGATGCTTTTCTAGAAGCGATGTGGGATAAGGAGCTTTCGCTCAAAGTCAGGGAGAGAGAGCCACGGTCTTTAGACGAGACGTATAGGGTGGCGTTGAGGTTAGAAAGCTATAAGAAAGCAGCAGAAGAAGTGCCCGCAAGTGCAAGGAGGCAGCTGGATTATCAACGACAGGTTAGAGCCACGAATGAGGAGAGCGCGACAGAGGAATTGATGAAGCAGGTGAGAGACTTCATGTCGGAACAGAAGGTTAGCATGGAGAAATGGCAAGCTAATATGGAACGACAGTTGTTAAGGGCAGAAGGTGCGCAGTGCCCAGACAGACGAGAGAACAAGTGCAAGCGTCCAGAGATCTGGCAGTCACGGTGCCGAAAACTATAGATTATGGCAATCACAGGAATCGACCTGAGTTCAATTGGAAGAGTAAGGTGCAGTGTTATAAGTGCCAGGGCGTTGGACATCTAGCAAAGGAGTGCAGAAGGACTGGAAGCACAGCACCCAGGAGGATAATTGAGAACCGAAGCATAGTAAGAATGACCGGAGGGAAGTGCAAGAAAAGATCAGTGTATATCAAAGGTATAATTAACGATCAAGAGCAGAAGTGCCTAATTGACACGGGATCAGAAGTAAGCTTGTTACCAGAGAGTTTAGCAGAAGGATTGAGGCTAGATCCAGCACCTCAGATGTTACGAGCAGCAAATGGAAGTGAGATAACGGTGGTCGGACAGGTGACAATACCTGTGAGATTTGCTCGGAAGTGTCGTAGGGACGTTAACTTCATTGTATGCGAGCAGGTAACGGAAATACTCTTGGGAATGGATTTTCTCGCAGAGAACCATTGTTGGATTAATTTCGCTAATGCTGCGGTATATATCGGGAGAAGAAGAATACCATCGATAACTCAGACTAGTACACTTCAGTGCAGACGAGTGCAAGTAGCTGAGAGGATAGTGATCCCTCCTAAGTCAGAAATGGATGTGCCGATAAGAGTAGTACAGGGTGCAAGGCAAGATAGGTCATCGTCAGCTTGGATGACTGAGTACCGAGAGATTAAGTCCGGGGTGCACGCAGCAAGAGTCGTATTAGGAAGTGCGAACGTAGCTACCGTGAGGGTGATGAACCTGAATGATGCACCCGCGGTGCTGTACCAGAATGATAGTTTGGGCAACGTACACCCTGTGGAAGTACTAGAGAGCCAAAAGTCGACTAGAGTGGAAGACACGCCAATGTCAAAAGCGATGGAAGCTGTGAAAGGAATGTTGAACGAATCTGAAACCGAGATACCAGATAAGAACAAGGTCGAGTTGCAGTTGTTGTTGCTTGAATATATCGATGTGTTCTCGCTGGACGAGAATGATTTAGGACACTGCAAGGTTACCCAACACAAGATCGATACAGGCACGGCAAACCCAATTCGACAATCGTTAAGGTCACAACCTCGTTTACATCGGGAAGTTATAGATGAACAAGTGGACAGAATGTTACAGGATGGGTTGATTGAGCCAGCCCAAAGTGACTGGGCGTCAAACGTAGTGCTGGTACGGAAGAAAGATGGCACCATGAGGTTTTGTTTGGATTATAGAGCACTGAATTCTGTAACAAGAGGAGACGCTTATCCTTTACCAAGGATAGTAGATTGCTTGGACACGTTGGCAGGTGCAAGGTGGTTCAGTACGCTCGACTTACGAAGCGGATGCCATCAAATTGAGGTGAGTGCTACCGATGCAGATAAGACGACTTTTGTGACTAGACGAGGTGCATTTAGATGGAAAGTAATGCCAATGGGATTGTGCGGAGCCACAGCGACTTTCCAACGCACCATGGACATAGTCCTATCAGGACTCAACTTCTTTAAGTGCTTAGTATATTTGGACGATGTGATAGTGTTCTCGGAGACACCGGAACAGCACGTCGAAAGGTTACGACAAGTGCTAGAACGATTAAGAGAAGCACATTTGAAGTTAAAGCCCGAAAAGTGCAAGCTAATGCGTCAGGAGGTACATTTCCTGGGACATGTTGTATCAGGCAATGGGGTCGCTACGGATCCAGAGAAAGTGACTAAGGTCCAGAATTGGCCCAGACCCAAGTGTTTGAGAGAACTACGAGCGTTCATGGGTCTGTGTTCGTACTACAGGAAGTTTGTACCGAGTTTTTCAAAGATAGCAGCACCATTGTCAGAACTGACGAAGAAGAATGTGAGATTCCATTGGGACGAACCACAGCAAGAAGCTTTTGAGGAACTCAAACAGAGATTGACGACTGCACCAGTGTTAGGATTACCGTTAGACGACGAAGAATATATACTGGATACAGACGCTTCTGATACAGCTATAGGAGCAGTCCTATCACAAAGACAGAATGGAGTAGAAAGAGTGCTGGCGTTTGGCAGCCGATTACTGTCCAACGCAGAAAAGTATTACTGTGTGACCCGGAGAGAGTTGCTGGCAGTCGTGTACTTCGTGAAGTACTATCGGGCCTACTTGTTGGGGAAACCCTTTTTGTTGCGTACAGATCACGCAGCACTTCAGTGGCTCAACAGAACTCCAGAACCGATAGGGCAACAGGCCAGGTGGCAAGAGTGCTTGTCGGAATATAAGTTTGAGATAAAGCACCGACCGGGTGCGAGCCACGCAAACGCAGATGCCTTATCACGGCGACCCGAGGAAACAAGCACCCAAGTAGTGGCCACGGTGCAGGTAGAATTGAACGATACAGTGCTGGCAAAAGAACAGAAGCGAGATCCGTTTATTGTGAAGTTGCGAGATTGGGTAGAAAATGGAGCGCCAGATCTTCTGCAGATATTGTCAGAAGATGAGAAGACAAAAGCGTTGTGGCACCAGAAGGATCAGTTAACATTAGAGAACGATCTATTATATCGAGTGAACGTGGAAGGACAACGTCAGTTGTTAATTCCTAAGAACTTGAGAGATGACTTCTTGAAAAGAGCTCACACTGGCATGACAGGTGGACACCTGGGAATAAGGCGAACGAGGTTTCAGGTGAGAAGAAGAGCTTATTGGCCAGGGTGGTCCAAAGACACGGAGAGGTTCTGTTTAAAGTGCACAGAGTGTCAGAGGTATCGTCAAGGGCGAGCACCTAGGAATGCGAAATTGAACCCCATACCCTGTGGAGCACCATGGGAGATTGTAGCCATGGATGTGACTGGCCCACACCCTAAGAGCCGCAATGGAAATATCTATATACTGACGATTCAGGATCATTTCTCGAAGTTTATCGAAGCAGTGCCTATGAGAAATCAAGAGGCAGAAACCATAGCGAGAATCTTTATTGAAAAGATATGTATAGTGTATGGAATACCGTTAAAACTGTTGTCGGACAGAGGACCAGCCTTTGAGTCGCTAGTGTTCAAGGAGATGTGCAGAATACTAGGAATAGATAAAGTGAGAACAACTAGCTATGAGCCGAGGACCAATGGTCTCATGGAACGATATCACCGAACCATGAATTCAATGCTAGGTAAGATGGTACAAGAAAACCATAGGAATTGGGATGAGGTGTTACCCTTGACCACAGCGGCATTTCGAGCTTCGGTGCATGAGTGCACAGGGTATACACCAAACTATCTATTGTTCGGTCGAGAGAACCGAATGCCGATAGATCTGATATATGGTCCAGTGCCACAGACCACCCAGATGCCATACATCGACTATATAGAAGATTTGAAGGAGAAATTCACCGACGCTTACGCAGTTGTGAGGGAAAATCTAAAGACAGAAGCGAAGCGACGCAAAGACAAGTATGACCTGAGAGTGCGTGAAAAGAGATTTTCAGTGGGTGATGAAGTATGGATATTCGTGCCCAGAAGGAGAGGGTTGTACCCTAAATGGCAGAAATTCTATGAGGGCCCTTACATTGTCTTGGAACGTACAGGACCGCTCAATTTTCGAGTGCAGAAGAAGCCACGGGGGAAAATCTTCGTAACGCACTTAGATAAGATGTTGTTATACAAGTTTCGTGAAGAGAAGAGTGCACCGACAGAAGACGGAACTAGGAACCCTATGGAGTCAGTTTCAGAAAGAGAACCGAAGAACTTAATCGATAGAGCACCCGCAGAACCAGAGGAAGAACCTATAAAAATACCCGAGAGACTTGGAGAATCAGAAGTCAGACAACAGAGACCTCAGAGAGTGAGAAGGAGGCCAGCCAGATATAATGATTAAATTGCATAACATAATTTGTACTTTGTTAATTACAGATAAAGAAGCGATTAAAGAGAAAACAATGATTGGACTGAAGATGTTTAAAATTGTGTTATTGTTTAAAATTGTGTTATTTAGCTTGTTTAGTGATGTTAATTGTTTTATGGATATTCTATTGTTAACTGATGTGCACTTGTATAAAAATATGTTGAAATGCATAATTGTACACACATAGGATCCCCACACACGATTTTTAATTAAATGAGAGATGGGGACCATCCCGTCGATTAAGTCCGGGGTGGTGTAGCGAATTTAGATAATAGCGTAGAAACCTTAGTAGCAATAGACGTAGTGAGCCATTAATAATTCATGAGCTTAATCCTTTGACAGGTAGCCGCCCGCATAGGTAGTCAGGTCAAATATAATAATAATGGATTGCATAAAGGAAAGACAGGCTGAGTGGTAGACGATTAGTGAATGGCGCGCAGCAATTAGAGAGCGGTGATGAGTGTGAGCTAGCAGGATGAGTGCATGCGGCAGAAATCGTATAAATAGCCGGTTCTGCCATAGATCAGGACCGATGGCCGAGGCGGCGTGTGATGGTAAGAAGGTCCATATAAGTGCATGTAAGGTTAGTGCACTATGCACCCTATGCACCCGTAGGAAAAGTGCACCCTGAGGTTAAGGAAGCACCCTTGAGATTAAGTGCATTGCGAGAGGTGCATTGCGAGAGGTGCATTGCGGAGGTGCATTGCGAGAGGTGCATTGCGAGAGGTGCATCGCGTGAGGTACATTGCGAGAGGTGCGGTGCAAGGCACTGAGAGTAAGGCGGTACGGTAAGAGGTAAGGTGCACGAGGAGAGGTAAGGTGCACAGTGAAAGGTAAGGTGCACGGAGAGGAGTAAGGTGCACGGAGAGTTAAGGGAGAGGAAACAGGATACATTGAGAGAGGGATTAAGTGTGGAATATAGGAACGGAGTGCAGGTAAAGTGCGCGTAGCGACAGGTGGTAGTAAGAGAGCCTGAGATCTTAGCCAAAAAGCTAAGACGAACGACCACGTGCCTTAGAGTGAGTCATAACCCCGTGTGCGCCGAACCGGGCGGAGCCATCTTGAGTTTAGGAGGCGTAGGAACCTCGATAGGCCCGGTTCGCCACATTATTTCTCGAACATGAATTTCACTTGAAATGACAAAAGATCATAATCATTTTGTAACATTTGCTTTATTCCGAATACAGCAAGCAAATCGTGAATATGTCATTAGTTACGAACATAACTAATTAGTGAGACAAAGGATTGACAAGAATTTGCACAGAACTACACTGAATTGTGTAGGGTCTTCACTCGCATTCCAAACAAGCCACTCTCTGAGTAAATATGTATACATGATTTAAATTTTTAAAAAACAGATGAAAGCAGCTGTTAACATGCTCGTTTCCTAAGGCAGGGTATTACAAAGAACATTGGAGTCAACAAGCCCAAAATATAAGTAGGCCTAAATAATGAATGTGTCTATGTATATGTTATATATATATATATATATGTGTATGTGTTTATGTATACTATGCATATGAGAGACCTTGGTCATTATTCTATACTGCTATGCTTATAAAGCTTATCGATTTAAATGTCATTATTAAAACTTATCAGCATCAGTGCAGATTAAATAGTTAACGTAATCACAATACCATTGGAATGATTAGCATACAATTTTCACTCTGTCTCAATCAGCCTAAATAGAAAGCTGACTGTTATTTTTGTCGTGCCCCTAATAGAAAAACGACAGATATTAATACGCCAGTCAGAATTATGTTAAAATTGACTGAAAGATATCAAATATTTATTCGAAATTATAGATCCGAGGAAATTGCTGCAAAAGTATTAGCTTAGCACAAACTTAAATAGTGAAAACGAAAATGTGCGGTCCCAGTATAGTCGATAGGTTGCCTTTGTTACATGGATATTTCCTTTTAACTTGTGAAGTTCTCTTAAGACCTTCTAAAAGGAGGATGCGGTTGTTATGCGTGGTCGATTGAAGCGTATTCTGATCTCTGGAACATCGCAGTCCTTGGGATCGGAGGCTCACAAAAGGCTTTCGCTTTGTTAATATCCAAGTATACGGTTCCGTCCATTGGATTTCCCTTCATCAAACACAACATCGTCATTAGATATTGTGACGACACTGCATCCTATTTTCTATGGACTAGTGATGTCATCATGTCTACCTTTGCCTAAAGACCTGACGAAATTGTCACGGTTGCTTGACCTTGGATACTTTTCTCTGCATCGACTTAATATTTAAGAGCATTTCTGAAGCTGTTTGCATCAGTCATTGAAACAATGCCTTTCGCTGGATGCAGAAAATTACAATCCAAGCGCCTGTACGCCTTTATTAATAATAGGTCAATGAATATATCAAAGTTCGCCACTAGCGGTCGACAGAATTGAAATAGCGGACTCTACGTTAGCACCAAAGAAATTAACAGCGTCAGAAATTATCATTTGCTTGTTAACCTAAATCTAGCATATACAAAAAATACATATATAAAAGTGTTTAAGTGGCATACAAAAAATTGGCAGAGGCATTAGTCTTATAACGAATAACTTCATTATGTGGCATTTTAGCACAGCCTTCGTATGTCTACTTAAGACATTAGAGATACGATATAAAGCAGAATTATTAAAGATAAAGTTTCCCATACTCAGTTTTTGAGCGTTGGGGCCGGTGTGGCAGGCAGGGTGGACTCGAGGCACAATGTACTCTAGAGTACATCATACTTTGGCACAATGTACTCTAGAGTAGACCTACATCATACATAGTTGCAATGTACTCTAGAGTAGATCGTGCCTAGGTAAAATGTACTCTAGAGTACCAGATAACTGGCGGTAGTATGCACTCTAGAGTACAAACTATCTAGGCATGGCGGACTCCAGGCACAACGTACTGCAGAGTACATCATACCTAGGTACCAGTGTTGTATTTTTAATTAGCTAATTAAACTTCATTAGCTAATTAATTAGAATATGTGCTAATTATAATTATAATTAATTTGAAAAATTGCTTAGGTAATTGCAATTATAATAATTAAACTTTTAAAGCTAATTACAATTAATTATAAATAATTCTAATTAAATCTAAATACTTTTTATAATCTTAATAATCTAACTTTTGGGGAATAAAGTGTGATTTCTTACTTACTTAGACTGCCGTCCTAAAAAGTATTTCCTTTTATTGTCAATGTCTCAATGATAATATCAACTACCTGATAACATCTATTTGTAAATTGTTGGTGGATCAAGGCAAATTTTTGGAAGAAATACCTGACAATCTGGAACATTTTTAATGGGCCTTTACAGTCAATCAAATAGACAATAAAACGTACATTTCTGGATCCTACGAGACATGCATTAAGAGGATAACTGACGATTAGAAACCAATAAGAGTGATGTCGAATTTTATTAGTCACGCAAAGGCAAAGCTTTGTACTTGTTACAAGTACAAAACGTTTGATGTAGAAAAGACAAAAAAGGAAGAAGTTGCTTGCCATTGCCAAGTGCAACAGAGACAAGTCGATTTAACATTGCCAGCTGACTGTTAATTTCTAATGTCTATAACTCGACTGTATTATTTGTCATTTGAAGCTGAAACTGTTTATGACTTGACTGCATTAATTGTCGTGACCATCGTCATTCCTGATCTAATCAAGTTGCTGATTGACTTAATTAGATCAACATTTACTAATTCTAATTAATTAGATATTTCATGTACTTGATTCGAATACTAATTAATTAGCTGAAAGGGCTAGCTAATTCTAATTAAATAGCAAAAGAGCCAAATAAAATCGACACTGTTAGGTACAACGTACTCTAGGTACTTCATATCTAGGTACATCGTACTCTAGAGTACATCCTACCTAGGTACAACGCTCTCTATGAACATCATACTGTGGCGAACCGGGCCTATCGAGGTTCCTACGCCTCCTAAACTCAAGATGGCTCCGCCCGGTTCGGCGCACACGGGGTTATGACTCACTTAAGGCACGTGGTCGTCCGTCTTAGCTTTTTGGCTAAGATCTCAGGCTCTCTTGCTACCACCTGTCACTACGCGCACTTTACCTGCACTCCGTTCCTATATTCCACACTTAATCCCTCTTTCTATGTATCCTCTTTCCTCTCCCTTAACTCTCCGTGCACCTTACTCCTCTCCGTGCACCTTACCTTTCACTGTGCACCTTGCCTCTCGCCGTGCACCTTGCCTCTTACCGTGCACCTTACCTCTCACCGTGCACCTTGCCTCTCTCCGTGCACCTTAACTTTCTCCACACCTTCGCACTGCACCTGTCTCAATGCACCTCTCTCACCGCACCTTCGCAATGCACCTCTCTCAAAGCACCTTCCCAATGCACCTCTCTCAATGCACCTCTCGCACCTATATCTCAAGGGTGCTTCATTTACCTTAGGGTGCACTCTTCCTTAAGGTGCATAGGGTGCATAGTGCACTCTCCTTATATGCACTTATATAGACCTTCTTACCATCACACGCCGCCTCGGCCATCGGTCCTAATCTGTGGCAGAACCGGCTATTTATACGATTTCTGCCAGCCACTAACGCGTGCACTCATCTCACTAGCTCGCACTCATCGCTGCTCTTTAATTGCTGCGCGCTATACATTAATCGCTTATCACTCAGCCTGTCTTTCCTTTATGCAATCTATTATTATTATATTGGGCCTGACTACCTATGCGGGCGGCTACCTGTCAAAGGATTAAGCTCATGAATTATTAATGATTCTCTTACGTCTATTGCTACTAAGGGTTCTACGCTATTATCTAAATTCGCTACACCACCCCGGACTTATTGCAGGGATGGACCCCATCCCTCATTTAATTAAAAATCGTGTGTGGGGATCCTATGTGTGTACAATTATGCATTTCAACATATTTTTATACAAGTGCGCATCAGTTAACAATACAATGTCCGTAAAACAATTAACATCACTAAGCAAGCTAAATAACACAATTTTATACAATAACACAATTTTAAACGATAACACAATTTTAAACGATAACACAATTTTAAACATCTTCAGTCCAATCATTGTTTTCTCTTTAATCGCTTCTTTATCTGTAATTAACAAAGTACAAATTATGTTATGCAATTTAATCATTATATCTGGCTGGCCTCATTCTCACTCTTTGAGGTCTCTGCTGTCTGACTTCTGATTCTCCAAGACTCTCGGGTACTTCTACAGGTTCTTCCTCTGGTTCTGCTGGTGCTCTGTCGATTAAGTTCCTCGGTTCTCTTTCTGACACTGACTCCATAGTGTGCCTAGTTTCGTCTTCTATCGGTGCATTCTTCTCATCACGGGACTTGTACAGCAACATCTTATCTAAGTGCGTTACGAAGATTTTCCCCCGTGGCTTCTTCTGCACTCGAAAATTGAGCGGTCCTGTACGTTCCAAGACAATGTAATGGCCCTCGTAGAATTTCTGCCATTTAGGGTACAACCCTCTTCTTCTTCTCGGCACAAATATCCATACTTCATCACCCACTGAAAATCTCTTTTCACGCACTCTCAGGTCATACTTGTCTTTGCGTCGCTTCGCTTCTGTCTTTAGATTTTCCCTCACAACTGCGTAAGCGTCGGTGAATTTCTCCTTCAAATCTTCTATATAGTCGATGTATGGCATCTGGGTGCTCTGTGGCACTGGACCATATATCAAATCTATCGGCATTCGGTTCTCTCGACCGAACAATAAATAGTTTGGTGTATACCCTGTGCACTCATGCACCGAAGCTCGAAATGCAGCTGTGGTCAAGGGTAACACCTCATCCCAATTCCTATGGTTTTCTTGTACCATCTTACCTTGCATTGAATTCATGGTTCGGTGATATCGTTCCATGTGGCCATTGGTCCTCGGCTCATAGCTAGTTGTTCTCACTTTATCTATTCCTAGTATTCTGCACATCTCCTTGAACACTAGCGACTCAAAGGCTGGTCCTCTGTCCGACAACAGTTTTAACGGTATTCCATACACTATACATATCTTTTCAATAAAGATTCTCGCTATGGTTTCTGCCTCTTGATTTCTCATAGGCACTGCTTCGATAAACTTCGAGAAATGATCCTGAATCGTCAGTATATAGATATTTCCATTGCGGCTCTTAGGGTGTGGGCCAGTCACATCCATGGCTACAATCTCCCATGGTGCTCCACAGGGTATGGGGTTCAACTTCGCATTTCTAGGTGCTCGCCCTTGACGATACCTCTGGCACTCTGTGCACTTTAAACAGAATCTTTCTGTGTCTTTGGACCACCCTGGCCAATAAGCTCTTCTTCTCACCTGAAACCTCGTTCGCCTTATTCCCAGGTGTCCACCTGTCATGCCAGTGTGAGCTCTTTTCAAGAAGTCATCTCTCAAGTTCTTAGGAATTAACAACTGACGTTGTCCTTCCACGTTCACTCGATATAATAGATCGTTCTCTAATGTTAACTGATCCTTCTGGTGCCACAACGCTTTTGTCTTCTCATCTTCTGACAATATCTGCAGAAGATCTGGCGCTCCATTTTCTACCCAATCTCGCAACTTCACAATAAACGGATCTCGCTTCTGTTCTTTTGCCAGCACTGTATCGTTCAATTCTACCTGCACCGTGGCCACTACTTGGGTGCTTGTTTCCTCGGGTCGCCGTGATAAGGCATCTGCGTTTGCGTGGCTCGCACCCGGTCGGTGCTTTATCTCAAACTTATATTCCGACAAGCACTCTTGCCACCTGGCCTGTTGCCCTATCGGTTCTGGAGTTCTGTTGAGCCACTGAAGTGCTGCGTGATCTGTACGCAACAAAAAGGGTTTCCCCAACAAGTAGGCCCGATAGTACTTCACGAAGTACACGACTGCCAGCAACTCTCTCCGGGTCACACAGTAATACTTTTCTGCGTTGGACAGTAATCGGCTGCCAAACGCCAGCACTCTTTCTACTCCATTCTGTCTTTGTGATAGGACTGCTCCTATAGCTGTATCAGAAGCGTCTGTATCCAGTATATATTCTTCGTCATCTAACGGTAATCCTAACACTGGTGCAGTCGTCAATCTCTGGTTGAGTTCCTCAAAAGCTTCTTCCTGTGGTTCGTCCCAATGGAATCTTACGTTCTTCTTCGTCAGTTCTGACAATGGTGCTGCTATCTTTCAAAAACCCGGTACAAACTTCCTGTAGTACGAACACAGACCCATGAACGCTCGCAGTTCTCTCAAACACTTGGGTCTGGGCCAATTCTGGACCTTAGTCACTTTCTCTGGATCCGTAGCGACCCCATTGCCTGATACAACATGTCCCAGGAAATGTACCTTCTGACGCATTAGCTTGCACTTCTCGGGCTTTAACTTCAAATGTGCTTCTCTTAATCGTTCTAGCACTTGTCGTAACCTTTCGACGTGCTGTTCCGGTGTCTCCGAGAACACTATCACGTCGTCCAAATATACTAAGCACTTAAAGAAGTTGAGTCCTGATAGGACTATGTCCATGGTGCGTTGGAAAGTCGCTGTGGCTCCGCACAATCCCATTGGCATTACTTTCCATCTAAATGCACCTCGTCTAGTCACAAAAGTCGTCTTATCTGCATCGGTAGCACTCACCTCAATTTGATGGCATCCGCTTCGTAAGTCGAGCGTACTGAACCACCTTGCACCTGCCAACGTGTCCAAGCAATCTACTATCCTGGGTAAAGGATAAGCGTCTCCTCTTGTTACAGAATTTAGTGCTCTATAATCCAAACAAAACCTCATGGTGCCATCTTTCTTCCGTACCAGCACTACGTTTGACGCCCAGTCACTTTGGGCTGGCTCAATCAACCCATCCTGTAACATTCTGTCCACTTGTTCATCTATAACTTCCCGATGTAAACGAGGTTGTGACCTTAACGATTGTCGAATTGGGTTTGCCGTGCCTGTATCGATCTTGTGTTGGGTAACCTTGCAGTGTCCTAAATCATTCTCGTCCAGCGAGAACACATCGATATATTCAAGCAACAACAACTGCAACTCGACCTTGTTCTTATCTGGTATCTCGGTTTCAGATTCGTTCAACATTCCTTTCACAGCTTCCATCGCTTTTGACATTGGCGTGTCTTCCACTCTCGTCGACTTTTGGCTCTCTAGTACTTCCACAGGGTGTACGGTGCCCAAACTATCATTCTGGTACAGCACCGCGGGTGCATCATTCAGGTTCATCACCCTCACGGTAGCTACGTTCGCACTTCCTAATACGACTCTTGCTGCGTGCACCCCGGACTTAATCTCTCGGTACTCAGTCATCCAAGCTGACGATGACCTATCTTGCCTTGCCCCTTGTACTACTCTTATCGGCACATCCATTTCTGACTTAGGAGGGATCACTATCTGCTCCGCTACTTGCACTCGTCTGCACTGAAGTATACTAGTCTGAGTTATCGATGGTATTCTTCTTCTCCCGATATATACCGCAGCATTAGCGAAATTAATCCAACAGTGGTTCTCCGTGAGAAAATCCATACCCAAAAGTATTTCCGTTACTTGCTCGCACACAATGAAGTTAACGTCCCTACGACACTTCCGAGCAAATCTCACAGGTATTGTCACCTGTCCGACCACCGTTATCTCACTTCCATTTGCTGCTCGTAACACCTGAGGTGCTGGATCTAGCCTCAATCCTTCTGCTAAACTCACTGGTAACAAACTCACTTCTGAACCCGTGTCAATAAGGCACTTCTGCTCTTGATCGTTAATTATACCTTTGATATACACTGATCTTTTCTTGCACTTCCCTCCGGTCATTCTTACTATACTTCGGTTCTCAATTATCCTCCTGGGTGCTGTGCTTCCAGTCCTTCTGCACTCTTTTGCTAGATGTCCAACGCCCTGGCACTTATAACACTGCACCTTACTCTTCCAATTGAACTCAGGTCGATTCCTGTGATTGCCATAATCTATAGTTTTCGGCACCGTGACTGCCACATCTCTGGACGCTTGCACTTGTTCTCTCGTCTGTATGGGCACTGCACCTTCTGCCCTTAACAACTGTCGTTCCATATTAGCTTGCCATTTCTTCATGCTAAGCTTCTGTTCCGACATGAAGTCTCTCACCTGCTTCATCAATTCCTCTGTCGCACTCTCTTCATTCGTGGCTCTAACCTGTCGCTGATTATCTGGGTGCCTTCTCGCACTTGCGGGCACTTCCTCGGCTGCTCTCTTGTAGCTTTCTAACCTCAACGCCACCCTATACGTCTCGTCTAAAGACCGTGGCTCTCTCTCCCTGACTTTGAGCGAAAGCTCCTTATCCCACATCGCTTCTAGAAAAGCATCTCTTGCCACTATCTCGGTCGTGTCATTTATCGGTCCGGGAAAAGCCAACGCTGTAAGCTTCCTTATATCATGTAACAAGTCCGCCAAGCTCTCCTTATATCCTTGCTTCCTGCACCGCAGCTGCGTTCTAAAAGTCTCCTGCTGCGCCTCTAATCCATACCTTTGTCTCAGTCTTGCTATCAACTCCTTGTACGTTACATCCTCTCGGGCCCCAAAATCCCATAACAGCTGTGCTGGACCCTTTTCCAAAGCACACTGTAAAAAAGCTCCTTTATCCACGTCTGTCCACTCATTATACCTGGCACAGACCTCAAACTGACGTATGAACGTCTCCAACGGTATTGTACCGTCGAACTTATTTGGCTTCATTGGCGTTCGCTTTACAGCTTCACGCCATGATCCTAGTTCTTCCGCCCTTACTAATTCAAACCTCGGTGTACCTGCACTTCTTTCCGGTGTTTGAGGCAGTTGTCTACTCGTCCTTTCAGGACGCGCACCCGTGCTCATTAACCCTGATTCGAAGTTAACATCTTCCATCTTCACCTTGACTCATTCTAGCTGGTCCCGACTCAATGGAACCCTTCTTTCTTGAGACAACGACTCAAGCCTTGCTTTACTGCGGGCACTTTCGGGTGCCCGACCTCGCCCGAATCCACGGAAACTATCCTCGTACGCGTTGTAATGGTCGATAGCCCGCCTACGGTGCTTTGCTTCTCCGGCACCTTTTCCTGACAGGACGACTGTCGCTATCTCTGTATCAAAGGTCGCGAGGTCTAACTCCATATCCACATCCGGTTGCATGGCTTCGGCCATTTTCTATACTCCTTTCCAAGACTGGGTGCTTCAATCAAAGTGCCCGGCACCTTGGTGCTTCTGCACCTACTACAAGCACTCAACCTGATGTTGGTGCCCTGCGGTTGCTATTCAGGTCTATTCCGCCTTCTAAGCCTCGACCTTACTCTACTTGGTGTGATTTACCCTTCTAAGACCTTCTCTTACTGCACTCAGTGCGCTTTACCCTTATACAGCCTACCCCACTTCTGGTACCAATTGTGTGGCGAACCGGGCCTATCGAGGTTCCTACGCCTCCTAAACTCAAGATGGCTCCGCCCGGTTCGGCGCACACGGGGTTATGACTCACTTAAGGCACGTGGTCGTCCGTCTTAGCTTTTTGGCTAAGATCTCAGGCTCTCTTGCTACCACCTGTCACTACGCGCACTTTACCTGCACTCCGTTCCTATATTCCACACTTAATCCCTCTTTCTATGTATCCTCTTTCCTCTCCCTTAACTCTCCGTGCACCTTACTCCTCTCCGTGCACCTTACCTTTCACTGTGCACCTTGCCTCTCGCCGTGCACCTTGCCTCTTACCGTGCACCTTACCTCTCACCGTGCACCTTGCCTCTCTCCGTGCACCTTACCTTTCTCCACACCTTCGCACTGCACCTGTCTCAATGCACCTCTCTCAATGAACCTTCGCAATGCACCTCTCTCAATGCACCTTCCCAATGCACCTCTCTCAATGCACCTCTCGCACCTATATCTCAAGGGTGCTTCATTTACCTTAGGGTGCACTCTTCCTTAGGGTGCATAGGGTGCATAGTGCACTCTCCTTATATGCACTTATATAGACCTTCTTACCATCACACGCCGCCTCGGCCATCGGTCCTGATCTGTGGCAGAACCGGCTATTTATACGATTTCTGCCAGCCACTAACGCGTGCACTCATCTCACTAGCTCGCACTCATCGCTGCTCTTTAATTGCTGCGCGCTATACATTAATCGCTTATCACTCAGCCTGTCTTTCCTTTATGCAATCTATTATTATTATATTGGGCCTGACTACCTATGCGGGCGGCTACCTGTCAAAGGATTAAGCTCATGAATTATTAATGACTCTCTTACGTCTATTGCTACTAAGGGTTCTACGCTATTATCTAAATTCGCTACAATACCTTGGTACAACGTAATTGTCACACTGCTTAAATCGGAAGAGTTCCTGGTATTCTTGATCTTTCTGTCTAGTGGTGGTGGTGATGATGATAAAAAATTATTAAAATAATAATTACGTTTATGATGTTGTTGATGATGATTTTTATTATAATAATAACAATAAGAAGAATAAATAATAATAATAATAATAATAATAATAATAAGAGTGATGATGATGATAATGATGATGATGATGATGATAATAATAATGATGATGATGATGATGATGATGATGATGATGAAGACAATGATGATGATGATGATGACAATGATGATGATGATGATAATGACGATGATGGTAATGATGATAACGCTGTGGGTGTTGCTGGTGGTGATGATGACAATAATGATAATAATAATAATAATAACAGCAAGAATAATAATTACTAAATTAATAATTGTTACTATAGAGTGCATAATACCTGTTCGCTATGTCGATTCTAGAGTACAGTGTCAACCTAATCTGGTTGCAATCTAGAGTCCAGGTATCGCAGGTATCTCGGACTCTAGAGTATGAAATTCTTCTAGAGCCCATGCTGTCTCCTACTATCGTGTTTGGAGATGCTGTACTCTAGAGTACATCATACCTAGGTACATGGTGCGATTTGTGACCTGGAGCAGTGGGGGGGATATGACGAGCTTGGGTGGATGTAGTTGTTGAGAAATGTAGCAGTGGGGGATGTATTATTATTATTATTATTATTATTCGACGATTTGTGAAGCGCCGTAACATGGCCATCGGCCAAAACCAAAAGCGCTGTACAGTCAAACAGTCAACTATACGATATGGTGAACAAATGCATTTTCAGCTCTTTAGCAAACGTTTCAAATGAAGTAATCCCGACCAGCGCATCAGGGAGCGCGTTCCACAGACGTGGGTTACCGCGGGTCATAGAACGCTCGCCAAACTTCGGAGTCCTGGCCGGAGGAGGAACGTACAGCCGGTGGCGGCTGCTAGATCTCAGCTGGAGTCGGCACCCAGTCGTCGTTTGTCGTCGTACTAGGCATGCCAAGTAATCGGGACAGGCTGGGTCCCGAAGAGCACGAAAAGTTAACCAACACCGCTTGTAAACTATACGTTCCGGGACCCGAAGCCAATGGACCTTGTCCCTTAGCACAGGTGTCACATGGTCGTGCCACCTCGAGCCGAAAATAATCCGAGCCGAGGCATTGATGACTGCCTGAAGTCTACTGAGCTGGTTCCCAGGTAGTCCGAGAAGGAGACTGTTGCTATAGTCCAGTCTTGAGAGTACCAGAGCACGGACAAGATGAATAGCGGCCGGTATTGTTATATAACGACGAACTTCCCGAATTTGCCGTAGTAGTGGTGGGGTATGTAGCAGTAGGGGGATGCAGTTGGGCAGTGGAAGGGGGAAGATTCCCACCTCTCCCCCTACAAATCTCGCCCTGCCTAGGTATTATGTACTCTAGAGTCCATCTTGTCTACAGGTATTATGGACTCTAGAGTACAAAGAGTGCCTAGAGTCCGTCCTGCCTCCTACACCGGCGCTGAACTCCGATCTCGCAGACATACAGCGACGCCGCTGGCATTCGCCATTAATCTAGAGTTAGTTGGTTGCCAGCCAAACGTCTAGGCCCGCGCTTAGCCTCGCAACTGCAAGTCGCTCCTCAATTTATGCCACCGCCTCTAGAGAGTAAAGCTGAGACGACCTTAGGGGCTCCAGCAGGCATCAGGGTTTGAACCCGTCCCGTCAGCGTTCCTGTCCAGCGTGTAACCACCTCTGCCATCTTCCCGCCCCATATGACTATTAAGAACGTGTTATACAGCAATATTACCGAGTTCTGATGCTTGCGTTGATTTGACATAATTTCCGAGACTGTATCTAAACATACCATTAATAGAATGCATATTTCACAATTCGCTTCAATATGGTCGTTATTCATTTCAAAAGAAGTTTTCGCAGCTGCTTTCAATTGCTATTTCTTAACTAGTCCATGGTAATACATTGCATGACCAATTTCCATTCAACAGTAACCCGGCCTTTTATTATCGCCTATATAATAAAAAATAAAATCCGGCCTTTTATTATTATCGCTGGTATAGCCTATTAAAAATATATAGAATAACTACAACAGAGCTATATCAATTATCGGACTAATAGTATGTAAAACTTATCATTCAGTATTCCTTATAGCGCAGTGTGTGTGATCAACTAACCAGGAAAATTGATGTTGCACTCTTCATATAACGGATACTCCTTCGAACTGGTTGCCTTCGGTGCTTCGGAAAATTATACAAAGTAAAACCGAAACGAAATTTCAGTGGAATAGATGAGAAGCAATTAAATGATGGCTGTTTACAATACATACATACGCCTAAAAGCGAACAGCTGAATCCTGAGTAGGTTCACATTACTTTAATACCAAGAAGCCTCTGTTTTTGTTTAGCCTTTGGTCCTATACTGAAACACCTCTAACATTAACCAAACAACAAAGTTTTCAAGCCGCTATAGTGTGTTCACAGCAAGCGCTATATACGTTTTATGCAAATTATCTGAACTGTTCTTACTAGATTGCTTTTTGTTGACTTCTGCATAAAGAACCACTGAATTGTCATGAACAGTAACGTCGGCGTTTTGTCCTATTATTTTAGCAAATACAAAAATAACTCTTAAAATTGTTGCTACGTTTGAAAATTCATTTTCTTAGAAGAACGTGGCTTTGTATGCATCACAATCTTGCATATTAACACTGGCATATTATGGAGTTCATAAAATGTGGAAAGACAATCAAGCATTCGTTAAATTAGATTAACAACATGTTTCATTCCTACATCTTTCTATTTCTTATTTTAGCATATTTCTTCTTGCTGGTCTAAAGCTGACTATACAACATATACAGCATACAGTTTTTGGCGTCTTCACGGCTGCCAGCACGTGTTTGTACGTGCCACGGTTTCGTCGCCGTTCTCGGCATTTACCGGCGTTATGCACTTGGATTGTACGCCAATCGCGAGGACTGCGTTCCACTCATCGGTTTTCCGACGAGTCTCTTGCCGTTCTCCACATTTCCACGTTGTTCTGGAATGTTTTAAGTCGGTCGCCGCCGCCGCTGAGTGGACCGCCAATGTCTGCCAATAATATGGCCGCCGCGTGCTATTCAATGGACTGCGGCTGACGGAACCTCCACCCTCGTCGGATTCAGTGGCGATTCCACCATGTTGATGATGGGGAAGCATCCCTCCATCGGGGTTCCGGATGACCTTTCTTTGCTTGTCAACCTATTTTCCGGTGAGTTTAAAAAACTGTAGTGAAAAATACTGCAAATGACCTTTTTCTTGCTTGTCGACCTTTTTTGGCAAGGTTTCTTAACCTTTAGTGAGCAAAACACTACCAACAATGACCTTTTTTCTCTGTTTTTCTTGTTTCTTCTTCTTCCCAGTTTGCATCCTCTCACCAACTTCAAAAAAATTTTCATCCCCCACCAAGAATTCCTGGAACCGTAACTGGTGAGATTTGAAGATTTCGGTGATTCTCTGGCCTAAGACCGCTACTTTGGATTTACCGCCGGATCTCACCATGCGGAGAAGTCCTGCTACCAACTCGCGGACCTTTAACATCATCTTCCGTTACTCGCTGACTTGTCAACCTGCAGTTTTCTTGTGAAGGACCGCTTCTTTATTAAGGACTCGGCACCGGATTTCGTCACGGCATCGAGTTTTTTCTTTTATCAGAGTGGATTTTCGACATCGCTGCCATTTAACCTTCACTGACATGTAGGCGCTGTCAAAGCGCTTTTGATTTTGGCTTTTATCTAAGGCACGGCGCTATATAAATCGTCCTGGATAATAATGCAATGATGGAACATTCGCTACAGATAATACTTGAAGACATAATTCACATTATTAAAACTAAATTATATTGAGCAGTCTCTCGTTGTATTCATCTTTCCAAGTATTCTAAAGTCAGTAGTTTTAGTAGATCTTATAGCCAACAGTTACTCGCATTGCGTTTGGCATTTATGACAGTTAAGTATAGGCCTGTATGAACACATGATAACAAAATACAATTATAGAACTAGTATTAAGATTGCTTCATTAAGAAATGTCTTACTTGGTGGGGGAGTAGTCCTTTTCTTTCTTTTGCGAATGGAATAATACACCAAAAGTGCAAACATCATCAAAGAGGCCGCACAAGCCAAAGCGAACACCAAAGGAAGATCTGGGAAGAGAATTTTTTAAAAATCCAAATAAATAAATGAATAAAATATGAGATTAAAATTTTGAAAGCAGTCTCTGTCGTCAGCAAAAGTATCGGACCTAATTTGCAAATCAAAGCCAAAGAAGACAAACAAAGAATAATTTCAATATAGCATTTGGTTTCATATTTTAATTTTGCAGAAGAGAAAGAACTCTGCTAACGTCTTTCTGAATGTTGAGAGGAAAGAGTGCCTTCGGATGTTGCGTCTCTTGAATCAGAAACAGAGGATTTCCAGGTGTAGACAAGACTCGGAACATTAGAGGCTGCTGATCCTGGCTGAAAAGTTTCATTACCACGGTCAAAGTACGTCTTACAGGATACGGAGGAAGATCCCTTTCCGGATTTCAATACAACTGCGGTTAGTTTTGAAGAGACATGAGTTTTATTGGTATAAGTATCAACTCCAATTGTAACCACATTTCCTTCTTCGAATGACGCCCCTGCTTGGTGATGCCTCCATTCCATCTTAGGAGCCCAGCTGCCTGAGAAACCAACAGTGCATTCTGCTCGAATATGAAGATCAGAGGATTCAGTGAGAGTACAGTTGGGCTCTGATTCTACAAGACACACCACATTGCTGTGCAATGGCTCAACCTAGCTGATAGAAATTTTATGACTTTCCTTCGACTAACTAAACGTATTAAGCATGATGATAGAATGTCTGTGATTATGAACATCAATGTTTCGATAACCTTAAATTTAACAACTATAAAAACTCTGTCTCTGACTAAGGTAGATATTATAGAAGCAACTGCGCGAATCATGATTAGCAGATGATTGCTGTAGAAGATACACTTCAGCACTCGTTTGAGAGCGTCTAATATATTGTGGTTATATCTGCTTATAAATCACGGAAAACCCACATCTTTAACCACTTTTAACAGGCGAATGTGAGGACAGGGAGACCGAAGCTGGTTGTTTAGGAACATGGGACTCTTGCAATATTTACGGCGACGGTCAGGCAAAATTCAGCCATAGAGGCAAGTTAATAATGAGTCATTGAGGCAAACGTGAGCTCAACACCAACATATTCCGATGGTAAATGTCAAGACTGGCTAGCTTTGTGGATCTTATGTGGATTTTAAATACCAACAACTTAACCAGAACGTCTTTTAGACATTTTAGATTTGAGCCAATGATCTCCTTATTAATATGACTTATGATGTGTCAATGTTTAAATGAATAATCTCGAGTTATTTGCGAAAGAAATAATCAGTTGTAGTCATTTATAGCATTGTGTGATCACTTTCATTGAACATGTTCTTACCCAATACCATCAATTCTGCTTTATAGTGTGCTGTTTCTTGCCTAACTGCGTCAACTACGCAGGTGTATGTTCCAGCGTCTTCCAATTGCGCATCACTTAGATAAAGTTCACCGGATCCATTTTTATCAACATTCAGGCCATATCGTAAGTCTAACTGCTTAGGATTCTTCACATCCCAATTGCTGAAGATTTTCTTCATCCGAATCTGATCTGATGACGGTCGATCGAGGATCCATTCTCGCACAATGGAGACATTTGACGTTTTGCATTTGAAGGACATCCGACGACCAACGAAAACAGCCACATTCTGAGGCGTTTCAATTACGTGACAGAAATCTGGAGAATTCATCGAACGTTAATCTCATTAACTGTTTAATACGACAATCTTGATAAAATTCTAAATAGAATATCGTGATAACAAATTTAAGAAAAATAGTCCACTTTGTTTTAGGCACGGCACAAATATTTAAAACATTGTATCGGGGATTCATAGCGCTGCGTTAGTAATTTATTAGAAAATCACAGAAGAAGCTACCAAGGTGTTCTGACAATCGCACAATCACAACAGGTTAATTAAATCCACCCTCTTAGTACCTACTTAACATCATCAGATAGAACTTGTTAACGCTCCTAATTCTACCCCTCTCAGCAGTGTGTCTATAGTTTTCCTGTCAAAATCTGGAAAACATTGGAGCCTAATGGATGTTTCATTGTAAAATATTCTCTCTAATTTCTGTACAAAAATAAACATTTCCATTTAGAACTCCTTCGTCTAATTATTTATACAATTGAAACCATTGAAGATTTTTGGACGCTGAGAAATTCAAGATGACCAATGTTGATTATTCTTTATTTAGATCTCCTAAATAATATGCTAAAGGAATCGCCGATCGCATTGAAATGATTAATCTCGCTGTTCTTGCAAACATTTTGTCTGCCATACATAATGCCAAAGTCACGGCTCTTAGTTTGTTCTATGTCTTTTGAACAGTATCTCATACAGTCGACCTTTCCATCAGTGTCCATGGACTCGAGCGCGTTTGGAATATAAGATATTGCGTCGGAATGACATTGTATTCATAATACCCATTCTATTTAATGTTCACTCGAATTCAACTCAGATATACTGTAATGTTCTCTTTGAATCTGTTCTTGGTCACCTTTTAACTTTATGTTCCATTGTCATTGCGGTAGTCACCTTCATATTTCTCTATTGACTACCATTTTATGCTGATAACGCACATATTTTCATTGGTTTCTATAACAAAACCACCATATAGCATCTGGAAAACTATCTGTTTCTCTCCTTCCATTACTTCAGTCATACTTGGATGTGGACTAGACACCTTGTCCAACCCACCAGAAACTGAAGTCCTTCTCATCAGATCGTCACGTCATCTCAAGAAATTCAAAGGATTCATAACTTTATATGAATGCTTTTCTGCTAAATCTCACAATTCCTTTGGATCGAACCGCTGTGCTTCAGATGTACATTATTGAAATATATCTCAACCAATAAGAGCGCAGGCCTATTTTGTAGTCTTTCGAGTATATATATATATATATATATATATATATATATATATATATATATATATATATATATAATATATATATATATACTTATGTCGAAAGATTTGGTTATGCATTTAGCCGTCTATATAGAAATAAACGCAATATAAAACTTTGTATTTAAAAACATTAACACGTTGATTTCGAATATAGTTGTGCTTACCAAGAGAAAATGAAATGACTAAAATCGTCAAAATTAGCTTAGCTTTGAAGATTTTATTCATGACTTCGGATATTTTTGGCACTGCTTGACAATACGCCTGCACAAATTGCTAGGCCTTTTCTATCCAATTGAAATTTTCAAAACGCTTTCTAACTTAGACAAGCAAGAGAACAAGCAAACGCGAAGTTTATATTTAAAAAGCTACTTGAATTGGATGTACAGCAAAGGGAGAAATAGAAACAGTGATTCAATATCTCTCTATTGGCTGTATTTAATTCAAAAATGCTTAGGACATTAATATTGCACTGGCAAATAATATGCAGTTTTCGCTTTTGCCATCTGATATATTAGTCGGCTGTTTCTCTGTTTGTTCTGAGTGTTTGCATTTTATTTCGTTCGCCTTTCTCATAAATTTATGGCTTTGTAAAGTATCTATCAAGATAATTTGGTCACATGCTCGAAATAGTTTTGCTTTCTCAGTGGTAAAAAACCAAGGGCGCCAACACGACTCGCTTCCTCGTGTCTTGGCACGGGTATTTCTGGCGAAGGTCGTGTCCCTATGGGTGTGGGTACGGGGTTTTTTTGGCTATGAAATAGATACACTGTACAATTATGTCAGAATCCCAGAATAGCGTTCCCGTTATAGTCAGATTTTGTTACGTAATGGATTTTTTCAAGTCACAACGTATATTATTTCTTTATCGTCTTAAAAGTCAAACTAGTTTTGTGGTTTTTTAGCGTCTTGAAAAAATCTGACAAGTCGATGTGGTTTCTGTTGAAAAATGTGGACATGACCCTTTTATCTAGCCAAGTTTACTGCCCCTGGTATAAAGTAAATGTTTACAAAAAGATTGTCTCTTATTACAGCGGTCTCGATCAAAGTCATATACGGTAATGAGCCTCACAGACAACAATTCTCTTATTTATTTGCCTGAAATCAGTTTTACGGTTGGATTATTATTTGCCCCTGAGTCCTTTCTTAACGTGATGACACAGCCTAAAGGAAATTGAATCAGCTGTCAGTTTTTAAAAGAACAGATTGAGTTGGAATACTTCCACCCGAAGGTTTTGATCCTCGGTATTTCAACATTCGCCAGAGGTCAGTTACAACTGGTCGATAAGGGTTACAGCACCCGCCCCATGACAAATTATTATTTTCTCAATATAATTATAATTTCAAAACATTTTTGATTAAACAGAAAGCGGAGAGAGATTTTAGATTATAACTTGTTTTTGCGTTTCTCACTTCTAAGCATTAAACAAACGCTGACGAATGTAACTGCATTGCCTAAAATAGTTATAATGGCAAACTCGATATATTATATTGAACGGTTACACTAAAAGTTTCTTTGATGATTGACTTTACAAAGAGATTCGCGTTCTAAGCCCAGAAATATTTGCTAAAACGAACTACAACCGTATTAAAATATAATTTATTATTCACGATTCTGTCAAGAAATAATCGATTAACTGCCTTTATGATTATTCTTAAGGATGTAGGTTTGACAGATTTTTGGTTTTCGACGAAAAGGTTCCTTTAAATGAGACGTTGTTAAATCGCTGAGTGGAGGCTGAGAGACGTTGGAACAGGTAGATTGGCTCTCCGGGATCTCCTCTAACGCGTGTTATTCGACGACCAATTCCGGCGATGAACAACTCGCTGCCTTCTGCGTTGAGCGGTCTCAGGGTTTCCCAATCCAATAGGAATGCATTTTCACGAGACGGGATAACCTGGAGTATTTATGATTAGTCATTTATGAATATAAGCTTACTAATCTTATGGATTCCCAAATACCACTAGCAAATTATGTAATTATGTATTATTTAAACATTGTGCAATTAATGCTTCAATTGGTTGAGAGATGTTCAGCCTTTCTCCGTCAAAGTGCAAAAAATGCTCATTTTTCAGTTGACTGTGTTATAGCGCTCAAAAGGAAAACCAATTCGAACATCTATTGTGAGCGCATGATTATGAGTCTTGTTTCATAGAAAGCTAATATCAATCAGGATTGATAACAATATAAAAAGCAAGCTCTAAAAACCAAAGTGAAACAGTCATTAGTTGTGTCAGCTGATAGAAAAGCTCATATCATTTGTGTTTGAGCTAATATTTGTCAAAACATGTTCAATGAAACAGCAGGAAAGACATCATAAATCATCGTCTCTATCTCATCGTAACGAAGAATATAAATAATTTCAAATGGACCCAAAATGTCATGACTATTAATAAAAGTATTGTCAAGGAATATAGGAAATTTTTTGTTGAAGTTATGGCTGCTATTTTCAAGTCTAAGACTTAGTTTCTTGTGACGACTTTACTTATTTTTATTTCCTCTGGATAAGCACCAAGTTGAGATCAATCGTGCTAATGCCTTTAAGTACAAAAGTCGGTTCCGCTCCAGACATGAACCACGCTCCTTTACAGATGGAAAGCCGCAGCCTCTGATGAATGCCCGTGTGGAGAGTTCCTAACGATGACTCATCGTGAGTCATGTCCAATAACGAAGTTAGGAGACGGCGGTCGTCAACTGATTCACTCCACAGACGATCGTGCTATAGTTTGGCTGGACACAATAGCGGTGAAAGCACGCGCTAGATATATACACTGTAGAGAGATAGGACGAGTTTCTACTTTACGTTATTCTCGGAAGACATAATTTGTGCGAAGTATTGTCATAAAATGTTTTGGGGCCAATCAAAGCAAAAATAAGGCTTCGTAATAATTGCTTATGAGTTCTTTCTAGCATGCATATTTGAGGCGCAAGAGCTGGTACGAGTGGCTGACTTGGAAGGACGGCAGCGCCTGAGATCTGCCCGATCCACCTCACTGGTCGTCCCGAGGACGCGCCTTTGAACTGTCGGTGATCGCGCGTTCCTGTGGCCGCGTCGAGAGCGTGGAACTGTCTACCTCCATCTGTCCCACTCTATCCATCTCTCAACACATTCAAAGAGAAACTTAAAACCTGACTATTCCGCAGGAGCTACTTGTGATTTCTTGTGTTTTGTAACGTGTCACGCAGTTCTTATAGAACGAGTTACCACAACAATCAGTACGTTGTAATAATGATAATAAGAGATGAAGAATTTAAACAGAAAGGCATTCATATAAAGGCAGCATTGATCTCTTACATTCTTTTTTCAACTGACAGTCACTATAAAACCTTTAAGATTACATTCAATGTGATCTTGGTTAGAAGGGTTAGCCATGGCTAAAGTCGTCGATTTTGAATTTGGCTCTACACTAGGAATAAGGATGGTCAATGGACGGCAGAATTTAAGCCGTGAAAAAAGACTTCAGCATCGTAGGTTGACAACATTAGAAAGGAGAAAGGAGAGAGGAGATTTAATATAAACATACAAACGTTACACTATCACACGATAGCAGCCATGAGAGTCCCACGCTTTGAGAAAACTATTCTAATGACCCTCAACAGTTAATAACCCTACTTTCCTAAACGACTTTTTAATCCATTTATTGATTCAACTGTTACTGCATTTTCGTCCATACTGGTCGATTTCGTTACCAACCATCCACAAAACAATCTTCTTCCTTCGTCCCATCTTCTTCGTGAAGAATTTTCAGGCGTGGCCTCTTGTGTTGCTATTGGTGGCGTCCACAGAATTTTTTCAGGGGAAACACCACGGTGACGTTGGTTAATATAGTTTTCAAGATATTCAATTCCGAAGTTCTTAGTTGAAAATAAGTTTGTCAACTCCCGTTCGTGTAACAGTTAGCCTTAGTTAGTTAACAGCCTTAGTTAGAAAATACTTTTGAAAAGCCATTATATGGTTAGTTATAAAAATAGATTTGCACTTTCCAGGGTAAAGCAAGTGCACTCTCTTTCCAAGAGGCGTGGGACTCTCATGGCTGCTATCGTGTGATAGTGTAACGTTTGTATGTTTATATTAAATCTCCTCTCTCCTTTCTCCTTTCTAATGTTGTCAACCTACGATGCTGAAGTCTTTTTTGACGGCTTAAATTCTGCCGTCCATTGACCATCCTTATTCCTAGTGTAGAGCCAAATTCAAAATTGACGACTTTAGCCATGGCTAACCCTTCTAACCAAGATCACATTGAATGTAATCTTAAAGGTTTTATAGTGACTGTCAGTTGAAAAAAGAATGTAAGAGATCAATGCTGCCTTTATATGAATGCCTTTCTGTTTAAATTCTTCATCTCTTATTATCATTATTACAACGTACTGATTGTTGTGGTAACTCGTTCTATAAGAACTGCGTGACACGTTACAAAACACAAGAAATCACAAGTAGCTCCTGCGGAATAGTCAGGTTTTAAGTTTCTCTTTGAATGTGTTGAGAGATGGATAGAGTGGGACAGATGGAGGTAGACAGTTCCACGCTCTCGACGCGGCCACAGGGAACGCGCGATCACCGACAGTTCAAAGGCGCGTCCTCGGGACGACCAGTGAGGTGGATCGGGCAGATCTCAGGCGCTGCCGTCCTTCCAAGTCAGCCACTCGTACCAGCTCTTGCGCCTCAAATATGCATGCTAGAAAGAACTCATAAGCAATTATTACGAAGCCTTATTTTTGCTTTGATTGGCCCCAAAACATTTTATGACAATACTTCGCACAAATTATGTCTTCCGAGAATAACGTAAAGTAGAAACTCTTGTCCTATCTCTCTACAGTGTATATATCTAGCGCGTGCTTTCACCGCTATTGTGTCCAGCCAAACTATAGCACGATCGTCTGTGGAGTGAATCAGTTGACGACCGCCGTCTCCTAACTTCGTTATTGGACATGACTCCACGATGAGTCATCGTTAGGAACTCTCCACACGGGCATTCATCAGAGGCTGCGGCTTTCCATCTGTAAAGGAGCGTGGTTCATGTCTGGAGCGGAACCGACTTTTGTACTTAAAGGCATTAGCACGATTGATCTCAACTTGGTGCTTATCCAGAGGAAATAAAAATAAGTAAAGTCGTCACAAGAAACTAAGTCTTAGACTTGAAAATAGCAGCCATAACTTCAACAAAAAATTTCCTATATTCCTTGACAATACTTTTATTAATAGTCATGACATTTTGGGTCCATTTGAAATTATTTATATTCTTCGTTACGATGAGATAGAGACGATGATTTATGATGTCTTTCCTGCTGTTTCATTGAACATGTTTTGACAAATATTAGCTCAAACACAAATGATATGAGCTTTTCTATCAGCTGACACAACTAATGACTGTTTCACTTTGGTTTTTAGAGCTTGCTTTTTATATTGTTATCAATCCTGATTGATATTAGCTTTCTATGAAACAAGACTCATAATCATGCGCTCACAATAGATGTTCGAATTGGTTTTCCTTTTGAGCGCTATAACACAGTCAACTGAAAAATGAGCATTTTTTGCACTTTGACGGAGAAAGGCTGAACATCTCTCAACCAATTGAAGCATTAATTGCACAATGTTTAAATAATACATAATTACATAATTTGCTAGTGGTATTTGGGAATCCATAAGATTAGTAAGCTTATATTCATAAATGACTAATCATAAATACTCCAGGTTATCCCGTCTCGTGAAAATGCATTCCTATTGGATTGGGAAACCCTGAGACCGCTCAACGCAGAAGGCAGCGAGTTGTTCATCGCCGGAATTGGTCGTCGAATAACACGCGTTAGAGGAGATCCCGGAGAGCCAATCTACCTGTTCCAACGTCTCTCAGCCTCCACTCAGCGATTTAACAACGTCTCATTTAAAGGAACCTTTTCGTCGAAAACCAAAAATCTGTCAAACCTACATCCTTAAGAATAATCATAAAGGCAGTTAATCGATTATTTCTTGACAGAATCGTGAATAATAAATTATATTTTAATACGGTTGTAGTTCGTTTTAGCAAATATTTCTGGGCTTAGAACGCGAATCTCTTTGTAAAGTCAATCATCAAAGAAACTTTTAGTGTAACCGTTCAATATAATATATCGAGTTTGCCATTATAACTATTTTAGGCAATGCAGTTACATTCGTCAGCGTTTGTTTAATGCTTAGAAGTGAGAAACGCAAAAACAAGTTATAATCTAAAATCTCTCTCCGCTTTCTGTTTAATCAAAAATGTTTTGAAATTATAATTATATTGAGAAAATAATAATTTGTCATGGGGCGGGTGCTGTAACCCTTATCGACCAGTTGTAACTGACCTCTGGCGAATGTTGAAATACCGAGGATCAAAACCTTCGGGTGGAAGTATTCCAACTCAATCTGTTCTTTTAAAAACTGACAGCTGATTCAATTTCCTTTAGGCTGTGTCATCACGTTAAGAAAGGACTCAGGGGCAAATAATAATCCAACCGTAAAACTGATTTCAGGCAAATAAATAAGAGAATTGTTGTCTGTGAGGCTCATTACCGTATATGACTTTGATCGAGACCGCTGTAATAAGAGACAATCTTTTTGTAAACATTTACTTTATACCAGGGGCAGTAAACTTGGCTAGATAAAAGGGTCATGTCCACATTTTTCAACAGAAACCACATCGACTTGTCAGATTTTTTCAAGACGCTAAAAAACCACAAAACTAGTTTGACTTTTAAGACGATAAAGAAATAATATACGTTGTGACTTGAAAAAATCCATTACGTAACAAAATCTGACTATAACGGGAACGCTATTCTGGGATTCTGACATAATTGTACAGTGTATCTATTTCATAGCCAAAAAAACCCCGTACCCACACCCATAGGGACACGACCTTCGCCAGAAATACCCGTGCCAAGACACGAGGAAGCGAGTCGTGTTGGCGCCCTTGGTTTTTTACCACTGAGAAAGCAAAACTATTTCGAGCATGTGACCAAATTATCTTGATAGATACTTTACAAAGCCATAAATTTATGAGAAAGGCGAACGAAATAAAATGCAAACACTCAGAACAAACAGAGAAACAGCCGACTAATATATCAGATGGCAAAAGCGAAAACTGCATATTATTTGCCAGTGCAATATTAATGTCCTAAGCATTTTTGAATTAAATACAGCCAATAGAGAGATATTGAATCACTGTTTCTATTTCTCCCTTTGCTGTACATCCAATTCAAGTAGCTTTTTAAATATAAACTTCGCGTTTGCTTGTTCTCTTGCTTGTCTAAGTTAGAAAGCGTTTTGAAAATTTCAATTGGATAGAAAAGGCCTAGCAATTTGTGCAGGCGTATTGTCAAGCAGTGCCAAAAATATCCGAAGTCATGAATAAAATCTTCAAAGCTAAGCTAATTTTGACGATTTTAGTCATTTCATTTTCTCTTGGTAAGCACAACTATATTCGAAATCAACGTGTTAATGTTTTTAAATACAAAGTTTTATATTGCGTTTATTTCTATATAGACGGCTAAATGCATAACCAAATCTTTCGACATAAGTATATATATATATTATATATATATATATATATATATATATATACTCGAAAGACTACAAAATAGGCCTGCGCTCTTATTGGTTGAGATATATTTCAATAATGTACATCTGAAGCACAGCGGTTCGATCCAAAGGAATTGTGAGATTTAGCAGAAAAGCATTCATATAAAGTTATGAATCCTTTGAATTTCTTGAGATGACGTGACGATCTGATGAGAAGGACTTCAGTTTCTGGTGGGTTGGACAAGGTGTCTAGTCCACATCCAAGTATGACTGAAGTAATGGAAGGAGAGAAACAGATAGTTTTCCAGATGCTATATGGTGGTTTTGTTATAGAAACCAATGAAAATATGTGCGTTATCAGCATAAAATGGTAGTCAATAGAGAAATATGAAGGTGACTACCGCAATGACAATGGAACATAAAGTTAAAAGGTGACCAAGAACAGATTCAAAGAGAACATTACAGTATATCTGAGTTGAATTCGAGTGAACATTAAATAGAATGGGTATTATGAATACAATGTCATTCCGACGCAATATCTTATATTCCAAACGCGCTCGAGTCCATGGACACTGATGGAAAGGTCGACTGTATGAGATACTGTTCAAAAGACATAGAACAAACTAAGAGCCGTGACTTTGGCATTATGTATGGCAGACAAAATGTTTGCAAGAACAGCGAGATTAATCATTTCAATGCGATCGGCGATTCCTTTAGCATATTATTTAGGAGATCTAAATAAAGAATAATCAACATTGGTCATCTTGAATTTCTCAGCGTCCAAAAATCTTCAATGGTTTCAATTGTATAAATAATTAGACGAAGGAGTTCTAAATGGAAATGTTTATTTTTGTACAGAAATTAGAGAGAATATTTTACAATGAAACATCCATTAGGCTCCAATGTTTTCCAGATTTTGACAGGAAAACTATAGACACACTGCTGAGAGGGGTAGAATTAGGAGCGTTAACAAGTTCTATCTGATGATGTTAAGTAGGTACTAAGAGGGTGGATTTAATTAACCTGTTGTGATTGTGCGATTGTCAGAACACCTTGGTAGCTTCTTCTGTGATTTTCTAATAAATTACTAACGCAGCGCTATGAATCCCCGATACAATGTTTTAAATATTTGTGCCGTGCCTAAAACAAAGTGGACTATTTTTCTTAAATTTGTTATCACGATATTCTATTTAGAATTTTATCAAGATTGTCGTATTAAACAGTTAATGAGATTAACGTTCGATGAATTCTCCAGATTTCTGTCACGTAATTGAAACGCCTCAGAATGTGGCTGTTTTCGTTGGTCGTCGGATGTCCTTCAAATGCAAAACGTCAAATGTCTCCATTGTGCGAGAATGGATTCTCGATCGACCGTCATCAGATCAGATTCGGATGAAGAAAATCTTCAGCAATTGGGATGTGAAGAATCCTAAGCAGTTAGACTTACGATATGGCCTGAATGTTGATAAAAATGGATCCGGTGAACTTTATCTAAGTGATGCGCAATTGGAAGACGCTGGAACATACACCTGCGTAGTTGACGCAGTTAGGCAAGAAACAGCACACTATAAAGCAGAATTGATGGTATTGGGTAAGAACATGTTCAATGAAAGTGATCACACAATGCTATAAATGACTACAACTGATTATTTCTTTCGCAAATAACTCGAGATTATTCATTTAAACATTGACACATCATAAGTCATATTAATAAGGAGATCATTGGCTCAAATCTAAAATGTCTAAAAGACGTTCTGGTTAAGTTGTTGGTATTTAAAATCCACATAAGATCCACAAAGCTAGCCAGTCTTGACATTTACCATCGGAATATGTTGGTGTTGAGCTCACGTTTGCCTCAATGACTCATTATTAACTTGCCTCTATGGCTGAATTTTGCCTGACCGTCGCCGTAAATATTGCAAGAGTCCCATGTTCCTAAACAACCAGCTTCGGTCTCCCTGTCCTCACATTCGCCTGTTAAAAGTGGTTAAAGATGTGGGTTTTCCCGTGATTTATAAGCAGATATAACCACAATATATTAGACGCTCTCAAACGAGTGCTGAAGTGTATCTTCTACAGCAATCATCTGCTAATCATGATTCGCGCAGTTGCTTCTATAATATCTACCTTAGTCAGAGACAGAGTTTTTATAGTTGTTAAATTTAAGGTTATCGAAACATTGATGTTCATAATCACAGACATTCTATCATCATGCTTAATACGTTTAGTTAGTCGAAGGAAAGTCATAAAATTTCTATCAGCTAGGTTGAGCCATTGCACAGCAATGTGGTGTGTCTTGTAGAATCAGAGCCCAACTGTACTCTCACTGAATCCTCTGATCTTCATATTCGAGCAGAATGCACTGTTGGTTTCTCAGGCAGCTGGGCTCCTAAGATGGAATGGAGGCATCACCAAGCAGGGGCGTCATTCGAAGAAGGAAATGTGGTTACAATTGGAGTTGATACTTATACCAATAAAACTCATGTCTCTTCAAAACTAACCGCAGTTGTATTGAAATCCGGAAAGGGATCTTCCTCCGTATCCTGTAAGACGTACTTTGACCGTGGTAATGAAACTTTTCAGCCAGGATCAGCAGCCTCTAATGTTCCGAGTCTTGTCTACACCTGGAATTCCTCTGTTTCTGATTCAAGAGACGCAACATCCGAAGGCACTCTTTCCTCTCAACATTCAGAAAGACGTTAGCAGAGTTCTTTCTCTTCTGCAAAATTAAAATATGAAACCAAATGCTATATTGAAATTATTCTTTGTTTGTCTTCTTTGGCTGTGATTTGCAAATTAGCTCCGATACTTTTGCTGACGACAGAGACTGCTTTCAAAATTTTAATCTCATATTTTATTCATTTATTTATTTGGATTTTTAAAAAATTCTCTTTCCAGATCTACCTTTGGTGTTCGCTTTGACTTGTGCTCCTGCTTTGATCTTTATTGGGTTTTTGGCATATTTCATTCGCAAAAGAAAGAAAAGGACTACTTCCCCACAAAGTAAAACATTTCTTAATGAACCAATCTTAATGCTTTTTGTGTAATCGTATGTGTTCATTTAGGTCTACATTCGCTATCATAAGTGCCAAATGCAATGCGAGTAATAGTATAAGATGTGCTAAAACTACGGACTTTAAAATACTTGGAAAGAGGAATATAACGAGAGGCTGCGCAATATAATATAGTTTTAATCATGCGAATTATGTCTTCAAATCTTATCTGTAGTGAATGTGCTATCATTGTAGGCTGTATAGTCAGTCTTAGTCCGCTTCAGGAATATGATAAAATGAGAAATAGATTAGCGCTAGAGACTCAGCAAAACAAATTCGCCGAAAGCTGTACCAAGTGAAACATGTTTTCAAATCCTTAGTAGTAGTAGACTTGATGCTTGTGGTGGACTGTGTCTGCTAAATTGTTGACAATCTAGGGACTACTGTGTTGAATAAGAGAAGTTCTGTAATGCTATGCAAGTAGACGCTTCATGTGACGCGAAGAGTTGTGAATTATGTTTAATTTTGAAACCAGAGCCTAGAATAGGAACGATGACATTTGAAGTAGCTAGGTCATGGTATCAAATATGCTGTACATAGGTTCCATACAAAATGTTCTTGCACATTATTTTACAAAACATTATTGTAGCTGTAGCAGCACAGAATTGTAATTCAGTTTAAGAGATATCCCTGTAATTTTTCATTCAGGAACATTCGGAGACGTGAGGGTACGTGAGTGTGAGAATGAAGAAGGAACATCAAATGTTGTCATCGCTGACACGATTGAATACGTTGACGTAAGTGAAATTGTGACGGCCACTGTTGTCCCAAACTACGAAAACGTATATTCGAGTATGTTGGCAAATCGTCCTCTTCCAGTTAATGCTATTTATACTGAATTGATGAATGTGAAGTCTCCTTCGTCTTCAATCGAAACTGAGGACCGTTCTGATAAAATTCTGGAGTACGCCAACTTCGGTGACATCTAGACAACGGAGAACCTTTAGTACTAGAAACAAAGCATTGTATTTCTTAACCCAAACGATGTACTTTTGGAACTTTTACTTTCTCTCGCAATAAATATTTCGGATTCGGACAGAAACTACTGTATTCAGAAACTTTTTCGCCTGTTGCATCGCTCTGAGGACATCGGATTTATTATTCTCGAAATTATTTATCAAAAACATCAAAGTCAAGTTTTAGTTCAGTTTCAATTGTCTGTCTAATCGAACATTTTCTGTGTTTTTGAGACAAATAGTCTTCGTTTTAAAAAATAAGAACACCAGATTTGCCAAAAAACCCTGTTTACTACGAGAATGCTCAAAATGTAGGCATAGGCATACTGTATTTGCCGAAGCCTAATAATAAATGAGATTCTTGTGGACCTATTGAACAATATACCATAAAATAAGAAGAACAAGAGCTGCACCATCAAAATAATTCACAGTATAATTTTGGAACAGGTCACCATCTTCCCGTACCTAGGGTCCATCATATCGGACGAGACTGCGAGTGAAGGTGAAATAAGAAGCAGATTGAATAAAGGACAAATGGCAGGAGCATCACTAAACAAGATATGGAAAGGTCACAGCATTCTATTGAGCACCAATGTCCGGCTACTGAGATCACTATTGTGGCCGGTCGCTACATATGGCTGCGAAAGCTGGACAATAATGAAAGAAGATGAACAGCGCATACGGGCAATTGAAATGAAAGGCCTAAGGCAAGTAATGAGAGTTTCTTGGACAGCAAGGGAAGCGAATGAATGGGTAATGGAAAAAGCAGGGGTGCAAAGAACCCTACTGTAAACAGTAAAGAAAAGAAAATTGGATTACTGAGGACATAGCCTATTGTTCGAACAAAACAGGAATGCATAGAGAAAGAAATAATACAAGGTGCAATGCCAGGATCACGAAAAATGTTGACCAAGAAAAAAGCGGGAAGATGACATCAAAGAATGGACAGGGCTTACTGTAGAGCAGGCAACAAGAGCAGCAGAAGACCGTAACACTTGGAAGAAGATAGTCCACAATGCAGCTAATCTTCGAAACGAAGACGGTTAAAGACAAGACAAGACCATAAAAGAGTATCAAGCTGTGAGCTCATTATTGACACGGTGGATCATGACATATTGCTCCGTGTCCTGGAGGAACGTTTCGGAGTCAGTGGAGTTCCTCTGGACTGGTTTCGTTCTTACCCCACTGGACGCGAGCAGATGTTTCGCCACCTCAATGATTCCTCGCCATCTTTGTCTCTCGAGTGCTCTGTGCCCCAGGGCTCGTCTTTGCGGCCGATTGCCTTCAACGCATACACAGAAGACTTTGCCCTCATTTTTCAACGTCATGATCTTCGACATCATATATTTGCTGATAATAAACAGATCTACGACCATGTGGACGTTAAAGACGTCTGTCTTGCTCTTGGTCGTCTCCAAAATTGCATCACAGAGGTCCAAGGATGGTGTTCCTCACGACGATTGCAACTTAATGCTTCCAAGACTGAGCTTGCATGGTTTGGCTCACATGCTAACATGCTTAAGCTGTATAACACCGATTGTAGTCTGGCACTCGGGGCACCATCGTCCGCCCTTCTTCCGTCGTCAGAGATCTCGGAGTACTGTTTGACAACGAATTGACCATTAAGCAACATGTTGGACAGTTAGCCAAGAGCTGCTTCTATAACATACGACGTATCCGCCAGATTTGTCGAATCGCTGGCAAAGAAGTCGCCTCGCAACTGGTTTCTGTGTTTGTTCTGTCCAGACTAGACTATTGTAATTCCGTTCTTGCCGGCCTTCCTAAGTCTTCACTGGCCAACCTGCAGCGCGTACAAAATGCTGCTGCACGTCTGGTGCTGGACCTAAAACCTCGAGACCACGTCACTCCGGCGCTTCGTGAACTTCATTGGCTTCCAGTCCAGTCACGGATACAACACAAACTATGCACGCTGATGTTCTGTGCACAGAATGGTCTTTGTCCGACCTATCTGGACGATCTGCTCCAGCCAACATCAACCGCCATTGGCAGACCAGGCCTACGATCAGCCTCTACCAGTCAATACCAGAAACCTCGTCTTCGGACAGTCATGGGACAACGAGCCTTCTCGTACGCTGGACCCCATGCCTGGAACGCCCTTCCACCAGCGCTACGGAGCATAAAGTCGCCCGTCGCTTTTCGTAAACAGTTGAAGACACATCTGTTTAATTGTGCTTATAATAATTGACATTAATTGTAATGTGCTTGCTAACATTGATTGATTAGGCGCAATATAAATAGCTAATTACATTTACATTTACATGAGGGCACAACGAAAAGTTGGGGAGAACCCGTTCTTTTGAAGAACTGTGATATTCCTTATCAGGACGCTATATAAATAAAAACTTTGAAATTCAGATTCCGAGTTAGATGTTTCTGGTTTTAAAAGGAAAGATCGCAGTAAATAAATCCATACACTGACTGTCAACTTTCTAATTCAGAAGACACACGATGATGATGATGATGATGATGATGATGACGACGACGATGATGATAATGACGACGACGACGATGATGATGATGATGATTGAAAATTGCATCTATGTGTCGTTGCCTTCTTGCACAAGATGTAATTCAGTCTGCAAAATTTCTCATTATCATATTCGGGACATTTATCGCATCAGACATCTCCCTACCAAGCCTGTCCTTATTCAGTTAGCCAATGCATTGGTATCCAGTCGCCTAGATTATTGCCATTCCATGCTTTTCGGCATCACAAATTCAAATTTGCAGAAACTCCAGAGAGTACAAAATTCTTTAATTAAACTCATATCCAAACTCCAAGATTCGAACATATAACTCCAGCTAGACAGTTCCTACATTGGCTTCCTATCAAATACCGAATTAATTATAAAATTTATTCTTTAGTATTTAAAACGATGTTATTATTATAATGAACCCAATTACCTCAAGATGCGACTTATCCATCGATCTACTAATCATTCCACTAAGTATTCGGCAGGACCTTCATTTGTTGTTCCTTGCTCTCGCACACTCATTGGCACTAGTTGTTTCTCTGTGTGCGGCCCTAAGCTCTGAAATTCAGTACCAACATCACTTCGTATAACTAACAATTTATCATCTTTCAGATCTGGTCTTAAAACACATCTGTTTGACTTGGCTTATCCCCTAGATTGCTCTCCCAACGTCTCGGTCTGATCTTCTGGCTTGACCTGGCTCTAATTCTATTTGGATTTGGTGCACCATCGGCTCATGACCTGGGCATTATGGTAGTGGCGCTATAGAAGTTGATAGATTGATAGCCTATTTGACTACAGCCGTTCAAATATTACTCTGAGGGCATTAGTTGTTATTTCTCCAACATGAGTTTCACTTGAAATGACAAAAGATCATAATCATTTTGTAACATTTGCTTTATTCCGAATACAGCAAGCAAATCGTGAATATGTCATTAGTTACGAACATAACTAATTAGTGAGACAAAGTAATGACAAGAAATTGCACAGAACTAAACTGAATTGTGTACGTAGGGTCTTCACTCGCATTCCAAACAAGTCACTCTCTGAATAAATATGAATACATGATTTCAATTTTTAAAAAACAGATGAAAGCAGCTGTTGACATGCTCGTAACCTAAGGTAGGGTATTACAAAGAACATTGGAGTCAACAGGCCCAAAATATAAGTAAATAATGAATGTGTCTATGTATATATTATATATATATGTATGTGTATGTGTTTATGCATACTATGCACATGAGAGACCTTGATCATTATTCTATGCTGCTATGCTTATGAAGCTTATCGATTTAAATGTCATTATTAAAACTTATCAGCATCAGTGCAGATTAAATAGTTAACGTAATCACAATACCATAAGAATGATTAGCTTACAATTTTCACTCTGTCTTAATCAGCCTAAAATAGATAGCTGACTGTTATTTTTGTCGTGCCCCTAATAGGAAAACGACAGATACTAATACGCCAGTCAGAATTATATTAACATTGACTGAGAGATATCAAAAATTTCTTCGATATTATAGATCCTAGGAAATTGCTGCAAAAGTATTAGCTTAGCACAAACTTAAATAGTGAAAGCGAAAATGTGCGGTCCCAGTATAGTCGATAGGTTGCTTTCGTTACAAGGATATTTCCTTTTAACTTGTGAAGTTCTCTTAAGACCTTTTAAAAGGAGGATGCGGTTGTTATGCATGGTCGATCGAAGCGTATTGTGATCTCTGGAACATCGCAGTCCTTGGGATCGGAGGCTCACAAAAGGCTTTCGCTTTGTTAATATCCAAATATACTGTTCCGTCCATTGGATTTCCCTTCATCAAACACAACATCGTCATTAGATATTGTGACGACACTGCAGCCTATTGTCAATGGGCTAGTGACGCCATCACGGCTACCTTTACGTAAACAGCTGACGAATTTGTCGCGGTTGCTTGACCTTGGATACTTTTCTCTAAATCGATTTAATATCTAAGAGCATTTCTGAAGCTGTTTGCATCAATCATTGAAACAATGCCTTTCGCTGGATGCCAGAGAATTACAATCCAAGCGCCTGTACGCCTTTATTAATAATAGGTCAATGAATATTTCAAAGTTCGCCACTAAGGGTCGAGAGAATTGAATTAGCGGACACTACGTTAGCACTACAGAAATTAACAGCGCCAGAAATTTTCATATGCTTGTTAACCTAAATCTAGCATATACAAAAAATACATATATAAAAGTATTTAGTGGCATACAAAAATTAGCAGAGGCATTAGTCTTATAACGAATAGCTCCATTATGTGGCACTTGAGCACACCCTTCGTATGTCTACTTAAGACATCAGAGATACGATAGAAAGCAGATATTATTAAAGATAAAGTTTCCCATGCTCAGTTTTTGAGCGTTGGGGCCGGTATGGCAGGCAGGGCGGACTCGAGGCACAATTTACTCTAGAGTAAATCATACTTTGGCACAATGTACTCTAGAGTAGGCCTACATCATACATAGTTACAATGTACTCTGGAGTAGATCGTGCCTAGGTAAAATGTACCCTAGAGTACCCGATAACTGGCAGTAGCATGCACTCTAGAGTACGAACTATCTAGGCATGGTGGACTCCAGGCACAACGTACTGTAGAGTACATCATACCTAGGTACCAGTGTTGTATTTTTAATTAGCTAATTAAACTTCATTAGCTAATTAATTAGAATATGTGCTAATTATAATTATAATTAATTTGAAAAATTGCTTTGGTAATTGCAATTATAATTATTTAGATTTTTAAAGCTAATTCCAATTAATTAGAAATAATTCTAATTAAACCTAAATACTTTTTATAATCTTAATAATCTAACTTTTGGGGAATAAAGTGTGATTTGCTTACTTACTTAGGCTGCGTCCTAAAACGTATTTCCTTTTATTGTCAATGTCTCAATGATAATATCAACTACCTGATAACATCTATTTGTAAATTGTTGGTGGATCAAGGCAAATTTTTGGAAGAAAGACCTGACAATCTGGAACATTTTTAATGGGCCTTTACAGTCAATCAAATAGACAATAAAACGCACATTTCTGGATCCTGCGAGACATGCAAGAAGAGGATCACTGGCGATTGGAACCAATAAGGGTGACGTCGAATTTTATTAGTCATGCAAAGGCAAAGCTTTGTACTCCTTTCAAGTACAAAACTTTTGATGTAGAAAAGACTAAAAAGGGAGAAGTTGCTTGTCATTGCCAAGTGCAACAGAGACAAGTCAATTTAACATTTCCAGTTGACTGTTAATGTCTAATGTCTATAACTCAACTGTATTATTTGAAGCTGAAACTCTTTATAACTTGACTGCATTAATTGTCGTGACCATCGTCATTCCTGATCTAATCAAGTTGCTGATTAACTTAATTAGATCAACATTTACTAATTCTAATTAATTAGATATTTCATGTACTTGATTCGAATACTAATTAATTAGCTGAAAGGGCTAGCTAATTCTAATTAAATAGCAAAAGAGCCAAATAAAATCGACACTGTTAGGTACAACGTACTCTAGGTACTTCATATCTAGGTACATCGTACTCTAGAGTACATCCTACCTAGGTACAACGCTCTCTATGAACATCATACCTTGGTACAACGTAATTGTCACACTGCTTAAATCGGAAGAGTTCCTGGTATTCTTGATCTTTCTGTCTAGTGGTGGTGGTGATGATGATAAAAAATTATTAAAATAATAATTACGTTTATGATGTTGTTGATGATGATTTTTATTATAATAATAACAATAAGAAGAATAAATAATAATAATAATACTAATAATAAGAGTGATGATGATGATAATGATGATGATGATAATAATAATAATGATGATGATGATGATGATGATGATGATGACAATGATGATGATGATGATGACAATGATGATGATGATGATAATGACGATGATGGTAATGATGATAACGCTGTGGGTGTTGCTGGTGGTGATGATAATAATAATAATAATAATAATAATAATAATAATAATAATAATAATGATAATAATAATAATAATAATAATAATAATAATAACAGCAAGAATAATAATTACTAAATTAATAATTGTTACTATAGAGTGCATAATACCTGTTCGCTATGTCGATTCTAGAGAACAGTGTCAACCTAATCTGGTTGCAATCTAGAGTCCAGGTATCGCAGGTATCTCGGACTCTAGAGTATGAAATTCTTCTAGAGCCCATGCTGTCTCCTACTATCGTGTTTGGAGATGCTGTACTCTAGAGTACATCATACCTAGGTACAGGGTGCGATTTGTGACCTGGAGCAGTGGGGGGGATATTACGAGCTTGGGTGGATGTAGTTGTTGGGAAATGTAGCAGTGGGGGGATGTATTATTATTATTATTATTATTCGACGATTTGTGAAGCGCCGTAACATGGCCATCGGCCAAAACCAAAAGCGCTGTAAAGTCAAACAGTCAACTATACGATATGGTGAACAAATGCATTTTCAGCTCTTTAGCAAACGTTTCAAATGAAGTAATCCCGACCAGCGCATCAGGGAGCGCGTTCCACAGACGTGGGTTACCGCGGGTCATAGAACGCTCGCCAAACTTCGGAGTCCTGGCCGGAGGAGGAACGTACAGCCGGTGGCGGCTGCTAGATCTCAGCTGGAGTCGGCACCCAGTCGTCGTTTGTCGTCGTACTAGGCATGCCAAGTAATCGGGACAGGCTGGGTCCCGAAGAGCACGAAAAGTTAACCAACACCGCTTGTAAACTATACGTTCCGGGACCCGAAGCCAATGGACCTTGTCCCTTAGCACAGGTGTCACATGGTCGTGCCACCTCGAGCCGAAAATAATCCGAGCCGAGGCATTGATGACTGCCTGAAGTCTACTGAGCTGGTTCCCAGGTAGTCCGAGAAGGAGACTGTTGCTATAGTCCAGTCTTGAGAGTACCAGAGCACGGACAAGATGAATAGCGGCCGGTATTGTTATATAACGACGAACTTCCCGAATTTGCCGTAGTAGTGGTGGGGTATGTAGCAGTAGGGGTATGCAGTTGGGCAGTGGAGGGGGAAGATTCCCACCTCTCCCCCTACAAATCGCGCCCTGCCTAGGTATTATGTACTCTAGAGTCCATCTTGTCTACAGGTATTATGGACTCTAGAGTACAAAGAGTGCCTAGAGTCCGTCCTGCCTCCTACACCGGCGCTGAACTCCGATCTCGCAGACATACAGCGACGCCGCTGACATTCGCCATTAATCTAGATTTGGTTGCCAACCAAACGTCTAGAGACTCTAGGCCCGCGCTTAGCCTCGCAACTGCAAGTCGCTCCTCAATTTATGCCACCGCCTCTAGAGAGTAAAGCTGAGACGACCTTAGGGGCTCCAGCAGGCATCAGGGTTTGAACCCGTCCCGTCAGCGTTCCTGTCCAGCGTGTAACCACCTCTGCCATCTTCCCGCCCCATATGACTATTAAGAACGTGTTATACAGCAATATTACCGAGTTCTGATGCTTGCGTTGATTTGACATAATTTCCGAGACTGTATCTAAACATACCATTAATAGAATGCATATTTCACAATTCGCTTCAATATGGTCGTTATTCATTTCAAAAGAAGTTTTCGCAGCTGCTTTCAATTGCTACATCTTAACTAGTCCATGGTAATACATTGTTTGACCAATTTCCATTCAACAGTAACCCGGCCTTTTATTATCGCCTATATAATAAAAAATAAAATCCGGCCTTTTATTATTATCGCTGGTATAGCCTATTAAAAATATATATAATAACTACAACAGAGCTATATCAATTATCGGACTAATAGTATGTAAAACTTATCATTCAGTATTCCTTATAGCGCAGTGTGTGTGATCAACTAACCAGGAAAATTGATGTTGCACTCTTCATATAACGGATACTCCTTCGAGCTGGTTGCCTTCGGTGCTTCGGAAAATTATACAAAGTAAAACCGAAACGAAATTTCAGTGGAATAGATGAGAAGCAATTAAATGATGGCTGTTTACAATACATACATACGCCTAAAAGCGAACAGCTGAATCCTGAGTAGGTTCACATTACTTTATTACCAAGAAGCCTCTGTTTTTGTTTAGCCTTTTGGCCTATACTGAAACAACTCTAACATTAACCAGACAACAAGGTTTTCAAGCCGCTATAGTGTGTTCACAGCAAGCGCTACGTTTTATGCAAAATCTGAACTGTTCTTACTAGATTGCTTTCTGTTGACTTCTGCATAAAAAGCCACTGAATTGTCATGAGCAGTAACGTCGGCGTTTTGTCCTATTATTTTAGCAAATACAAAATTAACTCTTAAAATTGTTGCTACGTTTGACAATTCTTTGCCTTAGAAGAACGTGGCTTTGTATGCATCACAAACTGCATATTAACACTGGCATATTACGGAGTTCATAAAATGTGGAAAGACAATCAAGCATTCGTTAAAATAGATCAGCAAACATGTTTCATTCCTACATCTTTCTATTTCTTATTTTAGCATATTTCTTCCTGTTGGTCCAAAGCTGACTATACAACATATAGAGCATACAGTTTTTGGCGTCTTCACGGCTGCCAGCACGTGTTTGTACGTGCCACGGTTTCGTCGCCGTCGTCGTCAGTTACCGGCGTTATGCACTTGGATTGTACGCCAATCGCGAAAACTGCGTTCCACTCATCGGTTTTCCGATGAATCTCTTGCCGTCCTCCACATTTCCACGTCGTTCTGGAATGTTTTAAGTCGGTCGCCGCAGCCGCCAATATCCGCCATTAATATATCCGCCGCGTGCTATTAAATGGACTGCGGCTGACGGTCGTTCCAGACTTCGTTGGAGCCTCCATCTTCGTCGGATTCAGTGGCGATTCCACCATGTTGATGATGGGGATGCATCCCCCACCAGGGTTCCGGATGACCTTTCTTTGCTTGTCAACCTATTTTCCGGTGACTTTTAAAAAACTTTAGTGAAAACTACTGCAAATGACCTTCACTGTTTTGCTTGTCGACCTTTTTTGGCAAGGTTTCTTAACATTTAGTGAGCAAAACACTACCAACAATGACCTTTTTTCTCATTTTTCTTGTTTTTCTTCTTCCCACTTTGCACCCCCTCACCAACTTCCCAAAAAATGTCATCCCCCCATCAAGAATTTCTGGAACCGAAACTGGTCAGATTTGAAGATTTCGGTGATTCTCTAGAAGAAGACCGCTACTTTGGATTCACCGCCGGATCTCACCATGCGGAGAACTCCTACTACCAACTCGCGGACCTTTAACAATATCTTCCGTTTCTCGCTGACATGTCAACGTTGCCGTTTTCATGTGAAGAACCGCTCCTTAATTACCGACTCGGCACCGGATTTCGTCACGGAATCGAGCTCTTTCTTTCATCAGAGTGGATTTTCGACATCGCTGCCTTCTAACCTTCACTGACATGTCAGCGCTGTCAAAGCGCTTTTGATTTTGGATTTTAACTATGTCACGGTTAGGGTTAAGGGTTAAGATGGAATGGAGGCATCACCAAACAGGGGCGTCATTCAAAGAAGGAAGTGTGGTTACAATTGGAGTTGATACTGATACCAATAAAACTCATGTCTCTTCCAAACTAACCGCAGTTGTATTGTATATTGTATATTGTAAAATTTCTATCAGAAAGGTTGAGCCAGTTGCACAGCAATGTGGTGTATCTTGTAGAATCAGAGCCCAACTGTACTCTCACTGAATCCTCTGATCTTCATATTCGAGCAGAATGCACTGTGAGCTTCTCAGGCAACTGTTGCTGTGCAACTGGCTCAACCTTTCTGATAGAAATTTTATGACTTTCCTTCGACTAACTAACTAAACGTATTAAGCATGATGATGGAATGTCTGTGATTATGAACATCAATGTTTCGATAACCTTAAATTTAACAAGTGTAAGGACTCTGCCTCTGACTAAGGTAGAGATTATAGAAGCAACTGCGCGAATCATGATTAGCAGATGATTGCTGTAGAAGATACACTTCAGCACTCGTTTGATAGCGTCTAATATATTGTGGTTACTGTATATCTGCTTATAAATCATGGGAAAACCCACCTCCTTAACCACTTTTAATAGGCGAATGTGAGGTCAGGAAGACCGAAGCTGGATGTTTAGGAACATGGGACTCTTGCAATATTTATGGCGACGGGCAGGCAAAATTCAGCCATAGAAGCAAGTTAGGTTAGGGTCGTCTTGGATAATAATGCAATGATGGACATTCGCTACAGATAATACTTGAAGACATAATTCGCATTTATTAAAACTAGATAATATTGCGCAGCCTCTCGATGTGTTCCTCTTTCCAAGTATTTTAAAGTCAGTAGTTTTAGTACGTCTTATACAGTTACTCGCATTGCGTTTGGCATTTATGACAGTTAATGTAGGCCTATATGAACAAATGATAACTAAATACAATTATAGAACAAGTATTAAGATTGCTTCATTAAGAAATGTCTTACTTGGTGGGGGAGTAGTCCTTTTCTTTCTTTTGCGAATGGAATAATACACCAAAAGTCCAAACATCATCACTGAGGCCGCACAAGCCAAAGCGAACACCAATGGAAGACCTGGAAAAGGAATTTTTTTAAAAATCCAAATAAATAAATGAATAAAATACGCGATTAAAATTTTGAAAGCAGTCTATGTCGTCAGCAAAAGTATCGGAGCTAATTTGCATATCAAAGCCAAAGAAGACAAACAAAGAATAACTTCAATATAGAATCCAGCTTCATATTTTAATTTTGCAGAAGAGAAAGAACTCTGCTAACGTCTTTCTGAATGTTGAGAGGAAAGAGTGCCTTCGGATGTTGCGTTGTTTGAATCAGAAACAGAGGAATTCCAAATGTAGACAAGACTCGGAACATTAGAGGCTGATCTTGGCTGATGAGTTTCATTACCACGGTCAAAGTACGTCTTACAGGACACGGAGGAAGATCCCTTTCCGGATTTCAATACAACTGCGGTTAGTTTTGAAGAGACATGAGTTTTATTGGTATCAGTATCAACTCCAATTGTAACCACACTTCCTTCTTCGAATGACGCCCCTGTTTGGTGATGCCTCCATTCCATCTTAAGAGCCCAGTTGCCTGAGAAGCTCACAGTGCATTCTGCTCGAATATGAAGATCAGAGGATTCAGTGAGAGTACAGTTGGGCTCTGATTCTACAAGATACACCACATTGCTGTGCAACTGGCTCAACCTTTCTGATAGAAATTTTATGACTTTCCTTCGACTAACTAACTAAACGTATTAAGCATGATGAATTGATGATGGAATGACTGTGATTATGAACATCAATGTTTCGATAACATTTAACAAGTGTAAGGACTCTGTCTCTGACTAAGGTAGAGATTATAGAAGCAACTGCGCGAATCATGATTAACAGATGATTGCTGTAGAAGATACACTTCAGCACTCGTTTGATAGCGTCTAATATATTGTGGTTACTGTATAGCTGCTTATAAATCATGGGAAAACCCACCTCCTTAACCACTTTTAATAGGCGAATGTGAGGTCAGGAAGACCGAAGCTGGATGTTTAGGAACATGGGACTCTTGCAATATTTATGGCGACGGGCAGGCAAAATTCAGCCATAGAAGCAAGTTAATAATGAGTCATTGAGGCAAATGTGAGCTCAGCACCTACAGGTTCCGATGGTAAATGGCAAGACTGGTTAGCTATGGTCCTTTTTACTATAAGAACTTATGTTGATCTTAAATAGCAACAACTTAACTAGAACGTCTTTTAGACATTTTAAATTTGAGCCAATGATCTCCTTATTAATATGATTTATTAGGTGTCAATGTTTAAAGGACCATAGAACTATCAGTCTATTATGCCATGCGGCGAAGATAATACTCAAGGTCGTTACAAAAAGAGTAGAAGCGAAAACAGATGTAATAGGATTCCTTGGAGAGGATCAGTTTGGGTTTCGGAAGGGGAAAGGAACACGGGATGCAATCGGATGCTTAAGAATGTTAAGTGAGAGAAGACTTCAAAATGAAAAAATATCTATATATGCTTCGTGGATTACGAAAAAGCGTTTGACAGAGTAGACTGGAGGATTTTGATGAGAGCACTGAAAAGGGTGGGAGTGGATTGGAGAGACAGAAGACTGATAGCAAACCTATACCTTGGACAGTCAGTGAAGGTGAGAATAGAGGGAGAACTGAGTGAATCGTGTATGATTGGGAGAGGAGTAAGGCAGGGATGTCCACTGTCACCGCTGCTGTTTAACATATACATCGAAGAATTAGTACAAGAGGCGATGGAGAATACAGATAAGGGAGTTAAAGTTGGAGGAGTACTACTTAAGGCGCTGCGCTTCGCAGACGATCAGGCCATGCTAGCAAGCAATAAAAAAGGGCTTCAGGAAGTAATGGATAAACTGATACAAGTGTCAGAAAAGTGTGGAATGAGAATCAATACAAAAAAGACAAAAGTTATGGTAATAAGTAAAGAAGAAGGAATGAGAGTGGAAATAAAGGTTTATGGACAGATCATAGAGCAAGTGAAGGAATTTAGCTATCTAGGAAGTCTGATAACAACCGATACCAGATGCAATAAAGAGATAAGAAGACGTATAGCAATAGCAAAGGAAGCTTTTTACAAGAGAAAGAAGCTGATGCAAAGTAAACTAAAACTAAACCTAAAAAAGAGATTGGTAAAAACATTGATATGGAGTGTGGCGTTGTATGGGGCGGAGACGTGGACAATGAGAAAGGAAGATATAAAACGATTAGAGGCTTTTGAAATGTGGATTTGGAGGAAAATGCTAAAAGTAAAATACACAGAGCATAAGACAAACGAAGAAGTCGTGAAGGAGATAGAAGAAGAAAGAAGCCTGATAGATACAATCCGGAAAAAGCAGAGAAATTGGATGGGACATGTCTTCCGGCATGACTCTTTACTAAGAACAATAATAGAAGGAAAAATGGAGGGAAAGAGAGTGAGAGGTAAAGCCGAGAAAGATGACGTTGGAGTGGATGATGAAGAAAGGATATCAGGAACTCAAAGAAGAAGCAAGCAATCGATCGGAGTGGAATAACTGGATACCTGGACCTGTCGAGAGACAGAAACACGGATGATGATGATGAATGTTTAAAGGACTAATCTCGTGTCATTTACGAATCAAATAATCAATTGTAGTCATTTATAGCATTGTGTGATCACTTTCATTGAACATGTTCTTACCCAACACGATCAATTCTGCTGTATAGTCTGCTGTTTGTTTATCTGCTTCAACTACGCAAGTGTATGTTCCAGCGTCTTCCATTTGCGGATCACTTAGATAAAGTTCACCGGATCCATTTTTATCAACATTCAGGCCATATCGTAAGTCTGAATGCTTAGGATTCTTCACATCCCAATTGCTGAAGATTATCATCTTCCGAATCTGATCTGATGACGGTCGATAAAGGAACCATTCTCGCACAATAGAGCCATTTGACGTTTTGCATTTGAAGGACATTCGACGACCAACGTAAACAGCCACATTCTGAGGCGTTTCAATTACGTGACAGAAATCTGGAGAATTCATCAAACGTTAATTTCATTAACTGTTTAATACGACAATCTTGATAAAATTCTAAATAGAACATCGTGATAACAAATTTAAGAAAAAAGTCCACATTGCTTTAGGCACGGCACAAATATTTAAAACATTGTATCGGGGATTCATAGCGTTGAGTTAGTAATTTATTAGAAAATCACAGAAGAAGCTACCAAGGTGTTCTGACAATCGCACAGTCACAACAGGTTAACTAAATCCACCCTCTTAGTACCTACTTAGCCTCATCAGATAGAACTTGTTAAAGCTCCTAATTCTACCCCTCTCAATAGTGTGAACATAGTTTTCCTGCCAAAATCTGGAAAATATTGGAGCCTAAAGGATGTTCCATTGTAAAATATTCTCTCTAATTTCTGTACAAAACTAAACATTTCCATTTAGAACTCCTTCCTCTAATTATTTATACAATTCAAACCATTGAAGATTTTTGGACGCTGAGAAATTCAAGATGACCAATGTTGATTATTCTTTATTTAGATCTCCTAAATAATATGCTAAAGGAATCGCCGATCGCATTGAAATGATTAATCTCGCTGTTCTTGCAAACATTTTGTCTGCCATCTTCTTCTTTCAGGTGCCATGCATTGCTGCGTCGGCGGCCATGGACTTCCACTTTTCTCGATCTCTAGTGTTCCTCAGGAGTTCGATGTTATTTCCTATCCCCATTTCTTCTCTCATTCTGTCTGTATATTTTGATCTTTGTTTTCCTCTTGATCTTTTACCCTCCACCATGCCTGTCACTGCCAAGTTTTCTAATCCTTCTTTTCTCATCACGTGCCCGAAAAATTTCATCTGTCTTAACTTGATGGTAGTCATCAGTGTTCGTCTCTCTTCCATCATCTGTAGTACTTCTTCGTTAGTTCTCTTGTCTGTCCATGGGACCTTTAGCATCCTCCTATAAAACCACATTTCTGCCGCTTCCAGTTTCTTTTTAATCTTTTTTGATATGTTCCACGTCTCAGATCCATATAACAAAACTGACCATACATAGCATCTAAGCACTCTGAGCCTTGTTTCTTTTAATATTTTCTTGTTCGTTAATATTTGTTTCATTTCCATGAAGGCAGATTTTGCCATACCTATTCTTGTTATTATGTCTTTATCACTTCTTCCATCACTTGTAATAATGCTTCCCAAATATTTGAAATAAGTTACTTGTTCTATTTCTCTTCCATTTAATAAAATCTTGCATTTCGGCACTTCTTTTCTTTTTCTTTTCTTTTTGTCTGCCATACATAATGCCAAAGTCACGGCTCTTAGTTTGTTCTATGTCTTTTGAACAGTATCTCATACAGTCGACCTTTCCATCAGTGTCCATGGACTCGAGCGCGTTTGGAATATAAGATATTGCGTCGGAATGACATTGTATTAATAATGCCTACTCTATTTAATGTTCACACAAATTCAACTCAGATATACTGTAATGTTCTCTTTGAATCTGTTCTTGGTCACCTTTTCACTTTATGTACCATTTTCATCGCGGTAATCACCTTCACATTTTTCTATTGACTACAATTTTATGCTGATAACACACATATCTTCATTGGTTTCTATAACAAAACCACCATGTAGCATCTGGAAAACTATATGTTTGTCTCCTTCCATAACTTCAGCCATACTTGGATGTGGAATAGACACCTTGTCCAACTCATCAGAAACAGTTCTTCTCAGCAGATCGTCATTTCATCTCAAAAAATTCAGAGGAATCACGACTTTATATGAATGCTCTTCTGCTAAATCTCACAATTCCTTTAGATCGAACCGCTGTGCTTCAGATGTACATTATCGAAAGATATCTCAGTCAACAAGAGCGCAGTCCTATTTTGTGGTCTTTCTAGTATTTATGTACTATATATATATATACTTATGTCGAAGGATTTGGTTATGCGTTAAGGCGTTTATATAGAAATAAACACAATATAAAACTTTGTATTTAAATGCATTAACACGTTGATTTCAAATATAGATGTGCTTACCAAGAGGAAATGAAATGACTAAAATCGTCAAAATTTGCTTAGCTTTGAAGATTTCATTCATGACTTCTGATATTTTTGACACTGCTTAACAATACGCCTGCACTAATTCCTAGGTGTCTTCTATCCAATTGAAATTTTCAAAACGCTTTCTAACTTAGACAAGCAACAGAACAAGCAGACGCGAAGTTTATATTTAAAAGCTGCTTGAATTGGATGTACAGCAAACGAAGAAATAGAAAGAGTGATTCAATCAATATCTCTCTATTGGCTCAGTGTAATTCAAAAATGCTTTGACAATAATATTGCACTGGCAAATAATATGCAGTTTTCGTTTCTACCACTTTATATAATTGTCGGCTGTTTCTCTTTTTGTTCTGGGTGTTTGCAATTTGTTTCGTTTGCCTTTCTCATAGAATTATGGCTTTGTAAAGCATCAAGATAATTTGCTCACATGCTCGAAATACTTTTGCTTTCTCAGTGGTATAAACCAGAGGCTCAAACACGACCAGTGTCCTCGTGTTCTGACACGGATATTTTTGCGAGGATCTCGTCTCTCTGGACGTGGGCACGAGCGTTCTTTTGGCTATGAAATAAATATAATTAGCCTATGTCAGATTCCCACAATAGCGTTCCCCGTATAGTCAGATTTGGCTACGTAACGGATTTGTTTATGTCATTCCGCATATTACATTTCTAACATCTTAAAAGTCGTATAAGACAAAAGATCAATAGTTTTTTGTGGTTCCTTAGCGTCCTGAAAAGTCTGACAAGCCCATGTGTTTTCTGTTAAGAAACGTGGACATGCCCGTTTTTCTAATCAGGTTTTGGGATCCTGGTATAAAATAAACATATGCCGTAATAAGGTAATGATAATAGTTATAACGTTATTTCTAGGGATTTCGGAGACTAAGTTAGATTGTGAGAAAACTATTATAATTACCCTCAACATTTAATAACCCAGATTTCCTAAGCGACTTTTGAATCCATTTATTGATTCAATTTCGTCCAAACTGTTCCATTTGGTCACCAATTTTGCACGAAGATAATCTACTTCATTCGTCCCATCTTCTTTGTGAAGAATTTTCAGGCGTGGTCTCTTGTGTTGCTATCAGTGACGCCCACAAAATTTTTCCAAAGGGGAAACACCACGGTCACGGTGGTTAATATAGTTTTTAAGATATTCAATTCCGAAATTCTTACTTGAAGTTAAGTTTGTCAATTTCCCTTCGTGTAACAGTATTGTTTTAGCTTGAAAATATTTTTGAAAAGCCATTATATGGTTAGTTACAAGATTAGATTTGCACTTCCGAGGGTAAAGCAAGTGCACCCTCTTTCCAAGAGGCGTGGGGCTCACATGACTGTTATCGTGTGATAATGTAACGTTTGTATGTTTCTATTAATCTCCTCTCTCCTTTCTCCTTTCTAGTGTTGTCAACCTACGATGCTGGAGTCTTTTTTCACGGCTTTAATTCTGGCATCCATTGGCCATCTTTATTGTTAGTGTAGAGCCAAATTCAAAATCGACGACTTTAGCCATTGCTAACACTTCTAACCACGATCACATTGAACGTAATCTGAACGGTTTTATAGTGACTGTCAGTTGAAAAAAGAATGTAAGAGATCAATGCTGCCTTTCTATAAATGCCTTTCTTTCGCCGCTATTGTATCGAGCCAAACTATAGTACGACAATCGGCGGAGTGAATCAGTTGAAGACCGCCGTCTCCTAACCTCTTTATTGGACATGACTCCGCGATGAGTCATCGTTAGGAACTCTCCACACGGGCATTTATCAGAAGCTGCAGCTTTCCATCTGTAAAGGAGCGTGGTTCATGTCTGGAGCGGAACCGACTTTTGTACTTAAAGGCATTAGCACGATTGATCTCAACTTGGTGCTTATCCAGAGGAAATAAAAATATGTAAAGTCGTCATAAGAAACTTAGACTTGAAAATAGCAGCCATAACTTCAACAAAAAATTTCCTATATTCTTTTGACATACTTTTATTAATAGTCATGACATTTTGTGTCCATTTGAAATTATTTATATTCTTCGTTACGATGAGATAGAGACGATGATTTATGATGTCTTTCCTGCTGTTTCATTGAACATGTTTTGACAAATATTAGCTCAAACGCAAATGATATGAGCTTTTCTATCAGCTGACACAACTAATGACTGTTTCACTTTGGTTTTTAGAGCTTGCTTTTTATATCGTTATCAATCCTTATTGAAATTATCTTCCTATGAAACAAGACTCATAATCATGCGCTCACAATAGATGTTCGAATTGGTTTTTTTTGAGCGCTATAACACAGTCAACTGAAAGATGAGCATTTTTTGCACTTTGACGGAGAAAGGCTGAACATCTCTCAACCAATTGAAGCATTGATTGCACAATGTTTAAATAATACATAATTACATAATTTGCTAGTGGTATTTGGGAATCCATAAGATTAGTAAGTCATAAATGACTAATCATAAATACTCTAGGCCTTCCCGTCTCGTGAAAATTCATTCCTATTGGATTTGAACCATGAGACCGCTCAACGCAGAAGGCAGCGAGTTGTTCATCGCCGAAATTGGTCGTCGAATAACACGCGTTAGAGGAGATTTCAGAGAGCCAATCTACCTGTTTCAACGTCTCTCAGGCTCCACTCAGCGATTTAACAACGTCGCATTTAAAGGAACCTTTCCGTCGGAAACCAAAAACCTGTCAGAGCTACATCCTTAAGAATAATCATAAAGGCAGTTAATAGATTATTTCTTGACAGGATCGTGAATAATAAAATATAGTCTAATATGGTTGTATTTAGTTTTAGCAAATATTACTGGCCTTAGAGCGCGAATCTCTTTGTAAAGTGAATCATCAAAGAAACTTTTAGTGTAACCGTTCAATATAATTTATCGATTTTGCCATTATAACTATTTTAGGCAATGCAGTTACATTCATCAGCGTTTATTTAATGCTTAGAAATGAGAAAGTCAAAAACAAGTTATAATCTAAAATCTCTCTCTGCTTTCTGTTTAATCAAAAATGTTTTTAATTTATAATTATATTGGGAAAATAATGATCTGTCAAGAGGCGGGTGCTGTAACCCTTATCGACCAGTTGTAACTGACCTCTGGAGAATGTTGAAATACCGAGGATCAAAACTTTCGGGTGGAAGTATTCCAACTCACTCTGTTCTTTTGAAAACTGACAGCTGATTCTATTTCTTTTAGGCTGCGTCATCACATTTAGAAAGGACTCAGAGGCAAATAATGATCCAACCGTAAAACTGATTTCAGGCAAATAAATAATAGAATTGTTGTCGGTGAGGCTGATTACCGTATCTGACTTTGATAGAGACCGCTGTAATAAGAAACAATTTCTTTTTGTAAACAATTACTTTATACCAGGGGCAGTAAATCTGGCAAGAAAAAAGGGTCATGTCCACATTTCTCAACAGAAAGAACATCGGCTTGTCAGATTTTTTCAGGACGCTAAAGAACCACAAAACTAGTCTGAGTTTTAAGACGATAAAGATATAATATACGTTGTGACACCAAAAAAATACATTATGTAGCAAAATGATGATGCCAAAATCTGACTATAACGGGAACGCTATTATGGGATTCTGACACAATTGTACAGTGTATCTATTTCATAGCCAAAAACCACCCGTTCCAACACCCATAGGGTCACGACCTTCGCCAGAAATACCAGTGTCAGGACACGAGGAAGCGGGTCGTGTTTGCGCCTCTGATTTATACCACTGAGAAAGCAAAAGTATTTCGAGCATGTGAGCAAATTATCTTGATGCTTTACAAAGCCATAATTCTATGAGAAAGGCGAACGAAATAAAATGCAAACACCCAGAAAAAACAGAGAAACAGCCGACAATTATATAAAGTGGTAGAAACGAAAACTGCATATTATTTGCCAGTGCAATATTAATGTCCTAAGCATTTTTGAATTAAATACAGCCAATAGAGAGATATTGAATTACTCTTTCTATATCTTCGTTTGCTGTACATCCAAATCAAGTAGCTTTTTAAATATAAACTTCGCGTTTGTTTGTTCTTTTGCTTGTCTAAGTTAGAAAGCGTTTTGAAAATTTCAATTGGATAGAAGACATCTAGCAATTAGTGCAGGCGTATTGTTAAGCAGTGCCAAAAATATCAGAAGTCATGAATGAAATCTTCAAAGCTAAGCAAATTTTGACGATTTTAGTCATTTCATTTCCTCTTGGTAAGTACAACTATATTTGAAATCAACGTGTTAATGTTTTTAAATACAAAGTTTTATATTGCGTTTATTTCTATATAAACGCCTTAATGCATAACCAAATCTTTCGACATAAGTATATATATATATATATATATATATATATATATATATATATATATATAGAACATAAATACTCGAAAGACCACAAAATAGGACTGCGCTCTTGTTGACTGAGATATCTTTCGATAATGTACATCTGAAGCACAGCGGTTCGATCTAAAGGAATTGTGAGATTTAGCAGAAGAGCATTCATATAAAGTCGTGATTCCTCTGAATTTTTTGAGATGAAATGACGATCTGCTGAGAAGAACTTCGGTTTCTGATGAGTTGGACAAGGTGTCTATTCCACATCCAAGTATGGCTGAAGTTATGGAAGGAGACAAACATATAGTTTTCCAGATGCTACATGGTGGTTTTGTTATAGAAACCAATGAAGATATGTGTGTTATCAGCATAAAATTGTAGTCAATAGAAAAATGTGAAGGTGATTACCGCGATGAAAATGGTACATAAAGTGAAAAGGTGACCAAGAACAGATTCAAAGAGAACATTACAGTATATCTGAGTTGAATTTGTGTGAACATTAAATAGAGTAGGCATTATTAATACAATGTCATTCCGACGCAATATCTTATATTCCAAACGCGCTCGAGTCCATGGACACTGATGGAAAGGTCGACTGTATGAGATACTGTTCAAAAGATATAGAACAAACTAAGAGCCGTGACTTTGGCATTATGTATGGCAGACAAAATGTTTGCAAGAACAGCGAGATTAATCATTTCAAAATGATCGACGATTCCTTTAGCATATTATTTAGAAGATCTAAATAAAAAATAATCAACATTGGTCATCTTGAATTTCTCAGCGTCCAAAAATCTTCAATGGTTGGAATTGTATAAATAATTAGACGAAGGAGTTCTAAATGGAAATGTTTAGTTTTGTACAGAAATTAGAGAGAATATTTTACAATGAAACATCCCTTAGGCTCCAATCTTTTCCAGATTTTGACAGGAAAACTATGGACATACTATTGAGAGGGGTAGAATTAGGATCTTTAACAAGTTCTATCGGATGAGGTTAAGTATGTACTAAGAGGGTGGATTTAGTTAACCTGTTGTGACTGTGCGACTGTCAGAACACCTTGGTAGCTTCTTCTGTGATTTTCTAATAAATTACTAACTCAACGCTATGAATCCCCGATACAATGTTTTAAATATTTGTGCTGTGCCTAACACAATGTGGACATTTTTCTTAATATCGTTATCACGATATTCTATTTAGAATTTTATCAATATTGCCGTATTAAACAGTTAATGAGATTAACGTTTGATGAATTCTCCAGATTCTGTCACGTAATTGAAACGCCTCAGAATGTGGCTGTTTTCGTTGGTCATCGGATGTCCTTCAAATGCAAAACGTCAAATGGCTCTATTGTGCGAGAATGGTTCCTTGATCGACCGTCATCAGACCAGATTCGTGATAAGATAATCTTCAGCAATTGGGATGTGGAGAATCCTGAGCAGTCAGACTTACGATATGGCCTGAATGTTGATAAAAATGGATCCGGTGAAGTGTATCTAAGTGATCCGCAAATGGAAGACGCTGGAACATACACTTGCGTAGTTGATGCAGATAGGCAAACACAACACTATAAAGCAGAATTGATCGTGTTGGGTAAGAACATGTTCAATGAAAGTGATCACACAATGCTATAAATGACTACAATTGATTATTTGATTCGTAAATGACGCGAGATTAGTCATTTAAACATTGACACATAATAAATCATATTAATAAGGAGATCATTGGCTCAAATTAAAAAGTCTAAAAGACGTTCTAGTTAAGTTGTTGCTATTTAAGATCCACACAAGATCTTATAGTAAAAAAGACCAAAGCTAGTCAGTCTTGCCATTTACCATCGCAATATGTAGGTGCTGAGCTCACATTTGCCTCAATGACTCATTATGAACTTGCCTCTATGGCTGAATTTTGCCTGAGAGTCGCCATAAATATTGCAAGAGTCCCATGTTCCTAAGAATTCGCTTCAGTCTCTCTGACCTCACAATCACCTATTAAAAGTCGTTAAGGATGTGGGTTTTCCCATGATTTATAAGCAGATATAACCACAATATATTAGACGCTCTCAAACTAGTGCTGAAGTGTATCTTCTACAGCAATCATCTGCTAATCATGATTCGCGCAGTTGCTTCTATAATCTCTACCTTAGTCAGAGACAGATTCCTTATACTTGTTAAATTTAAGGTAATTATCGAAACATTGATGTTCATAATCACAGACATTCCATCATCATGCTTAATACGTTTAGTTAGTCGAAGGAAAGTCATAAAATTTCTATCAGATAGGTTGGGCCAGTTGCACAGCAATGTGGTGTATCTTGTAGAATCAGAGCCCAACTGTACTCTGACTGAATCCTCTGATCTTGATATTCGAGCAGAATGCACTGCGAGCTACTCAGGCAACTGGGCTTCTAAGATGGAATGGAGGCATCACCAAACAGGGGCGTCATTCGAAAAAGAAAGTGTGGTTACAATTGGAGTTAATACTGATACCAATAAAACTCATGTCTCTTCAAAACTAACCGCAGTTGTATTGAAATCCGGAAAGGGATCTTCCTCCGTATCCTGTAAGACATACTTTGACCGTGGTAATGAAACTTATCAGTCCGGATCAGCAGCCTCTAATGTTCCGAGTCTTGTCTACATTTGGAATTCCTCTGTTTCTGATTCAAACGACGCAACATCCGAAGGCACTCTTTCTTTTCAACATTCTCTTTTGCAAAATTAAAATATGAATCCAAATGCTATATTGAAATTATTCTTTGTTTGTCTTCTTTGGCTTTGATTTGCAAATTAGGTCCAATACTTTTGCTGACGACAGAGACTGCTTTCAAAATTTTAATCTCGTATTTTATTCATTTATTTGCTTGGGTTTTTAGAAAATCTATTTCCAGATTTAACTTTGTTGATCGCTTTGACTTTTGCACCTGCTTTGATCTTTATTGGGCTTTTGGCATATTTCATTTGCAAAAGCAAGAAAAGGACTACTTCTCCATAAAGTAAAACATTTCTTAATGAACCAATCTTAATGCATGCTGTATAATTCTATTTCGCTATCATGTGTTCATATAGACCTACTTTAGCTGTCATAGGCCTAAATGCAAACCGCAAGACGCGTATAAGTAGCAGTATCAAATGTACTAGAACTTTCTAGTTTTAATCATGCGAATTATGTCGTCAAATATTATCTGTGGCGAATGTGCTCTCATTGTACGCTGCATAGTCAGCCTTAGACCCGCTAGCAGAAATATGCTAAAATGAGAAATAGTTTATGCTAGAGACTCAGCAAAACAAATTCGCCGAAAGCTGTACCAAATGAAACATGTTTTCAAATCCTTAGTAGTAGTAGACTTGATGCTTGTGGTAGACTGTGTCTGCTCAATTGTTGACAGTCTATGGACTACTGTGTTGAATTAGTTCTGTAATGCTATGCAAGTAAACGCTTCATGTGACGCTAAGAGTTGTGAATTATGTCCAAATTTGAAACCAGCGCCTGGAATAGGAGCGACGACATTTGAAGTAGCTAGATCATAGTTACATACTGTACATAGGTTCCAAACAAAATGTTCTTGCATATTATATTACAAAACATTATTGTAGCTGTAGCAGCACAGAATTATAATTCAGTTTAAGAGAAATCCCTGTAATTTTTTCTTCAGGAACATTCAGAGACGTGAGCGTAGGTGAGTGTGAGAATGAAGAAGGAACATCAAATGTTGTCATCGCCGAAACGATTGAATACGTTGACGTAAGTGAAATAGTGACAGCCACTGTTGACCCAAACATCGAAAACTTATATTCGAGTATGCTGGCAAATCGTCCTCTTCCACCCAATGCTATTTATACTGAATTGATGAATGTGAAGTCTCTTTCATCTGCAGTCGGAAATGAGGACAGTTCAGATGAAATTCTGGAGTACGTCAACTTCAGTGACATCCAAACAACGCCGAACCTTTAGTACTTTTCGGATGTTTGTCAAAGCATTATATTTCTTAACACAAACTATGTACTTTTGAAGCTTTTACTTTCTCTCGCAAATGTATTTTCCTTGGTAGTGTACTACTGGTTGTGTACTACTTTTTTATGCTGTGCTTGTCACGAATAAAGATGATTATAAATACTTCGTATTCGGACACAAACTATTCACAAACTTTTTTCGCCTATTGCATCGCTGCGTGGACATCGGATTTATTATTCTCGAAATTATTTATCAAAAACATCAAAGACAAGTTTTAGTTCAGTTTCAATTGTCTGTCTAATCGAACATTTTCAGTGTTTTTGAGACAACTAGTCTTCATTTTTAAATGTAAGAACACCAGATTTGCCAAACAACACTGTTTTTCCAAAACAACATTGTTTTGCTCAAAATGTAGGCATAGGCATACTGTATTTGCCGATGCCTAATAATAAATGAGATTCTTGTGGACCTATTGAACAATATACCTTAAAATAAGAACAAAAACTGCACCATCAAAATTCATAATATAATTTTGTAACAGGTCACCATCTTCCCGTACCTATGGTCCATCATATCAGACGACACTGCGAGTGAAGGTGAAATAAGAAGCAGATCGAATAAAGGACAAATGGCAGGAGCATCACTAAACAAGATATGGAAAAGTCACAGCATTCCAGTGAGCACCAAAGTTCGACTTCTGAGATCACTTTTGTGGCCGGTCGCTAAACACGCTGTGAAAGCTGGACAATAATGAAAGAAGATGAACAGCACATACAGGTACTTGAAATAAAAGGCCTAAGGTAAGTAATAGCAGTTTCTTGGACAGCAAGAGAAAGGAAAGAATGGGTAATGGAAAAAGCAGGGGCGCAAAGAACCCTACTGTAAACAGTAAAGAAAAGAAAACTGGATTACTGAGGACATATTGTGCGAACAAAACAGGAATGTCGACAGAGAGAAATAAAACAAGGTACAATGCCAGGATCACGAAAAAGAGGTAGACCAAGAAAAAAGCGAGAAGACAACATCAAAGAATGGACAGGGCTCACAGACGACAAGAGCAGCAGAAGACCGTAACACTTGGAAGAAGGTAGTCCACAATGCAGCTAATCTGCGGAACGAAGACGGTTAAAGACAAGACAAGACCATAAAGGAGTATCAAGCTGCGAGCTGTGATATTCCTTATCAGGATGCTATATAAATAAAAACTTTGAAATTCAGATTCCGAGTTAGATGTTTCTGGTTTTAAAAGGAAAGATCGCAGTAAATTAAACTATACAGTAACTGTCAGAAGACAGAATTCAGAATTCAGAATTCAGAAGACACACGATGATGATGATGATGATGATGATGATGATGATGATGACGACGACGGCGACGATGATGATGATTGAAAATTGCAACTATGTGTCGTTGACTTCTTGCACAAAATGTAATTCGGTCTGCGAAATTTCTCATTATCATATTCGGGACATTTATTGCATCAGACATCTCCCTACCAAGCCTGTCCTTATTCAGTTAGGCAATGCATCCAGTCGCCTAGATTATTGCAATTCCATGCTTTTCGGCATCACAAATTCAAATTTGCAAAATCTCCAGAGAGTACAAAATTCTTTAATTAAAGTCATATCCAAAACTCCAAGATTCGAACATATAACTCCAGCTAGACAGTCTCTACATTGGCTTCCTATCAAATACTGAATTAATTATAAAATTTGTCCTTTAACATTTAAAACGATGTTATTATTATAAAGAACCCAATTACCTCAAGATGCTACTTATTCTTCGACCTACTAGTCATTCCACTAGGTAGTCGGCAGGACCTTCATTTGTTGTTCCTTATTCTCGCACAGTCATTGTCACTAGTTGTTTCTCTGTGTGCGACCCTAAGCTCTAGAATTCACTACCAACATCACTTCGTATACAGTAACTAACAATTTATCATCTTTCAGATCTAATCTTAAAACACATCGGTTTGACTTGGCTTATCCCCCTTAGATTGCTCTCGCGCCGTTTCGGACTGATCTTCTGGCTTGACCTGGCTCTAATTCTATTTGGATTTGGTGCACCATCGGCTCATGCCCTGGGCATTATGATAGTGGCGTTATAGAAGTTGATTGATTGATAGCCTATTTGACTACAGCCGGTCAAATATTGCTCTGAGCGCATTAGTTGTTATTTCTCCAACATGAATTTCACTTGAAATGACAAAAGATCATAATCATTTTGTAACATTTGCTTTATTCCGAATACAACAAACAAATCGTAAATATGTCATTAGTTACGAACATAACTAATTAGTGAGACAAAGGATTGACAAGAATTTGCACAGAACTACACTGAATTGTGTAGGGTCTTCACTCGCATTCCAAACAAGTCACTCTCTGAGTAAATATGTATACATGATTTAAATTTTTAAAAAACAGATGAAAGCAGCTGTTAACATGCTCGTATCCTAAGGCAGGGTATTACAAAGAACATTGGAGTCAACAAGCCCAAAATATAAGTAGGCCTAAATAATGAATGTGTCTATGTATATGTTATATATATATATGTGTATGTGTTTATGTATACTATGCATATGAGAGACCTTGGTCATTATTCTATACTGCTATGCTTATGAAGCTTATCGATTTAAATGTCATTATTAAAACTTATCAGCATCAGTGCAGATTAAATAGTTAACGTAATCACAATACCATAAGAATGATTAGCTTACAATTTTCACTCTGTCTTAATCAGCCTAAAATAGATAGCTGACTGTTATTTTTGTCGTGCCCCTAATAGGAAAACGACAGATATTAATACGCCAGTCAGAATTATGTTAAAATTGACTGAAAGATATCAAATATTTATTCGAAATTATAGATCCTAGGAAATTGCTGCAAAAGTATTAGCTTAGCACAAACTTAAATAGTGAAAACGAAAATGTGCGGTCCCAGTATAGTCGATAGGTTGCCTTTGTTACATGGATATTTCCTTTTAACTTGTGAAGTTCTCTTAAGACCTTTTAAAAGGAGGATGCGGTTGTTATGCGTGGTCGATTGAAGCGTATTCTGATCTCTGGAACATCGCAGTCCTTGGGATCGGAGGCTCACAAAAGGCTTTCGCTTTGTTAATATCCAAGTATACTGTTCCGTCCATTGGATTTCCCTTCATCAAACACAACATCATCATTAGATATTGTGACGACACTGCATCCTATTTTCTATGGACTAGTGATGTCATCATGTCCACCATTTGCCTAAAGACCTGACGAAATTGTCACGGTTGCTTGACCTTGGATACTTTTCTCTGCATCGACTTAATATTTAAGAGCATTTCTGAAGCTGTTTGCATCAGTCATTGAAACAATGCCTTTCGCTGGATGCAGAAAATTACAATCCAAGCGCCTGTACGCCTTTATTAATAATAGGTCAATGAATATATCAAAGTTCGTCACTAGCGGTCGACAGAATTGAAATAGCGGACTCTACGTTAGCACTAAAGAAATTAACAGCGTCAGAAATTATCATTTGCTTGTTAACTTAAATCTAGCATATACAAAAAATACATATATAAAAGTGTTTAAGTGGCATACAAAAAATTGGCAGAGGCATTAGTCTTATAACGAATAACTTCATTATGTGGCATTTTAGCACAGCCTTCGTATGTCTACTTAAGACATTAGAGATACGATATAAAGCAGAATTATTAAAGATAAAGTTTCCCATACTCAGTTTTTGAGCGTTGGGGCCGGTGTGGCAGGCAGGGTGGACTCGAGGCACAATGTACTCTAGAGTACATCATACTTTGGCACAATGTACTCTAGAGTAGACCTACATCATACATAGTTGCAATGTACTCTAGAGTAGATCGTGCCTAGGTAAAATGTACTCTAGAGTACCAGATAACTGGCGGTAGTATGCACTCTAGAGTACAAACTATCTAGGCATGGCGGACTCCAGGCACAACGTACTGCAGAGTACATCATACCTAGGTACCAGTGTTGTATTTTTAATTAGCTAATTAAACTTCATTAGCTAATTAATTAGAATATGTGCTAATTATAATTATAATTAATTTGAAAAATTGCTTAGGTAATTGCAATTATAATAATTAAACTTTTAAAGCTAATTACAATTAATTATAAATAATTCTAATTAAATCTAAATACTTTTTATAATCTTAATAATCTAACTTTTGGGGAATAAAGTGTGATTGCTTACTTACTTAGACTGCCGTCCTAAAAAGTATTTCCTTTTATTGTCAATGTCTCAATGATAATATCAACTACCTGATAACATCTATTTGTAAATTGTTGGTGGATCAAGGCAAATTTTTGGAAGAAATACCTGACAATCTGGAACATTTTTAATGGGCCTTTACAGTCAATCAAATAGACAATAAAACGTACATTTCTGGATCCTGCGAGACATGCAAGAAGAGGATAACTGACGATTAGAAACCAATAAGAGTGATGTCGAATTTTATTAGTCATGCAAAGGCAAAGCTTTGTACTCCTTTCAAGTACAAAACTTTTGATGTAGAAAAGACTAAAAAGGGAGAAGTTGCTTGTCATTGCCAAGTGCAACAGAGACAAGTCAATTTAACATTTCCAGTTGACTGTTAATGTCTAATGTCTATAACTCAACTGTATTATTTGAAGCTGAAACTCTTTATAACTTGACTGCATTAATTGTCGTGACCATCGTCATTCCTGATCTAATCAAGTTGCTGATTAACTTAATTAGATCAACATTTACTAATTCTAATTAATTAGATATTTCATGTACTTGATTCGAATACTAATTAATTAGCTGAAAGGGCTAGCTAATTCTAATTAAATAGCAAAAGAGCCAAATAAAATCGACACTGTTAGGTACAACGTACTTAGGTACTTCATATCTAGGTACATCGTACTCTAGAGTACATCCTACCTAGGTACAACGCTCTCTATGAACATCATACCTTGGTACAACGTAATTGTCACACTGCTTAAATCGGAAGAGTTCCTGGTATTCTTGATCTTTCTGTCTAGTGGTGGTGGTGATGATGATAAAAAATTATTAAAATAATAATTACGTTTATGATGTTGTTGATGATGATTTTTATTATAATAATAACAATAAGAAGAATAAATAATAATAATAATAATAATAATAATAAGAGTGATGATGATGATAATGATGATGATGATAATAATAATGATGATGATGATGATGATGAAGACAATGATGATGATGATGATGACAATGATGACGATGATGATAATGACGATGATGGTAATAATGATAACGCTGTGGGTGTTGCTGGTGGTGATGATGACAATAATGATAATAATAATAATAATAACAGCAAGAATAATAATTACTAAATTAATAATTGTTACTATAGAGTGCATAATACCTGTTCGCTATGTCGATTCTAGAGTACAGTGTCAACCTAATCTGGTTGCAATCTAGAGTCCAGGTATCGCAGGTATCTCGGACTCTAGAGTATGAAATTCTTCTAGAGCCCATGCTGTCTCCTACTATCGTGTTTGGAGATGCTGTACTCTAGAGTACATCATACCTAGGTACATGGTGCGATTTGTGACCTGGAGCAGTGGGGGGGGGATATGACGAGCTTGGGTGGATGTAGTTGTTGAGAAATGTAGCAGTGGGGGATGTATTATTATTATTATTATTATTATTCGACGATTTGTGAAGCGCCGTAACATGGCCATCGGCCAAAACCAAAAGCGCTGTAAAGTCAAACAGTCAACTATACGATATGGTGAACAAATGCATTTTCAGCTCTTTAGCAAACGTTTCAAATGAAGTAATCCCGACCAGCGCATCAGGGAGCGCGTTCCACAGACGTGGGTTACCGCGGGTCATAGAACGCTCGCCAAACTTCGGAGTCCTGGCCGGAGGAGGAACGTACAGCCGGTGGCGGCTGCTAGATCTCAGCTGGAGTCGGCACCCAGTCGTCGTTTGTCGTCGTACTAGGCATGCCAAGTAATCCAGGACAGGCTGGGTCCCGAAGAGCACGAAAAGTTAACCAACACCGCTTGTAAACTATACGTTCCGGGACCCGAAGCCAATGGACCTTGTCCCTTAGCACAGGTGTCACATGGTCGTGCCACCTCGAGCCGAAAATAATCCGAGCCGAGGCATTGATGACTGCCTGAAGTCTACTGAGCTGGTTCCCAGGTAGTCCGAGAAGGAGACTGTTGCTATAGTCCAGTCTTGAGAGAACCAGAGCACGGACAAGATGAATAGCGGCCGGTATTGTTATATAACGACGAACTTCCCGAATTTGCCGTAGTAGTGGTGGGGTATGTAGCAGTAGGGGGATGCAGTTGGGCAGTGGAGGGGGGAAGATTCCCACCTCTCCCCCTACAAATCTCGCCCTGCCTAGGTATTATGTACTCTAGAGTCCATCTTGTCTACAGGTATTATGGACTCTAGAGTACAAAGAGTGCCTAGAGTCCGTCCTGCCTCCTACACCGGCGCTGAACTCCGATCTCGCAGACATACAGCGACGCCGCTGGCATTCGCCATTAATCTAGAGTTAGTTGGTTGCCAGCCAAACGTCTAGGCCCGCGCTTAGCCTCGCAACTGCAAGTCGCTCCTCAATTTATGCCACCGCCTCTAGAGAGTAAAGCTGAGACGACCTTAGGGGCTCCAGCAGGCATCAGGCGCAGCTGCTTCAGCGTTCCTGTCCAGCGTGTAACCACCTCTGCCATCTTCCCGCCCCATATGACTATTAAGAACGTGTTATACAGCAATATTACCGAGTTCTGATGCTTGCGTTGATTTGACATAATTTCCGAGACTGTATCTAAACATCTAAACATACCATTAATAGAATGCATATTTCACAATTCGCTTCAATATGGTCGTTATTCATTTCAAAAGAAGTTTTCGCAGCTGCTTTCAATTGCTACATCTTAACTAGTCCATGGTAATACATTGTATGACCAATTTCCATTCAACAGTAACCCGGCCTTTTATTATCGCCTATATAATAAAAAATAAAATCCGGCATTTTATTATTATCGCTGGTATAGCCTATTAAAAAAATATATAATAACTACAACAGAGCTATATCAATTATCGGACTAATAGTATCTAAAACTTATCATTCAGTATTCCTTATACTAAGTTATAGCGCAGTGTGTGTGATCAACTAACCAGGAAAATTGATGTTGCACTCTTCATATAACGGATACTCCTTCGAGCTGGTTGCCTTCGGTGCTTCGGAAAATTATACAAAGTAAAACCGAAACGAAATTTCAGTGGAATAGATGAGAAGCAATTAAATGATGGCTGTTTACAATATATACATACGCCTAAAAGCGAACAGCTGAATCCTGAGTAGGTTCACATTACTTTATTACCAAGAAGCCTCTGATTTTGTTTAGCCTTTGGGCCTAGACTGAAACTCCTCTAACATTAACCAAACAACAAAGTTTTCAAACCGCTATAGTGTGTTCACAGCAAGCGCAATAGACGTTTTATGCAAAATCTGAACTGTTCTTACTAGATTGCTTTCTGTTGACTTGTGCATAAAGAACCACTGAATTGTCATGAGCAGTAACGTCGGCGTTTTGTCCTATTATTTTAGCAAAAACAAAAATGACTCTTAAAATTGTTTCTACGTTTGAAAATTCATTTTCTTAAAAGAACGTGGCTTTGTATGCATCGCAAACTGCATATTAACACTGGCATATTACGGAGTTTATAAAATGTGGAAAGACAATTGCAATCAATCATTCGTTAAAATAGATCAGCAAACATGTTTCATTCCTACATCTTTCTATTTCTTATTTTAGCATATTTCTTCCTGTTGGTCCAAAGCTGACTATACAACATATAGAGCATACAGTTTTTGGCGTCTTCACGGCTGCCAGCACGTGTTTGTACGTGCCACGGTTTCGTCGCCGTTCTCGTCATTTACCGGCGTTATGCGCTTGGATTGTACGCCAATCGCGAAAACTGCGTTCCACTCATCGGTTTTCCGATGAGTCTCTTGCCGTCCTCCACATTTCCACGTCGTTCTGGAATGTTTTAAGTCGGTCGCCGCCGCCGCTGAGCGGACCGCCAATGTCCGCCATTAATATATCCGCCGCGTGCTATTCAATGGACTGCGGCTGACGGTCGTTCCAGACTTCGATGAAGCCTCCATATTCGTCGGATTCAGTGGCGATTCCACCATGTTGATGATGGGGATGCATCCCTCCACCGGGGTTCCGGATGACCTTTCTTTGCTTGTCAACCTATTTTCCGGTGAGTTAAAAAAATTTGTGAAAAATACTGCAAATGACCTTCTTTTTCTTGCTTGTCGACCTTTTTTGGCAAGGTTTCTTAACATTTAGTGAGCAAAACACTACCAACAATGACCTTTTTTTCTCTTTTTTCTTGTTTTTTTCTACTTCACAGTTTGCATCCCCCTCACCAACTTCCCAAATAATTTTCATCCTCCACAACCAAGAATCCTGGAACCGCCACTGGTCGGATTTGCCGATTTCGGTGACGAACTATTCTCTCACGGAAGACCGCTACTTTGGATTCACCGCCGGATCTCACCATTACTACCAACTCGCGGACCTTTAACATCATATTCCGTTACTCGCTGACATGTCAATGTTGCAGTTTTCTTGTGAAGGACCGCTTCTTAAAGATTAGGCACCGGATTTCGTCACGGAATCGAGTTCTTTCTTTCATCAGTGATTTTTTACATCGCTGCCTTCTGACCTTCATTGACATGTCAGCGCTGTCAAGGCGCTTTTGATTTTGGCTTCTAACTATATCACAGCGCTACATAAATCGTCCTGGAAAATAACACAATGATGGAACATTCGCTACAGATAATACTTGAAAACATATTTTGCATTTATTAAAACTAGATAATATTGCGTAGAATCTCGTTGTATTCCTCTTTCCAAGTATTTTAAAGTCAGTAGTTTTAGTACATCTTATACAGTTACTCGCATTGCCTTTGTCATTTATGACAGTTAATGTAGGCCCTTATGAACACATGATAACAAAATACAATTATACAACAAGTATTAAGATTGTTTCATTAAGAAATGTTTTACTTTGTGGGGGAGTAGTCATTTTCTTTCTTTTGCGAATGGAATAATACACCAAAAGTGCAAACATCATCACAGAGGCCGCACAAGCCAAAGCGAACACCAAAGGAAGATCTGGAAAGAGAATTTTTTAAAAATACAAATAAATAAATGAATAAAATACGAGATTAAAATTTTGAAAGCAGTCTATGTCGTCAGAAAAAGTATCGGACCCAATTTGCAAATCAAAGCCAAAAAAAGACAAAGAATAGTTTCAAAATAGCATTTGGTTTCATATTTTAATTTTACAGAAGAGAAAAAACTATGCTAACGTCTTTCTGAATGTTGAGAGGAAACAGAGCCTTCGGATGTTGTGTCGTTTGAATCAGAAACAGAGGAATTCCAAATGTAGACAAGACTTGGAATATTAGAGGCTTCTGATCCTGGCTGATAAGTTTCATTACCACGGTCAAAGTACGTCTTACAGGATACGGAGGAAGATCTTTTTCCGGATTTCAATACAACTGCGGTTAGTTTTGAATAGACATGAGTTTTATTGAAGTAGTCATCAGTATCAATTCCGTGTGTAAACACACTTCCTTCTTCGAACGACACCCCTGTTTGGTGATGCCTCCATTCCATCTTAGGAGCCCAGTTGCCTGAGAAGCCCACAGTGCATTCTGCTCGAATGCGAAGATGAGAGGATTCAGTGAGAGTACAGTTGGGCTCTGATTCTACAAGATACACCACAGTGCTGTGCAACTGGCTCAACCTATCCGATAGAAATTTTAAGACTTTCCTTCGACTAACTAAACGTATTAAGCATGATCATGGAATGTCTGTGATTATGAGCATCAATGTTTCGGATAACCTTATATTTAACAAGTATAAGGACTCTGTCTCTGACTAAGGTAGAGCTTGTAGAAGCAACTGCGCGAATCACGATTAGCAGATGATTGCTGTAAAAGATACACTTCAGCACTCGTTTGAGGGCGTCTAACATATTGTGGTTATATCTGCCTATAAATCATGAGAAAACCTCTTTCACCACTTTTAATAGGCGAATGTGAGGTCAGGGAGACCGAAGCTGGATGTTTAGGAACATGGGTCTCTTGCAATATTAGTGGCGACGCTCAGGCAAAATTCAGCCATAAAGGGAAGTTCATAATAAGTCATTGAGGCAAATGTGATTTCAGCACATACATATTCCGATGGTAAATGCAAGACTGCTTATCTTTGATACTGCTTACTATAAGAACCTATGTGGATCTTAAATAGCAACAACGTTTTAGATTTGAGCCAATGATCCCCGTATTATAATGTTTTATTGTGCCTATGTTTAAATGACTATAAATCTCGTGTCATTTACAAATCAAATAATCAATTGTAGTCATTTGTAGCATTGTGTGATCACTTTCATTGAACAAGTTCTTACCCAACACGATCAATTCTGCTTTATTGCGTGTTACATTTTGCCCAGCTCCAATAACGCAAGTGTATGTTCCAGCGTCTTTCATTTGCGCAGCACTTAGATAGAGTTCACCGGATCCATTTTTATCAACATTCAGGCCATATCGTAAGTCTGACTTCTTGGGATTCTCCACATTCCAATTGCTGAATATTATCTTCCTATCAGTCTGATCTGACGACGGTCGATGGAGGATCCATTCTCGCACAATGGAGCCATTTGACGTTTTACATTTGAAGGACATCCGACGACCAACGTAAACAGCCACATTCTGAGGCGTTTCAATTACGTCACAGAAATCTGGAGAATTCATCAAACGTTAATCTCATTAACTGTTTAATACGACAATCTTGATAAAATTCTAAATAGAATATCTTGATAACAAATTTAAGAAAAAAGTCCACATTGCTTTAGGCACAGAACAAATATTTAAAACATTGTATCGGGGATTCATAGCGTTGAGTTAGTAATTTATTAGAAAATCACAGAAGAAGCTACTAAGGTGTTCTGACAATCGCACAGTCACAACAGGTTAACTAAATCCACCCTCTTAGTACCTACTTAACCTCATCAGAGAGAACTTGTTAAAGCTCCTAATTCTACTCCTCTCAATAGTTTGTCCATAGTTTTCCTGTCAAAATCTGGAGACGGTTGGAGCCTAAGGGATATTTCATTGTAAAATATTCTCTCTAATTTTTGTACAGAACTAAATATTTCCATTTAGACCACCTTCGTCTAATTAATTATTTATACATTTCAAACCATTGAAGATTTTTGGACGCTGAGAAATTCAAGATGACCAATGTTGATTATTCTTTATTTAGATCTCCTAAATAATATGCTAAAGGAATCGCCGATCACTTTGAAATGATTAATCTCGCTGTTCTTGCAAACATTTTGTCTGCCATACATAGTGCCAAAGTCACGGCTCTTAGTTTGTTCTATGTCTCTTGAACAGTATCTCATACAGTCGACCTTTCCATCAGTGCCCATGGACTCGAGCGCGTTTGGATATAAGATATTGCGTCGGAATGACATTGTATTCATAATACCCACTCTATTTAATGTTCACTCATATTCAACTCAGATATACTGTAATGTTCTCTTTGAATCTGGCCTTGGTCACCTTTTCACTTTATGTTCCAGTGTCATTGGAGTATAAGCGGTAATCACCTTCATATTTCTCTATTGACTACCATTTTATGCTGATAACACACATACAGTATCTTAATTGGTTTCTATAACAAAACCACCATATAGCCTCTGGAAAACTATATGTTTGTCTCCTTCCATTACTTCAGTCATACTTGGATGTGGAATAGACACCTTGTCCAACTCATCAGAAACCGAAGTTCTTCTCATCAGACCGTCATGTCATCTCAAGAAATTCAGAGGAATCACGACTTTACTGTATATGAATGCTTTTCTGCTAAATCTCACAATTCCTTTGGATCGAACCGCTGTGCTTCAGATGTACATTATCGAAAGATATCTCAGTCAATAAGAGCGCAGTCCTATTGTGTGTTCTTTCGAGTATAGATGTTTATATAATATATATATATATATACTGATGTCGACAGATTTGGTTATGCATTAAACAAAGAAAAAAATATAATACTTTGTATTTAAAAGCATTAAAACGTTGATTTCAAATATAGTTGTGCTTACCAAGAGGAAATGAAATGACTAAAATCGTCAAAATTTGCTTAGCTTTGAAGATTTCGTTCATGACTTCGGGTATTTTTGGCACTGCTTGACAATACGCCTGCACTAATTGCTAGGCGTCTTCCATCCAATTGAAATTTTCAAAATGCTTTCTAACTTAGACAAGCAAGAGAACAAGCGAGAGCGAAGTTTATATTTAAACAGCTGCTTGAATTGGATGTACAACAAACGTAGAAATATAAAGAGTGATTCATTCAATATCTCTTTTATTGGCTCTGTGTAATTCACAAATGCTTTGGACAATAATATTGCACTGGCAAATAATATGCAGTTTTCGTTTCTACCACTTTACACAATTGTCAGCTGTTTCTCTTTTTGTTCTGGGTGTTTGCATTTTATTTTATTTCGTTCACCTTTCTCATAGAATTATGGCTTTGTAAAGCATCTATCAAGATAAGTTGCTCACACGCTCGAAATCCTTTTGCTTTCTCAGTGGTATAAACCAGGGGCGCAAACACGACCCGCTTCCTCTTGTCCTGACACTGGTATTTCTGGCGTAGGTCGTGTCCCTATGGGTGTAGGTACGGGTGGTTTTTGGCTATGAAATAGATACACTGTACAATTGTGTCAGAATCACAGAATAGCGTTCCCGTTATAGTCAGATTTTGCTACGTAATGGATTTTTACATCTTTAACGTCTTAAAACTCAGAATAGTTTTGTGAATATTTAGCATGTTTTGCTCGTCAAGACGTTTTGACTGGAAAATCGTCTAAGTGCCCCCTCTATTCTGAAATCCTAGCTCCGCCACTGATTGTCATTCATTGTGAACGCCAAATAGGCAGTTTGGCTTAATATGTCTTCCAGTATTGATGATTTTGAATTGGGAGGGAATTCTTTTAAGCAAATAACAGATACACTCGACTTAAAGATAATTATGACAAAACAATTTAAATGCGATAGTCTAGTTCGGAGCTGAGCAGTCACAGTAGACCTAATCCATGTTTTCATTAGAACGAATGCAATCAAATTTCAATACAATACAACAAAGAAACTTAAAACGACTATTCAATTCTACGTGAATTTGTCATTGTCTCAACGGTCTGTTCTTTCAAATCGTATCTTTAAAATGCTGTGGTAAGTTAAAAAAATTTAAAATGCAGAGACGCTATGTTTTAAATCCATCAGTTAAAAGTTTTAGCGGTAATTAGAACACAGATTTGATTAAAATGGCACAGATTAGAGCCAGTAGAAGGAGAAGACCATAAGCACTTCTGCCCATTGAAACGCATTTGTTTGCCTTTGAATGAGTGGTAGACCACGTATTGCTGTGCGCTGCTGTGGTAGAAGAAACGCCGGTCGAAGCAGGAGAGTCCCATTCGCCAACTATGCTGACCATTAGCGTCAACGTGGCTGTGTCGGATCTACGCTCATCTGCCGAAACAATCACTGAGAACATCCCAACGGGACGTTCCTCGGTTATAACATCGACAACTCCGGTTTCGCTGTCGACCGTAAAGAATTTCCTTGATTCGGCGTCCAAGCTGTAGACGATCGTGACATTTCCATTCACCGTAAATTTTGTAGCTTTCGCCCGGTAGATGGTCCTGTTTTGTAGAAGACTGGAAACCGTCAGTGACAGATTCACGTATGCCACGTCAAACTCAAGGACGGCTGCGTCTACATGGACGACAACGTCGACCACAGACCGACGACTTGGAATTCCTTTGAAACAGAAACCACAAACCTCAAATAAACTATACAGAGAGGGAGAGAGAGAGATAGATAGATAGAGGTAGAGATAGAGAGATAGAGAGATAGAGAGAGAGAGAGAGAGAGAGAGAGAGAGAGAAGATGAGAAGATAGCCAGACAGACAGGCAGACATATAAAGAGAGACAGACATACAGACAGATGATGAGAGACAGAGACAGAGGACAGAGATAGACACAGATAGACACAGAGAGACGCAAAGAGACACAGAGAGACAGACAGAGAGAGTCAGAGAGAGCGCTTTTACGTTTGCCAATGACTTCCCATCCCTTCAGGCGACAGATGCTGTTGCATTGCTCTGGTAAGCAGACGAAATCGCTTAAGAGTTTTTAACAATAGAGCCTTACAATCATAGGCGTAAGCTGGGATGAAAAATGTGGACCCAGTCTCTATAGTTTTCCTCTTCCTTAGCCTAGCCTCCCAATAAGTGGGGAGGGGCGGCTCGAGGCTCGAGCATTGCGACCTAATAGAAGTTTACGCTTATGAGAACAACAGACTTTCTCATCGGAAAATAACTCTTCAGCAATTGGATTCTCGTGTTATTTTAGTTCCCGGGCGTGGATTTTGACTAATTTATGTCGGTGACCTATAATGAGTGACTAGCAAGCATTACGCAAACAAATGCATGTCCAGTGATAACCGTAGAAGAGCTGACCAGAGTCCGTTGCAGCTATCTGCAGCAGGCGGAGATTGGCCACCTGGCGAATGAGCGGAGAGATCTGGCTCAGCCATCCACTGTAACGATCCACTTCGAACAGTTGACGGTTATTTTCTGAATCCTCCACGCTGTACGTTACATTGTCTCCATCACCATCAGTCGCCGTCAACTGAAAATTCAAATATATCGTAAAACTATAGCCTAATATATTATGAATAATTCTCCATTCTAAATGGCGGTTTAATAAAACTATACAGTATATTTTCTTCCAAAGTTAAAATAGCTTCAGTGAATTAGTAATCGAGAACAGAATTGATGCAATCACTTTTTTGATCAGCTTTGTTGAAATTGCCAACTGCATGGTCATATCCGAATCAATTACTGAAATATAGGAGAACACATGCTATGCCAATAAAATGATAGCATATAATAGGAAAGCGAGATGGAGTAGTGGCAGTGTTTAATCTAGGCCGTTTCCGGGGGAGAAAATTGACCTTTCCCCCGGGAAATTTCAAATTCCCCCCGAAATTTTGGAATACTACATGGACTAACAGCGGCCCCTAGCAGAATTTCCCTAGCTTTGTCAGTTCCCCCCCGGCTTTTTCAGTTTTCCCCCGGAGTCCAGGAGTCTAGATGAAACACTGAGTAGTGGTAGGATTCTTGACACGCAACCGGAGGGTCGCTGGTTCGAATCTGACCCTAATCACTGTCTAACAAACTTGGGCAAGTATAGTTCACCACACTGACTCGATCCGCAGTTAGCATTATTCTTCGCTTAGTGAATGACTTAAAGTGCGTTCAACAATACACCGCTACACTCACTTGTAGAAATCGTGATATGATTTTGCCTTCCGTCAAGTGCACCCGCACCACGGGACCGTTGGTGAACACCGGAGCGTATTCGTTGACTTCAAGGACTGTGATGAGGACTGAAGCCCTGTCGGACAGTGTCCCGTTGCCCCTGTCCGGTGAATCGGACACTTCGACCGTCAGATTGTAGGCGGACATCCACCTCCGATTGAGTAGGCCAACGAGCGACAAAGTTCCTAAACAGAAATACCCTTATGCAATTGGAGAATGCATAGTATATCCAATTTTGCTTCGTGAAAGAAATTACACATCAGTCTGTAAACGTAATCTTGGAGAAAAAGTGGAGGGGGTAACTCTATACCTTTCCATTTCCATAGACTATCCCAATGGTTAAATTACTTTTTCAGAGGTGCCGTATCTCTCTATATTTCCTCCGACCACAACATTTCTGTACAACTTTCTTATTCATTTTAAACGAACATTTAGAATGCAGTTCACGCTTTCCTTTCTTTCCCGTGCGTGCAAAGTGCTAAAATAAACAATAAAAGATCACAACGAATAAATTGTACGTTCCGGACCTGATGCCAGACGTTCCGGATCTCATGCCGGCCTTGCCGGATCTCTTGCTAGACGTCCCGGATCGGAGATCCGGCAAGATCCGGTTCAATTTAGCCCCTAGACTATAGCCTCTCAAAAGGTGGGGGGCTCGAGCCTACAGGCCTTAAGCTTGCGACACAGTCTTTGTGACATGTGCATTGCTTTACGAAACCTATCATCCATTTTCCGCGAATATTAACTGCATTAATTATTGCGCATAGATATTTTCATGTCACATTACTTTCATACATAATCTCGACAAATCATAATCGATGTTCATGGCATTGGAATTTAAGCGTTAATTTAAGCGGTCGTCAATAAGGAGACCACTTTTCTTGGTGACGTTTTCCATTGTTGACAGCTAAATTAGAGCTAATGCGTTATAGACCGGAATACAGCCAACCTGCGATAGGGTTGTCTTATCCCTGTCTCCAAAATACCGGACACCCGTGTAGTTGGCGAAAAATGCAAACGTAGCAAGATGGACCGGGTAAAAATGTGTTACAGTGTATATATTTTGTCAAGGCTACTAAATTGTAACTCGGTGATTTTGCAAGTTCATTCTAGAATTCAAATCCGCTTTCTCAGAATTTACTTCTTTAGTTAAACCACTCTGGTCCTCAGCGCCTCAAATGACATATATTGTTAGCAAACAATAACATTATATATATATATATATATATATATATATATATATATATAAACTGTACCATCTACAATAAAGAAATAAAAGAAACTGTTACACGACCTTGTATTTATTTACTGGACTCGGCTCCTTTTATTAATATCTTGCTTTTCTCAATTGTATAATATACTTAAAAATTGCAACTCGCTAATTCTCTTCCATGTAGGCAATAGATCAAGTGAGCCGATAGCATTTGAGCCAATACAGGCCCTTTAACGTATACACCGCAACTAGCAATACCGGTTCTTTTTAAACATTAATCTTACCTCGCAATAATATCAGGAACGCGTATTCCGACCATTTTGCTCTGAAACTCCAATAAAAATTAGGGAGCCGAATGGATTTTACCCAACGGTTAAGCGATTTTGCCGTAATTATATTGTTTTTCAGATGCCTAACAAAGGTATGTTCCCGGCAAACTTTTAAAAAAGGTAATTTTCAAGAAATTTCACTATTTATCTCCTTTGTCTTATTTGGAAAATATGAATAATTCTGCCTAATATATTTCCATATTTTCAATAGAATCGAATCAGAGTTTACGTCTTGCCATTTATTAAAAATTCAGAAGATTCTTTTCAACTAACGTTAGCCAGATGGCATATTGCAATTTTTTTATACTACATGCTATTAATTATTAGGGCTGGGACACGTTACAAACCCGCTGAAGTGAGCAGTGGTTCTAAAATTCTTTGGAAACCCTGATTTAGACTGCTTAGTAATTCACATTTAGGATTTGGGGTTTCCCTAACATATGAAATTATTTATAGGAGAATTATAGCCAAATGGCGCATTGTTATAGGCCGGGAGTGACTTGCTTGCTGTAGTTTAGCAGCTTGCAAGAAAATACCGGGCTCATGTCCGGTATTGTCTCAATTTTATTTTTACCGGACAAATAGGCAAAATACCGGACAGTCCGGTCATATACCGGACATCTGGCAACCCTAACTTGTGATGACATCGACTTTGAATCTGTTATCCTTGTTTCCAGCTGTGATGTCATAGTACAGAACAATGCTGTCAGGATCTCTGTGGCGCGAGTCTCAAGAGAACGGTGCCAACTGATTCAGTTTCGTTGACACTGAGTTCGTATTTGTGAGATTCGACTGTCGGCGGATATTTGTTTTCGCCGGATATTTCGACGGTCAGCACGAAAGACGTCGTTGAATTGGCAAGATCCGGCTCAATTTAACCCCCGGACTAGCCTCTAAAAAGGTGGGGGATTCGAGCCTACAGGCCTTACGCTTACGACACAGTATTTGTGACCTGTGTATTGCCGCATGAAACCTGTTATCCATTTTTCGCGCATGTTAATAGCACTAATTGCGCACGCATATTTTCATGTCACATTTCTATCATACATAATCTCGAAAATCATACATAATCTCGAAAAATCATAATCTACGTGCTGTTCATAGTATTGAAATGTAACCGTTAGCTCCGGTCGTCAATAGGGAGACATCACTATGCTGGGTCACGTTTTCCATTGTTGATAGGCTAATCCGTTAAAGACCAGAATACAGCCAACCTGTGAGAGGGTTGTCTTATCCCTGTCACCAAAATACCGGAAACCCGTGTAAGTGGCACAAAATGCAAACGTAATAAGATGACGGGTAAAAAAGTGTGTGTTATATATTTTGTCAAGGCTAATAAATTGTAACTCGTTGATTTTGCAAGTTCAATCCAAAATTCAAATCCGCTTTCTCAAAATTTACTTCTTTGGTTAAACCACTCTGGTCGTCAGCGCCTCAAATAACGTATATTGTAAGCTAAACAATAATATTATATATATACAGTATATAAATTTGACAGGCGGAAAGAGAAAATTTGACCTAAACCATTTAGGTCCCCACCCTTTTATTTGAGTGGTCCTGCTTGTGAACTGGTAAGAGGAGGGCTAAATAGAAAGCTAAAGAAGACATTGATAAAAACGTTGATATGGAGTGTCACTTTATATGCCTCAGAAACCTGGACTCTCCAGAAGAAGGACATACAATAGCTGGAAGCATTCGAAATGTGGGTATGGAGAAGAGTGGAAAACATCAAATGGACGGACAAGAAAACAAACGATGAAGTACTACAGATGGTGGACGAACAAAGATCGATAATAATCAGTACCATCAAAAAAGACAGAGGCACTGGATTGGTCACGTACTAAGAGGAGAATCATTACTCACAACAGTAATTGAGGGAAGAATATCAAGAAGAAGGACAAAAGGAAGTCCAAGGAGGATGCTACTGGACTGGATGATGAAAACAGACACACAGCGTCGTAATACCTATGCAGAAGTCAAGGAGGAAGCAAGACGCAGAGAGGAATGGAAACAATGGAGCCCTGAACCTGTCCCAGGACAGAGAACATGATGATGATGATAGATTTAAATAAGGTCTCTTCATATCAATCAATCACGTCGCTCCGTTCCTATCGCATGATTACGTCGGCGCTATTTTGTCGCGTTTTTTGAGCTATTTTGTCGTGCGCTATTTTGTCGCGGTTTTTCCGTTATTTTGTCGTGCGCTATTTTGTCGCGGTTTTCCCGCTATTTTGTCGTGCGCTATTTTGTCGCGGTTTTTCCGCTATTTTGTCGTGCGCTATTTGTCGCGGTTTTTCCGCTATTTTGTCGTCCGCGATTTTGTCTCCGCGATTTTGTCTCCGCTATTTTGTCGTCCGCGATTTAGTTATGGTACCCAGGCATAGATGTAAAAACCGTCGAAAAAATATAAAAACAGTTAAAAACGTAAGACGTTACAGGAATAAAAAACCTTTAAAACGTTAAATACAAAACGTTACAGACGTTTTTCTGAGCAAGATTACTGAATGTGCCTCACCCACTCACGGGAAATCAGCAATCAAGTCACACTATGCAAAATGAACTTGAAAATGAAATTAACAGCAACAATACTGGCATAAATTTTAAAACAGAGGTTCACATTTTCTTATAATATGGCCTTGCTTTCTCTTAAGCAATCGGTTATACTCCATATCTAACAGCAGAAAACTAATTGGTATAAGAAACAAATCTTCCAACGTTTTTTATAATGAAAAAACGTTGGAAAAAACGTTATAAACGTAACAAACGTGGGGGAAATGAAAAACGTAAAAAAACGTTTATTACATCTATGCCATCAAAAATTAGAATGGACAAGGCAGAATATTGGGAACTCAAAGCGATACTTACAAATAGGAACAGCTTTTATATACACGCGATTAAGAATGTTCAAAAACCTGTTTTCGCCTTAAGATTCGGGAACGCTGAAAATGTAAGGCAAGAAAATGACGGACAATCAAAATAGTAATAACTGGAAAACGGACAAACTAGCAGAGGTGGAAAATGCAGGACTGGAAAATGGCGGACAAACTAGCAGGGATGGAAACTGCAGGACTGGAATTTGGCTTATTACGGCTTATGGCCGTAAATCCGAATCCGAAACCGAATGGCAGTAGCCGAATGTTGACCGAATCTGACAGATTTCTTAAATTCGGCGCCGAAACCGAAGCCGAATCCGTAGAACCCTAGATGGACATGCCTGAGCCTACTGAAGAGGCTGTGCGCTCCATCTCCTCGGGTTTAATGTAGGAATTTTCCTTCTCCTAGGATTCTAGATGGACATGCCTGGGCCTACTGAAGAAGACGCGAGGTCCATCCGCTCGGTTTGGGAATCAGAGTTTTCCGTCTCCTAGATGGACATGCCTGTGCCTCATGTAGAGGCGGCGAGCTCCACGCGCCCGGTTTTGCAATTAGAGTTTTTCCTTCTCCTAGAATCCTGGATGCACATGTCTTGAGCCTACTGAAGAGGCTGCAAGCAAGCTGTGACATTGACCCAGATTTAAGGCAATAACGCACGCCGTAGCCTATGCAATTGCCATTCGCTGTTAGTGAACTATTGTTTCAAGCTATCTGTTAGCGTATTGGCTTAACGACCTAATAGACGCATTTAATAACCAATAATCGTTAACGTCGATTGATGAGTCTATTCGTTGCGAAGCAGCCTCTTATGTCAATTCTCGTCTTTCGTTAACCACAATATCTGTCATAATATCATATAATAATAAGGTTTAGAGAGGTTCAGTAGGGACTGCCCTGTGTGAGAACCACTGTTGTTCCCGTCCAATCTAAAATCCGAAACTACTGAGGTTCATATCGAACTCTTTCACAGTTGTAGCCATTACTATCCTCTCATCCAGTTCATTCCATCTGTCCACCACTCTTGCACTAAAAAGTGCTGTTTGTGTCTCCCAACCCGTTTCTTGTACAGTTTCATGCTGTGTCCTCTGGGTCGATCATACTGCTTCATTGTAAAAAAGCCTTTCTCTTGGCATTTCCACTTTGCTTGTTAGTAGGCCTATTTTGCACGTCTCAATCAAATTCCTTCTCTCTCTCCTTTTTTCCAGGGTTGTCAGTCCAGTGTTTTAGCCTTTCCTCATAGGTTAGTTTATGATATCCTTTGATCATCTTTGTTGATCTGTGTTGTACTCTTTCTAAGGTCTCTATGTCTTTCTTCAGGAATGGACACCATGCTTGAACACAATACTTTAAATGTGGGCATACCAATGTTTAGTATAGTCTTATTAATAAATCCTGCTCTCTGCTCACTATCGTTTTTTGATCTGCTCATTACTCTACAATGTCTACATTCATGTGATAATGTCATTTATCTCTCAAATCGGGCAAATCTTTTCACTCTTGACACTATTCTATATGAATCTATATTCTTCAGTATTGTAAATTTCCACGAATTCTTTGATTTACTCTAGTCATAATCCATCTATAGATAACAATTACATTGAAGATTTTATTAAATGTGGAACGTTAATATGTGCTTGCTTCACTACAAATCCAATAACTTTCCAAACCAATTTTTAAAGACCAATTTTTAAAAGGATTTTCTGCGTTTTTCAAAAAACAAATAATCGCATATAGTATTCGCAAAAGTACCAAATATCCGTGTAATATACTTATATTAGTTAGTTGAGACTATCATTGTACATCGTAGATGCCTGAAAATTTGACAATTATCATATATGTGTTCCATTTAGAAAACGCCCTAGTTGAAAGTGTATTCCATTGACTGCATCCCATCTCTTTTGTATGTATCTCTATTTTGTCTTCTGTATGATGACCATAGTCCTTTATATGACCAATGCTATTACAGGGTGGCTGTAGCGTTATTTGATCTTTTATTGTTTACCTTAGTACTTTGCATGCACGGGAAGGACGAGAAAACGTGAACTGTATACTATAAATGTTCGTTTAAAATGAATTTTAAAAGTTGCGAGGAAATTTTGTGGCCGGAGGAAAATTAGAGAGATGCTGCACCTTTGAAAAAGTCATTTAACCACTGGGTTTAGTAGAATGTCTCCCGTGTCAAAAACCACGGCCAGCCGCTAACATAGGTCATCAGGCCTGAGGAGAGGGGGTGCAGCCGGTACATTGTACTGGGGCCCGTGGAGCTTTTAGAGGCCCGGGGCCGGTAATAATGATGTATTAATATAAGCGAAGTGGTTGGGTTTTTGCTTGTCAGACCATTTTGGAGGGTAGATAACCTTTTTTTGTCAGACCATTTTGAAGAGTAGATAACGTTTTATTGCTTGTCAGGTTTTTCGGAGACTTGATTTATTTTTTTCAGGGGCCACAAATTTGTTTGTACCGGGGCCCGGAATTTCTCTCGGCGACCCTGTAAGTCATACACAGGACAAAGATCGTCATTCAAACGACTTGCGATGCATGTTCAATATTGTCGTTGAAAGCGTTTTCAAATCTAACACAGGTATAAAATCTTTGAAATTTTAAGGCGTCTAACTTGACCACTGATTGTACCGATTAAGTACATATATTTTTACATGAATTGAGAGATAAGTGACATTAGCACACGCAATTATAGTATTGGCTGGTTCATCAGGTTGCTTTAAGGTTGTAATTTGACGTACATCGCGCTGTAATGGTTAATATGAGGAAATCATGGAAGACTTTCTCTAAATTCAAGGATAATAGGCCAAATGATGAAGTGCGCTGCCAAGAGGGAAGAGATAACCATGAATAGAGAAATAAGTGACTTAATAATTCATATGCAATTGTATTAATTTTTGGGTAGGTCTACAACAAGCAAATACTCGACCAGATCCCCGTCTGCAATAGTTCTCACCCTCCCTCATACTCGGACAGTTCTTGGTTCTCGTGCCTTTTCAGTGGCTGCCCCCAAACTCTGGAACTCATTGCCTCAACATGTGCGATGTAAGATTTTTAGAAAAAGATTAAAAACCCATCGCTTTGACCTGGTCTATCCACCATATACTGTCACCCGTTTGCCTGACCGGATACCATGGACTTGACCTGGATCTTTAATTATTTGGATTTGGTGTGCCATCGGTTGATGCTCCTGTGCATTATGAAGTGGCGCTATAGAAGTTTAAGATTAGTTTAGATTAGATTTGATTGTTTTATTAATATATTATCATTCGAAGCACCATGATTCTAGATTTAGACGTTATTTTCTGCTGTACTAGAAGACTACGGGGAACAGAGGGAACTATGGTGTCATAAACGACAGTCATGCTGACATAATTATTCATAATCTAAACTTATTAGTCTGCTATATGATAATATGAACATTATTGTTTATTGTATTTGTTAGGGTAATTTTGCAAATAATGTGATTAACGAAAGACGGCGAGTTAAAGTGACATATGACGCTGCTTAGCAACGAATAGACTCAATAGAGTAATCAATCGACGTTAGAAGATCATAATTATTATATTGGTCTTTAAATGCGTGCCTTTGAATGTCCAACCAATATGCAAACAGATGGGCTGAAACAATTAATTATTCATTGACAGCCAATTGCAATAGCATAAGACACGCGTTATTGCCATAAATCATGTGCAATGCCACCAGACTTTGGCTTGGTTGCAAGCCAAAGGTAGATGGAGCCTTTTGTCCATCGAGGAGAAGGAAAACTCTGATTTAAAACCGGGTTGATGGGACCTTAAATCCATCAAGGAGAAGGAAACTCTGATTTTAAAACCGGGTTGATGGGACCTTAAATCCATCAAAGAGAAGGAAACTCTGATTTTAAAACCGGGTTGATGGGACCTTAAATCCATCAAGGAGAAGGAAACTCTGATTTTAAAACCGGGTTGATGGGACCTTAAATCCATCAAAGAGAAGGAAACTCTGATTTTAAAACCGGGTTGATGGGACCTTAAATCCATCAAAGAGAAGGAAACTCTGATTTTAAAACCGGGTTGATGGGACCTTAAATCCATCAAAGAGAAGGAAACTCTGATTTTAAAACCGGGTTGATGGGACCTTAAATCCATCGAGGAGAATGAAAACTCTGATTTTAAAACCGGGTAGATGGGGCCTTAAATCCATCGAGGAGAAGGCAAACTCTGACTTAAAAACCGGTAGATGGAGCTCCTAACCTCCTCTCAAAACATTTCTTGGTATTTTTATATTGAAATGTAGCCTAGCTTTTCACTATCTTTTCGAACAAAAAACAATAAAAAAACATTTTAAAACTTTGGCCTCGTTTACGGTCCTTTTTACCATTATTATCCACGCGTCACCTTTTTTCATAGGCCTATATTGAAATAATGTGGACTGACTTGAATATGTGATCCCTTTCTACATTAGTTCTGCAGCACAGTGGCGTAGCGTGACTTTTGGGGGCCCGAGGGCATCCTTGATATGGGGGCCCATTAACACCGCTGACAAGCAAGAAAAGGTCGTCACATCGTTTTTCGGGGCCCCTCAAACTGATGGGTTGAAACAATTATTCATTGACAGCCAATTGCAATAGCATATAAGACACGCGTTATTGCCATAATTGCCCCCCTCAACCCTTCTTCACATAGTTCACATAGCGCTGACGAGCAAAAAAAGGTCGCAGTGGCGTAACGTGGGGGGGCGGGGGGGGGCACTTTGTTGACTGCCCCCCGGGCCCCGGGCGGGGGGGCCCCAAAGAGGGGTCTAAGCTAGGGTTAGGTTAGGGTTAACCCTAAGTGAACGTGCTGACGACCTTTTTTTTTTTTTTTTTGCTCGTCAGGGTAAAAAAGGAGGTGATGACCTTTTTTTTTTTGCTCGTCAGCCCGAAACTTTGAAACTTTGGGGCCCCATGACAAAGATGCCCCCCGGGCCCCCAAAAGTCACGCTACGCCACTGAAAGGTCGTCAACCACCTAACCCTAGCCCTAACTCTAGCCCCAACCACTCTTCGGGGCCCCCTCTCCCGGGACTCGGGGCACTCAACAAAGTGACCCCGCCTCGCCCCCCCACGTTACGCCACTGCTGCAGCATCACCAAGAAGATGAGCCAGAATGAATTGATAACAAATTTTGAGGATGCTCAGGACTAGAAAATTGATATAAATTGATAAATTGATTTGCAGGAAAAAATATAAAAACATATGGAACTTTTAAAAAACATTTAAAAACATGTTTTTAAAGGAAAAAACATGAAAAACGTTTTTACATAGATGTTCCGGAACACCTTGTATCAAAAGTCTTGAATCATAACTTTCTGGGCATAGCGTTGCATCATCTACATTCTACATATCTTAAATTATTACCTATTCTTGCTTCTGTTCATACTCCCATATTCAAGCTTTTCAAGATGTGGCGTATGATGATTTCTGTACAGGGACTGATTATGCATGGTGTCCTTGTGCACATCTTTCTCATGCCGCGCCTATCTTAATCCACTCTATTATTATTATTATTATTATTATTATTATTATTATTATTATTATTATTATTATACATTGTAGATAATAATAGATTAGGCCTATATATGTCCGTATAGGGCTATAATATGAAAAAGACCTTTCAAAGTGTTAAGCCTATATAAACGCAGACTTTATGCGAGACTTTTAATTTGATTTATGCACCGTGCTAAAAAGGTGTTTCATCGCCCTTAGATCCCATTTAACAATTTATGGTAACCCTTTTCGACGGGAAAAAATTCTAGAGTCTAAACCCCAGTGATATGCATAAGAACCGACTGAAGAAAAAAATTGGAATTAGGACTTAACGCAGCTTAATATCACTTGTGTCAATTTTCTAATGCTCAAGCTCCGTGCAGATGTCTAATGCTATCAGAGATGGACATGGGTTGGGTTAACTCATGGGTTGGGTTGGGTTGGGTTGGATTGGATTGGGTCATAAATTTAGGCAGTTGTGGTGGGTTGGGTTGGGTTGCAAAACGCTGATTTGCACGTGGCACAGTGCACACACCACATTGGTTATAAAAAATGGTTATCGTTTTCCGCATTTTCATGTAACAAATTGCCGCCGAACTGTCGCTGGCAATACTGGCTTATGACGGCTCTTAGTTAAGCGATTGGCGGGTGGGGGGTTATATTCAGGACTGTCTTGAGCCCCTGGTTCTATTGATCCAAACACAGTTGTTCCTATATAATAAAGCATTAAAGGCATAAGTCTATCTCCTTTGATACATAAAACCCCCCTCGCCGTTGTGGCCGTTGCTTTCTCGATATTGTGCAGCGTCATATGCCTATAGGTAAATGTTGATCCGCAGCCACGAGATATTTGCATAAGACCGGTGGAAGTAAATAATTCAAGGCATTGGAATCGAGAGTCGAAATTGATGAAAGAAGGAAGTGACTTTCTTTGAACGAAGTAACTTTCTTTGAACCATCCACTGTAAATCCATCTTAATCCCCTTATTGACTCCAATAACATTTATGAGCTACTGCGAGGGAGTGCGTGCGAACTTGCTAAGCATATGCTATAATGGCTCTAGAGACAGTCAGACCTACAGAAAGAGACAGAAAGAGACAGGCACAAACAGAGATAGATAGATAGATAGATAGAATATATAGGATATATAGAATATTTAGAACATATAGAATAGATTAGATTAGATTAGATAGATAGATAGATAGATAGATAGATAGATAGATAGATAGATAGGGATTTGGGGGATTGGCGCTGTTTTTGGGGGGATTGTTGATAGGCTAATCCGTTATAGACCAGAATACAGCCAACCTGTGAGAGGGTTGTCATATCCCTGTCTCCAAAATACCAGACACCCGTGTAGGTGACACAAAGTGCAAACGTAACAAGGTGGTCCGGGTAAAAAATTTGTGTTTTATATTTTGTCAAGGCTAATAAATTGTAACTCAGTGATTTTGCAAGTTCATTCCAAAATTCAATATATATATATATATATATATATATATATATATATATATATATATATATATAGGCCTATACTTAAAAATTGTATCTACTTAATTACCTTCCATGTAGTCAATAGATCAAGCGAGCCAATAGCATTTGAGCCAATACAGGCCCTTGAAAGTATACATTGTAACTGACAATACAGGGACTTTTAAGAATTAATCTTATTTTGCAATAACACAAGGAGAGCGTATTCCGACCATTTTGCTCTGAAACTCCAATAACAAATAAGGAATCTCTCGATGGACTTTTTAAACCTGGCGGTTAAGCGATTTTGGCCTACTCATAAGATTTTAGGACGCGTAACAAAGGTATGTTCCTGGCAAAATTTAAAAACGACAATTTTTAAGAAATTTCAATATCTATTTCTCTCCTTTTGTCCTATTTGGCAAAAAAATGAATAATTCTGCCTAATATATTTGCCATATTTTCATTCGAATTGAATCAGAGCCTTTGTTTTGCCATTTAATCAAAACACAGAAGATTCTTTTCAACTAACGTTCGCCAGATGGCGTAACACATTTATTTTCATATTACATGCTATTAGGGTCTCAGCATGTTACAAAACCGCTTAAGTGGACCGCGGTTCTAAAATGCTTGCGAAACCTTGATTTAGACTCCTTAATAATACACATTTAGGATTTGGGGTTTCCCAAACATATGATATTATTATAGGAGAATTATAGCCAAAATGTTGCATTGTTATAGGCCGGGAGTGACTTGTTTGCTGTAGTTTGGCAGCTTGCAAGAAAATACCGGACACATGCATGTCCGGTATTGTCTCAATTTTTTCACGGGACAAATAGACAAAATACCGGACAGTACGGTCAAATGCCGACAGTGTTTTATCCAGACTCCAGGCCTTTGGGGGAAAATTGAGGCTTTCGGGGGGAGGGAATTTACTTGGTTGGAGGGGAAAAGACACAGTTCAATGCAAAATTGCTGGGATTTTTTTTTTTTGGGGGGGGGAGATTTCCACCCTAACCGGCCTGGATAAAACACTGAATACCGGACATCTGGTAACCCTAACCTGTGATGACATCGACTTTGAATCTGTTATCCTTGTTTCCAGCTGTGATGGCGTAGTACAGGACAATGCTGTCCGGATCTGTGGCCGCGAGTCTCAAGAGAACGGAGCCAACGAGCGCCGATTCGTTGACACTGAGTTCGTATTCGTGAGATTCGAATGTCGGCGGATATTTGTTTTCGTCGGAGATTTCGACGGTCAGTAAGAAAGACGTCGTAGAATTGAAAAGTCCGTCGGTTGCGTGAACTTTGACCTCGACGGTTGAGATATTTCTGGCATCCTGTAAGCTCTTGACCAGCATTACGTCTCCGGACACGGACTGAACTTGGAAATACTGATCGTCACTTTCTTTGACGTATCTTAGAATGGCTAAATATTACCAGATACAGTACTGTACATGAGAGAAAAAAAGTTACGCAGCATATAAACCTTCTAAATATTAGAAATAGGAACTTATTGTTTTATGATGATGACTCTTCTGTTCTGTTTATTGATTATCTTACTTATTTTGAGTTGTGTTCGCCGCTAGATGGCAGTTATCTAGTGAGTAGTGTATAGTGTGATTTGTATTTTCCCCCAGATTTTTGTTTTTTTCTTGGACTTTCAATGAATCTTTAATTAAATTTCAATTAAAAATCTTATATCATCGTCGTCTTCTTAGCAACCGAACTCGCCCTCTAACAATACGTATGGTAGTGTTATAAAAGACTTATATAGCGCCTCTTTTATTACTACTCAGAGGCGCTACCGACTTTAGAGTAGCTTGATAAGAAAATGAGACTTTAGTCTTGACAATGAACTGAACGCGGGGGTGAGGAGTGAGACACGAGTAAATGGAAACAACCTATTTCACAGAGAGGGTTCAGTTATTCTGGACTACGACACGACGGATACGGGATCTATGCATAGGTTGGTGAGCTCTCTGATGAGCAATAGGACCGAAGGGATGGCGCAAGGACGCTGGCTAATGTTGTAGCCTTGCAGGGGAAGCACCTGGTCGCAATCACGCTGTCTTTCTTTGCGGAGTCGACGTTTTTCGACTTTTTCCTCGAGTAGGTGATAAATATTGGGGCATTGCGATAGGACAAACATGAAAGAAGAATCAAGCCTACTAAGATAAGTACTAGAAGGAAATATGAAAGGGAAAGCACAAAAAGGGCTCGCGGATTTATATAGCGCTTTGGAAGCAGCCGACAATGGCTGCCTTTTTAAAATCGCTAAGGGAAAGGTGACTGATCAGCCAGGCAATGGTCAATATATCAGAGATGGCTTTTTAGAGGGAATACAGTCTAGTGATACTTCGAACGATACCTGATGAATCTGCGTCCGTAGCACGGACCCTGAAGACCACGGTATTGACCGGAGTGGCCCTCGATATCCTGACACCTGCCGTGACATTGGAAAACTCTGGAGCGTTGTCGTTGACATCATCGACGATGATGCTGACGATCACTGGTCTGGAACTTAAAGGCGGTTGTCCGCCATCTTCGGCCACAATCTGCAACGTATACCGATCCTGCTGTTCACGGTCCAAGGATCGAATCGTCTTCAGCACAGCTTCGCCCCCGGCGACGACGTCCAATCCAAAGGCAACCACGGTCGAAGCGGGGAATATCTGAGTTATACTGTAGTTGACGATCGCTCCGTTCAGACCAGCGTCCAAGTCAAACGCCTTCAGTCGCAACAGAGTCGTTTCAACGGGAGAGTTCTCGGCAACATGGACGCTGTGTTCGTACTGTTGGAATTCCGGCGCATGGTCGTTAACGTCCACAATGTTAACGGTTACATTGACGGTGGTACTCAGTGGACCAGACGGTGGAGCGCCGCTGTCTGTCGCGCGTACGGTGAAATTGTATTGGTGGCACGCATCGGTCCACCTTAGTTCCAGGATGTTCGTGATTCTGCCGGTGTTATCGATCTGCAGTGGCAGTCGGCAATCAGATGGTGGTGCGAGAACTTGAAACACAAATTCTTCATCGACATTGTCGGCGTCTGAGACGTTGAGATGACCGACAACTGTTTCTAATGATTTAGTTTCGTTGACACTGAAAACGTAATTGTCGGAGCTGAACACCGGGGCGTTAAGATCTCGTTCGACAACATGAACCTCAATGGAGATATTCGAGCTTTTGCTCGGTTCTCCTTCGTCTTTGGCAGTTATCGAGAGCACGTACGTGCCAGTGGCTGTCAGCCGGCTTCTAGTAACGAGGGTCCAATTTTGAGCGTCCAGCTCAAAAAGTCCACTCGTATCGGTTAGATTCAACTGTACAGTCCCGTTTGGACTAAGGTCTCTGTCTGAGGCCGATACGCGACATAAGACGTGCCCCGCAGGAGTTCCATTTTCGATGCGAATGTCTGAAGGAAAGTCGCCGAAGACCGGAGCGTTGTCGTTAATGTCTTCAACGCTAACCAATACTACCGTCGTACCGGTCAGAGGCGGAACGCTATAGTCCGTAGCTAGTACCACTACGCTGTACTGGTCCTGGATCTCTCTGTCCAAACGCACTCTGCTTCTAACAAACCCATCGGTTGCTCCGACTGCAAATGGCTGCTGCTGCTGCTGCTGAGCACCTCCATCCCGCAGACTGTAAGTCAGTGTCTGATTAGCATCGCGATTTGTAACGTATACGCGGACGACGACAGTTCCTGGATCAGATTCCTCGACAACGCTGGCGTTGTACACGTCCTGAGAGAATCTCGGCGGATCTGCGTTTGATTGCGATAGCCTGATGCTGTAAGTGAACGTTGAGTCGGTCTCAGGCATGTAGTCCACAATATGAAGGTAGGTTTTCTTCTTGACTTTGCCTATCCAGACGTTGTAGCCGGGTAGAATTGTCCGCCCGTCAGAGCGTCGAATGTTGTAAACAGTCGTTTCTGGAATTAGATACTCTGACCGAAAGTAGGTCCAACCACCAACGCATAAGATGCACTCTGCAGTGACCTGAAATTGCAACCAAATTCAACGAAACGTTTAAAACTATTCGAATGCTAGTTACGACATTTCGTTCAGTGTTTATACATTCAATTAGACGTTCAAATTCGGAAATTACAGCGAATTGAACGAATGATCTTTAGCGAAATTTATTTTAGATTATGCATCACAAATATTCAACTTAATTGCCTAAAAGATGCAATACAACATCGCTTTACTAAATCAACCTTGGCTCAAAGTAAATGTCAAACATAATACATAACAATACGTAATACATGCCTTACGTATCAATCACAAATCGTAGAGGAAAATTAACTGATTTGGAAAGCCTTCAAATCCGTTGTAATACTAAACCAGCCATGGGCGCCCACATAAATTTTTCCAGGAGGGGCAAAACACATTCCAACACGATATTTTAGCAGGGTTTTCACATTTCAATGTGAAGTATTGGTATTTGCATTTTCCAGAGGGATTGCGCCCTTTTGCCATAATGTGCGGGCGCCCATAAAATCAGCCTTTCTAGTAGCCTTACTGTATAGTCAACCTACTAAATTTGTAAATACCTGAACACTGTCGCGGTTTTGAATGCTCAACAAAGTAATGTTTCCAATCGATACGTTCAGTGGCTGTGTGCCGTTGTCACTGGTGTAAATTCGATTCGGGAGCTGGTCCAAACTGCTCGGGTTAATTGTTAGGAAATCGACGATTCCGTCGTCTTTCGGAAAGTCAACTCTCACAACGTGAAGCATTTCGAATATTTTCAAACTATCAAGCACTGATAACTGAGGATCTCCTGGTAAAACATTACAGCCGCCTCATGAATAAATATAGCAATGCTAGCTTTTCAAAGTCATGTGGTAGTCCGCATTTGCATGTTTGCTATTAAGTCGCAGCTATCTTGACGGCAGTATTCTGAGAGTAAGCATTTGGAGCATAATTTTTAAATTATTCCTATGAGAGTATCCAGAACACTCTCTATGCCCACCAACATAGTCAGTATCTATGCTGATGGGCAAGAAATCTGCTTCTGCCATTGGCGTCTATTAATAGACAACAATGGTTTCTATGGTTTCTGGAAACTTTTTGCCCACCAGTGGGCGGAGCAACCGGACCTTGTTGGTAAACACTGGACACCCCCATATAAATCCTAGATTGCTATTCTATGAGTTTTGAATTGATAAGATACCGTTGCCGACTGCAATATTACTTAAGAAGCAGTATGACGCTAGATAACTTGAATAGCTATTAGACTGTAGAGAAACTATTGTGGCAGTTATACAGTAACTGAATGAAGTAATCGTGACATTGCACAGTGCAAGTTTTGTTATTTTCAGGTGTAAAGACAGGAAGACAAAAAAGGAGAATACAGGAACACACCTACCAGCGGACAAGAGGACAAAGAATGAGTCTACACAACAAGACTATAATGCGAATGAAATGGTGGGCGGAACACAGCGGTTCTCACACAGGACAGACCCTACTGAACCACTTTAAACTTTATTCTTAATATTATATAATGAACCACCGACGCCACTAAACACTAGAGAGCGTTTTGATCTAATCTGAACAAAGATAATTAAGGCCATTTGAACATTTTTCCCTGTTGCTACTGTTCATTACATCACGCCAGTTAAGGACGGTACATCCACGTAATTGGTACTCCGAGACCTCAGTCTACCGGACTTTTTACCCGCCTATGGGACCTCTAATTATAGGGCTGCCTTAAAGAAGGTGTGCTCAACTTCAACTAACTATCGGTCTGTACTCTGTAACTCAATTATGCCTAGCGCCACCTAACGTCACACTGCAGTTAGTTAGCTAGCCGTTAGTTAACCATTCGCTATACCTAGAGGGTTGGTGTTCTTGAAAGTTGCCGAATAGTTCGAGAATGTTCCAGACAGAGTTGAGGTCATGATCCATCGCGCTGATTTCGTCGTCTTCGGCAAGATGTCTCCAAAATTGACGGTGAGCGAAGGAGACAGACTGGCGTTACCCAACTGCGTTCCAATTATGGCAAACTTTATCAGAAGACCTTTCTCATTGTCGATTATCTCCGGCTGTGCTGAGGAAATCTGGAGATTGTTGGCAACCCCGAATCCTTCATTTGTTATCAATATTCCAAGCGCAAATGGCACAACAGGCTCCACGACATCTGTAGATTAAAACTTTCATAGTATTTATTTTCTTCTTTATAATTGCACAGAAAAATGAGGAGCTAAGCCTATTTCGATGCTGCCTAAAATATCGAATAGACTGGACAATGCAGAGACAGGCAGTATCAGATACACGAAAAGACCAACTGAAAATTGGCCAAGGTTATCTCTAGGATTATGTATCTGGGGGTGTCGGTATATTTTGTGGAGGTCTCTGCCAAAAAGTCTGACAAGTAAAAAAGGTCATCACTGGCTAAAATTGGCGGGTGGGGTGGAGGTGTCGGTCTCAGATTGGGAGGTATTGGGGGGTATTAGGAGTGTACAAATATCCCTGACATTGGCTATTGCTGTACAGAATTTGACCTTCTTCTTAAAACTCTATTAAAAGTAGAATTGGCGAGTAAAACGTCATTTTGGTAAACCGCTCTGTTAGAACACTATTAATGGATCAGAGCTTATTTATTAATTTATACTAAATTAATTAATTAATAAATATAAAACCCTATTCCAATAAATTCCAATATAAAAGCGTAGGATTATTCCAGAGTGGCGCTAAACGGCATTTTGGTATGCCTATTGGTGTATCGATAATGGAAAATTCTGAATGTCAAAAGTCGATAAATACTGTACATAATTTATTGTTGTATTAATAAATCGGACTCAGAAATGAAAGCGAGCAGAGTTAATAGGAACAGTTACCTGTTGTCAGTGGATCGTCGGCGTAGACGTATTTCTCCAGGAAGTAGCTGATGTAGAGCCGAGGATCGGGTTTCACCGTGACCGTGTCCGGAAAGAGTGGAACCGTTATGTTTTCGCCGTTGACCGTGTAATACAGCGTTCCTCCAATCCTGTACTTCTTGTCGTTCGTTGGTGCGGCCCTGGAATATGGCGCAATCAGCCACTGAGCACTTCCCTTGGTGTTCACCGACAAACTTCCAGTTCCATCAACATCGGAGATCCCGATCAGCTCCGGACGACCTATGGAAAATATTGAGTGCTGGTAATAGGAAGCGAATCATTTGCTTACCAGTGGCGATTCCACGTGGGGGGATGAGTGGGGATGCATCCCTCCACCGGACTTTCGGAGTTACGTTTTTGCTTGCGAATACCTATTTTTGGGTAAAAGTCTGGTAAAACTAACTGGGGATGACCTTTTTGTGCTTGCCAACCTATTTTTTGGCTAAAAGCGTGGTAACATTATGGATAACATTACCTTTTTTCAGCCTTTTTGGGTAAAGTTTATTGATTTTTTCGTTCTATTTTCATCCCCCACCAACTTTCTATGAATTCATTCATCCCACCACCAAGAAATCCTGGAACCGCCACTGTTGTTTGCATTACAATTATGCATCCATCAGAATATTTATTTTTTTGCATTCGCAATACCTGTGCAATATAATGAAATGATGATGATGATGATGATGATGATGATGATGATGATGCATAATATATAATGCCTTTCCATCAGCTGGAGTCTCGTTAGGTTTTCTGAAAAATGGGACCTACCATGAGTGCCCGCACATTAGGGCAAGCGGGGGCACTTGCTCCCCCCCACTGGAAAATGCAAACACCAATATTTCACAGTGAAATTTGAAACCCTTGCTAAAATATTAACCTTGACCATTGTGTTAAAATGTGTTTTGTCCCTCCTGAAAAAATGTATGTGGCGTAACCGTGACCATTGTGTTATGCCCCTCCTGGAGAAATTTCTGCTAGGGGCGCCCATGTGATTTCTATTTGGGATTTTACCGATTGAAAATCGATCGTTGGAGGCATCTTGGGTATCGAAGTCAGTGATGATGATTTCAACTCGAATATTTGACAGCTGCTTAGTTTCGCCGTTCTCTATTTCCAGTCGCGCACTGAAAGCGCTTCGAGTGAGAACAAGACGTTGCAGGATCTGAATGCGCACTTTGGCGCAAACTCCGTCATCTGAACTCTGTCACATCAAAGGTGACATACATCAAACATACATCAAACATACATACATCAAACATACATACATCAAACATACATACATACATCAAACGCCACATACATTACATCAGAACAAATTACATCAGAACTTACAAATTACAAATTACAAATTACAAATTACATCAGAACAAATTTATAATAAATTAATCAGTAAATTAGACTAAGAAATCGTAATAAGAAAATCTTCTATTCTGTATAATTTCTGATAAAAAAGCACAATTTAATCAGTAGAATAGTTAATTTGAACCCCAAATTGGTTTGCCAATTCAGCAGTGTTATATCCAGACTCCAGGCATTTGGGGGAATTGACTTGGCTGGAGCCTGTGGAGGAGAAGGGACACAGTTCCATGCAAAGCTTTGTGTCAGTGCTGAGATATTGTGGGAGGGGGAATTTTGGGGTTTGGGGAGATCTCTCCTCTTAACAGGCCCGGATAAAACACTGCACCAATTGGATCAGAAATTGGTTACAAGTAGAACAACTTGTTCTAGCTGGAACCAATAAGATATGTAAGATTTTTCTGGTAAGGATATGTTAACAAATAACAGCAAATCTTATCGATTTTAGATGTCGTTAACTCACTTCTTCCGCTGTTTGCAGACGATCGTATGTGTCTAGGTACCTTGCGGCTATTGAACTGAATCCGGCCTGAAATAAATATTTGCTTTTTCAAGATTTATATAATAACTAACGTAAACATTTTTATATTAATATGTTCTTAGTGGCATAAGACTGGGATCGGTCGTGTGGTGTTCGCAAAACCGTTGAGTATTATTATTGAGGGGGTAGGTAGTATGATCGAAGAGAATGTATGAAAAATCCTAAATGCCTTCCGGTAGCTGCTGCGCGTGCTTGGAACTCACTTCTTGCAGATATCCAAGAGTCTCCCATCACTCGACACCTTTAAGAAACGTCTCAAATAATCTTGGCTCTTCAGGACCAGTTATTTAGTTATGTAATGTGCTCACGCAGTCTATCGACTAGTCACCACATTAATTTTGACTTTACTTACTTACTTACTTGACAAACAGCGACCTCTTTCTTGCTTGTCAAAAAAATTCGCTCGAAATTGTCCATACACTTTCTTAATTCTTTATTTCATACTCAGTATCAAGAGCAAACAATTGATTAAATCAGTTATACTACAACATAATTCAACATGCCTCAGTTCTTTCTGTATTCATTAATAGAAATATGTACGTAAGCATGTGCGCCCCCCCCCCATTCTGTTTTCCTGAAAACGCCACTGTACCAAACACATCCTGTTTGCACATAATTTTAGTCAAAGGAGCGTTTTAGCCTCCAAGTTCTTATAAGGTTTTTGTGTAGTTGATGTTTCCACTCTCCATCCATAATACATCGCGTATAACATCAACGACCATTCGAATAAGAAGTTCATCAGAAGGCAATTCGTTAAAGAACTCTTACAGTTCAAAGCCTAGATTTTCAGATACGATTTGAATCACGAGAAAAGGCGAACCATTATCATTTCCTACGGGCATTCTCATTTTAAGCGTTGCGATATGCGAAGAATTCTTAAATACGGTACGGAAGCAACGCTCTCTGCTCTTTCCCGCTTTTATGATAGACATTTTTTGGCACTCAAATGAGGTCAGGTTAGGCTAGGGTCGGGTCCTAACTGACAATATAAGGGTGCAATTTAAATTGAAAATTGCAATTCTTTAAACTATTCGTCGCACCCGTCACCGCTTAATCTACATTCTGGCAGTGGCGGCTCCACAGGGGGCCCGGGGGGCCGTGCCCTCCTATTCAGGGCCTGGCCCCCAGTGGCCCCCTGTTGGGACCCTATGCTTAATATTACATACCTAACAACAAGTGGTTAGCCCCATGATTAGAAGTTGCCACCCCAACGGCCCTCCACTTGCCAAATCCTGGAGCCGCCACTGCATTCTGACCAGGAATTGCCTACCTCTTTAGCCCTTTCATAGCCAAGAGCGAGAGTGTTATTGGAGGCAACGAATGCGCTATGGTCGATGGTGTTGTTGTCGGTGGAATTGTAAAGTCCTTGATCCCACAGGTAGACGGTGTTGTTCAGACGTTGCAATAGCGTCTTTGCCATGTCTACGGTTACGTCAATCGGCAGGGGAGCGCTCATTATCTGCCTGTATTCCGAATCGGTGATCACGTGACCGCCTGGGCTAGTCTCGAACATCGCAGGTTGAACGAATTCGTCGATCCAGGCTGTGTCGCCCCCGTCGATCCTTAAAGATAGCGACCAACTAGAGGCTAGAAATTGAGGAGGAATTTTAGAAATATTCTCAACTTCACGACTGTCATGGGCGTCCACGGAAATTTTTTCCAGGGGGTGCAAAACAGGGTCTTGTGACGAAAGAAATGAAAACATTTCCAGGAGGTTACAAAACAGGGTCTTGTGATGTATTAATTAAAGGTAAAAACATCTATGTAGACTGCCTACGAGAAGGAATTGAGGGAGTAAAGAATTACATCAAATTAATAAGAAGATGTCAAGATCGAACAAAGTGGAAATCCATGGTCGCTAACGTGTAGAAATACACAGCACCTAAAGAAGAAGGTCGGTAATACCACTTTCACCGCCTAAACGGACGTACCATTTGGTATCTCCGTAGATGATTTCTCCCAGGTGGTAGTACTCTGCGATGTAGACGTATTGATCTGCGATCGCCGGATAAAGATCGTCTTTAGATGTCGAACGCCGTCTTCTGCGTTTTGTGTTTCTGCACGATTTCACCTGTTCATAACACCTGAACAGAACGCAAACATTAACCCCTTAACTGGGTATTTAACTGTAACTCAATGTAAAACGGACGGATATATCCGGGGTCCCCAGAAGTTAAGGGGTCAAGCAACAAGCACAGTGCAGGGGGCGGAAGATGGCAGAGTGGGTCACGTGCTGGAGCGTCAGGCTGACGGAGCGGGATCAAGCCCGGTTAGTGCCCCTAGTGGCTTTAACACAGGCAGTAATGTCTTCTAAGCCACTTTAAATCATGCTAAGTTTTTTCATGCTAATGCAGGTCTGTCGACAGAAAATCCGGGCCTCTGGGCAGAGCAGTAGTGGGCCCCTAGACAATCTTTAGGTTTATGGAAAAAGTTAGCGAAACTTTTATATAATATCCTAAAAGTTCAATTATAATTATTTAATAAAAGACTATGAAGAACAAGCAACAAGTAGGATATAGAAATGGCGACCTTTTTTGCTTGGGATTTTTTAGACACTCACTTACTTACTTACTCAATACGAAGTACTATTCAACGGTTCTCATGGCGCAGATACGTTCTTCCTCTATTACTGTGTAGACACTGTGCTTATGAAGTTTGTTTGAATAAAACGTATCTCTACATCTCTGGCCTATTTGGCGTTGTGCGACCGGTTCTCGTCAGAACACCGAAGTTAAGCAACGTCGAGCGCGGTTAGTACTTGGATGGGTGACCATCCCGGGATCCAGTCGTGGCGCCGGCGGCCAACCAAGCCGCTCATCGCTTAGGCGTCGATAATTTGGCAACATCGCTAAGCTGCGAAGGTAAAACGCAAGTCTAGAGAAAGGGCGTAAGTCACATGCGTCGCTGCTTGTCTAGAACACGGAGACCAGCGTCGGAAACCCTAAGCTCGTTCGAGTACGGGACTACCTTTACCTTTACCTCTACACTTAAACAGTTTATAAAGGTATTCAGTAAGATCGATCGTTCGCCATTCAATAATAATTTTCCCGTTTCAGGTAACTGGAAGCAGTGGCGGTTCCACCATGTTGATGACTGGGGATGCATTTCCCGACCGGGGTTCCGGATGACCGTTTTCCTTGTCAACCTATTTTCCGGCGAGTCTTTTAAAAAATTAGTGAAAAATACTGCAAATGGCCTTCTTGTTTTGCTTGTCAGACTTTTTGGCAAAGATTAGTAACATTTAGTGGGAAAAACACTAACATTGACCTTTCTCTCTCTGTGTGTTCTTTTTTCTTCTTCACTTTGCATCCCCCCACCCACCAACTTCCTATACATTTTCCATCCCCACACCAAGAATTCCTGGAACCGCCGCTGACTGGAAGTCGACAGATGTTACGCAAAAGACAAATCGGCATCTGCGAAAATAGTCGTTTGCCTAAATCCCTTGAACAGAGCGCGTCGGATGATATCAATGTATTATCAGGCCCATTAGATGAGATTCAAACAAGCATTCATCGCCAGAGTTCGCTTACTTTACGATTTTCTTGACAGCCTTGAAGCATTTTCTGACGACTTTTCCACCGACATAAATAACGGTAACAGGTCCTCCTACTGCAGTCTCTCTAAAGCAGAAACACTTGCATATACATACGTACATACATAAATACATACATCATACATGCATCACACATACATATATCATACATAAATACATTCATACACACATACATACATACAGACAGACATAAAACACCCATATATATATACATCCATGAGTGCATACATACATACATTGTACATACATATATACATACATGCGTACATATTTAGGCGTACGCTTTCATATAAACATATATCGGTCTATTTAATCATAGTTTTCTTCTCTCATCTTAAATTTTACGCCCCCAAGAATTTTGCGCAAGGCGTTATCGCCAGATATATTTCTATGATTGTGAATTTGGGGGTGTCGACCTAAAACTGGCGGGTGTCCGGAGCTAATTAGTATGCATTTTGCATGCATACCATTGTCACATTACCAAAAATAATTTTTTTGGGGAGCGGAATTTCGACCTCAAATTGGAAGTTGTTGGGGGTGTTAGGGGGTGTAAAAATATCCCTGGTCACACCGCCCCCTGGCCCTCCCACGCTCCGCCACTGATTTGGACATCGTATAAAAGCAATCAATAATTGATTACGGAGCAACTTACGGCAGTGCAACAATTCCAGCGATACACTGTACGGTTGTTACGGTCGCCGTTATGCACGAGAATGCAGCCTTCAGGCAATTCAGGGTTTTGTTGCACGTCAACGGAGAGGTGACGGAAATATCGGTTCTACCGGACGCTAGAATTTAAATCAGTAAATGCTCTAAAACCACTCAATATACTACACTTTAATAGGTTCTCAAATGCAGTCGATAGACCGCTAGAACAGTGGCGGTTCCAGGATTTCTTGGTGGGGTGGAATGAATCATAGGAAGTTGGTGGGGGATGAAAACAGAAGGAAAAATCAATAAACTTTGCCGTAAAAGACTGACAACAGGGAATTTTCCCCTAATTTTACCACTCTTTTACCGAAAAATAGGCTGACAGGAAAACAAAGGTCAACCGCAGTTTTTCTCTGTAGTTTTACTAGACCTTTTCTCAAAAATAGGTTTCACGAGCAAAAAGAGAAGTCCGGTGGGAGATGCATCCGCACTCATCCCCCACCTGGAACTGCCACTGGTGGCTATTTCGGGATTTGGCAAGTGGGGGGGTTGGGGCATTTGGTTGGCAACATCTGAGGATGTGGCCAATTATTTTCGATAAACCCGGAGTACTCTAGCTGCTCAGAATGAGTTCGTTAAAGTGCCGGGAGCCATTGGGGCCAGGTATTCAATAGGGGTACGGGCCCACTGGGTACCCCTGTGTTGCCGCCTCTGTCTGAGAAGCACGTTTATTTATAGAGTTTTCTTTTTGTAAACAGAGAATTTTTGTAAAACTTGAATGTAACCAAAACGCAGCGTTTCATAACGCCATCTGCACTGAAACCAAGAAAACGTAATTCATAAAAATCATTTTGATAATAAACAAACTAGAAGCGATATGTTAAAAACATTGCCGGCCCGTTTTAAGAAGTTTGGGGCCCTAAGCATTTTTTAAAAGAAAAGTTGCACCAAAAAGCGGTGATGACTTTTCCCTTGTCAGACTTTTCGACCACCAAACATCAAAAATCAAGCAACAAACAATTTTTCCACCGCCAGCCGGGGCCCACATATATCGCTGGACCCTAGGCACGTGCCTAGCATGCCTATGCCTTAAACCGACCTCTAGTTATTGGTTAAAAATACCGTGGAAATTATCGTAAAGTCTAAATATATTGGGCAAATATCACATCATAAACTTCTGTAGCCGAACTTACATGGTCCACCTCCTCCTCCTCCTCCGATGCCAGGACCCCAGCCACCGCCTCCTCCTCCTCCACCCCCTCCGCCTCCTCCACAATTGGCAGCGTAGGCCGAGGCGTAGTCCGCTGAGACGATTAGGTTATCGTATCTTTCACGATCGCAAATGTAATAGTAAAGAGCCTTCAGAGTCAGACCCAGACAACTGCAACAACAACATCAACAACAACAATAGCAGGCAATCACCAAGCTACAACAGCACTATAGCGCGTTGATCATGCAGGTGATGAAATCTTAAAAGAAGACATTTAAAAAATTCGCTTATCTGGAATGAGGCGTCAAAATCATGTCTACCCTATTCAGTGCCTGTTACAACGATCTGTAGTAAGTAAGTAAGTAAAGTAAAATCTCGTGGATTTATATAGCGCTTTGGGAGGCAGCACAGCAGTAGCTGCTTATTCTTCGGCGCTCAGCCTTTCTTAAAGTAGCTATGGGAAAGGTGAAAGGTATCGGACAGGCAATAGTCAATATCCGAAGGGCAGTGAGGCTAGGTTGTATTGGTAAGAATGATGTTTGAGAGACAAAGCGGAAAGAATTTCTAATAAATTTAGTAAGTTAATTCGCGCAGCCAGGAACGGGCCGTTGCGTAGCCTCGAACCTATGCCCATATCCTATGGCCAGTGGCGGATTTACATTTTTAGGACCCGGTACAATTTTTCCTAAAAAGCTGCAGGTCAAGTGTGAAAAGTGCGAATTGACCTTATTTGCTTGTCGAGTTTTTTAAAGCTTTTTTCGGGAAACTTCCGAAAAGTGGACGAGTTACAGATCAGGTGTATGAGTAATAGTGGCGATAACTTTTTAATTTTTTTTCAGGACACGTTGGCGTGACAAATGGTTGCATTTCGCCACATTGGCAGAAGTGTAATTTGAAAACCGACCCCTCTGGTTCAAACGACGTCGGCCACAAAAACACCCGATATGAGGACTATACGGCGACTTTCATTTGTCTCAGAGATGTTCATGGGTTGGGTTAACCCATGGGTTGGGTTGGGTCAGAAAATAAATCATGATTTAAGAAATTGTAATTTATTACGATTGGTTCGGTTGTGTTGGATCAAGTACAGTAATCCTATTGCCAGCATTGGTTGGGTTGGCTTGGGTTGGAGATTTGATGGGTTGGACGGGGTTCTAAAACATGGACCCACGGACATCTCTGATCTGTCTTCGGCTGATATAATTATTAACCCCTTAACCGTGTATTTAACTGTAACTCAATGTATAATGGACGGATATATCCGGGATACCCAGTTAAGGGGTTAAATGAGACATAAATGGCTTTGGACGTACGTTGCAGCTGATCTTCTCTTGCGAGAAGTTGAAACCGTCTGGTTGAAGAATCTGTCGCGTTTCGTTTCGCTCACGACGACGTTAACCGCGACTATTAAGGTAGAATTTGCTGGTACATCTCCGATCAGTTCCCGATCCTAAAAACAAGATAACGATGACAGCATGACGACGCGAACCTTTCGACGGTGATGTGATAACCACGATCAAACAAAGGAAGCTCCAGATGTTTGGTCATGTCAGTCGCATGGAGGAGAAGAGAATTCTGAACGTTGCAATGGAGGGAACAATGGAGGGAACACGCCCTCCGGGAAGGCCCAGAAGACGATGGTTCGACGACGTCAGAGAGTGGATGGGATTAAATCTCGGAGGGGCAATACATGCGGCACAAGATCGGGAAAATTGGAAAAGAATCGTTCAGCATGCTACTGGTCTCGACGGTTCCTGAGAGGACTATGAGCTGATGATGATGATGACACGAACCTATGTCGCCAATAGGGTTGCCGACAGTGGCGGCTCCACCGGGGGGGCCAGGGGGCCCCTGCCCCCTATTGAGTGCCTGGCCCCCCAGTTGGGACCCTATACTTAATGCTACATACATTAAACAACAAATGGTTGGTCCCCTCATGATTAAAAGTTGCCACCCCAGCGCCCCCACTTGCCAAATCCTAGAGCCGCCACTGGTTGCCGATATCCCTGTCTCCAAAATACCGGATACTCGTGTAGCTGGCAAAAGAATTCAAGCGTAACAAAGACGGACCAATGACAAATCTGTGTGATATATTTTATCAAGGCTAATAAATTAATTAATTTCAACTTGGTAATTTTACAAGTTCATCCCAAAATTCGAATCCGTTCTCTCAAAATTTACTTTTTGGATATGCCACTCTGGTCTTTAGCGCCTCAAATAACATAAATTGCAAATACAACAATAAAATTTTATATATATGTAAACTGTGCCATCTATAATAAAGAAATAAAAGAAACTGCTACATGCCCTTGTATAGAAGTTGTATTTATTTACTGGACTCGGCTGCTTTTATTAATAACTTTTTCTCAGTTGAATAAAATATACTTAAAATTGCATCTCACTAATTCTCTTCCATGTAGTCAATAGATCAAGTGAGCCAATAGCATTTGAGCCAACACAGACCCTTGAAAGTATACAGTGCAACTGACAAACTACAGGTACTTTTAAAAATTAATCTTATCTCGAAATAACGCAAGGAAAGCGTATTCCGACCATTTTGCTCTGAAACTCCAGTAACAAATAAGGAATCTCTGGCTGTGGATTATATTACCCGGCGGTTAAGCGATTTTGGCCTACTCATAAAATTTTTAAGACGCGTAACAAAGGTATGTTCCTGGCAAAATTTAAAAACGACAATTTCCAAGAAACTTCAATATCTTTTTCTCTCCTTTTGACTTATTTGGCAAAATATGAATAATTCTGCATAATTTATTTGCCATATTTTCATTCCAATTAAGTGAGAGCGTTTGTTTTGCCATTTAATCAAAACACAGATGATTCTTTTCAAATAACGTTCGCCAGACGGCGTAATGCATTTGATAGTACGTGCTACTCTATGATTAGGATCTCGGACTCTCGGCACGTTACAACACCGCTGAAGTGGGCCGCGGTTCTAAACTGTTTAGGGTTAAACCCTGCTTTGGACTGCTTAATAATAGGCTAAACATTAAGGATTTGGGGTTTCCCAAACATACATTATCTATAGGAGAATTAATGTTGCATTGTTATAGGCTTGGAGTGACTTGAATGCTGTAGTTTGATAGCTTGCAAGAAAATACCGGACACATGCATGTCCGGTATTGTCTCAATTTTTTTCACTGGACAAATAGGAAAAATACCGGACAGTCCGGTTAAAAACCGGACATCTGGACAGAGGCGTAGCGTCCCAATGGCTACTATGGCTTTATCCATGGGCGGCAGACATGATGGGGCGGAAAATTTTGGAAGCGACCATTTTTTGGCTTGTCGGGTTGTAGAGGAGTTTTGTCGAAGGGGCGGCAAATTTACAAATTTAGCGGCGACGACCTTTTTTCTGCTTGCCAGGTGTAATAAGAGTGAAATTGGGGCGGCATTTTTGTCAGGAGCCATGGGCGGCACGAGTGCTCGCTACGCCACTACATCTGGAAACCCTAGTCGTCAAACGCAACGGTCGTACGATTGGTTCATTCACTAACCTAAGAACAATGATGGCAAATAACGTAATAGGCCTAACAACAGAGCTTAGAATGCTTCAGTAGGGTCTGTTCTGTGTGAGAAACACTATATTCATAGACCAGCTGCTATAACCTACATAAGACACGTCTACAAATTCATTTTAGGCAGTGACGACCGGTGACCATGTCGCTGGGTTGCGCAACCCCCAGCGCAACCCCCAATATTTCGCTGCACAATTTGTGAATAACAATAATAATAGCATATGGAATTTTGTTAGGTGCAGCAAGCCAATTCCCGATCAGGGAAATTAATAGGTTTGAGTGTTTGGACTGCGCTCCGGCGGCTGCGATGTGCTGTGAACTATGTGCGTCGCAGAACAATAATTTCCACGCTGCGTATATACTACATATTTAATACATAGTCTGTAATTAAGGGTGAACTTTTTCTCACTAACATTGCAACCCCCCACTTCTTAGACCCACCGGCTGCCACTGATTTTAGGTCAATTTAATTAATACGATACAATTTTCGTTTTTCAGTTCAGATCAAAGGAAATTATTACATCGATCGATGCTGATTTATAATGGGACCTATTGGTCTGCTGTTTGAAATGTTCAGGTGCAGGATTCCATTTTTGAATTATTTCTCCAAAACTTTATTACATTCTTGCGAGAGAGACCGGAAGATATCAGTCATATTTTTCCTCAGCATAGAAAACATTCTCCTTAGAACGTTGAACCTTGATTATCAGTGGCATAGCCAGGATTTCCCGAAGGGTGGGGGCTGATTCCTAACTTCGAAAAATTCTGACAAGCAAAAAAGTTATTCTCATGATCCTAACACGGGAAAAAACACATGACATGCAAAAACATCGTCAACTATTGTTTTAGTCGCTTAACGCAATTATATACGCATATGAACGCGTACAACTATACAGCTATATTGATCCGCAATAAAAAAAAATTGTCGGACAGCCAAGGGGTTTTTAACCACCTCTTTGGCTATGCCCACGTTGATTATATAGAGGGTATGTGGAACTCACTGTGGAACTCACAATCGGTCAATGTTACAAACTCTGACTCTCTCGGACTTTTCCTATGTAATCTTAAGACTCACCTATTCGCCATCGCGTATACGTAGTATTGTAAAGCGCTCTTGTCTCTGACCATTTTGTTATTCTTATTGCGCTATATAAATTGTCCAGCTAATAATAATAATAATAATAATAATAATAATAATAATAATAATAATAATAATTCTAGTATATTATATGTTTATACTAAAAAGAGACATGTTTGATGTTAAATGTCTCGTAAGAGCATACTCGCTTGCTCCCAGGTTCCTGTAAGTTTGGATCCTGCCGGGCAAGAGAATGCGCTGCCGAGAAACATCATATTTATTCAGATTATTCAGACAATCAAACGTCAATCAAACGTGACGTCATCAGTACCGGACAACCAATAGGATTACGGTAAACTGAGCCACAAACAGGCTGCAACACATCTTACACACTGTAATAATTACATTCCGCGCTCGCGATAAGCCTAGATGATACATGCACTTCACACAGCAATAAGTTTAGAACTCTTTCAGCAACTCACAGCCAGAAATGCATTATTCAAACCACTCCATTCCACCAGGATATTCTTCCTGGCGATAGAAATTATAGGGAAGATACTGTACTCGGACTTTTCCAGCGAACGCGACTTCAAATAGACCGACAACTACAAGACCATAGGAATTCGCAGATTCGCCAGATGGCTCTTCTCTAGTCGGATTACAGCCGGTATCTAATCTAGCCGATCCATGCATTCGCTCATACATATCGAGGCTTGCGCAGCCATAGTACAGCTTTCAGTAAAGACAAATTAGTCAAACACCTAGCTATCTTAGTCACTAGAGTTCTCAAAGGAACCGAATGAATCTCTACACTATTCGTATTCTCCGATATACCAAATTCTGTCGAAGACAAATACGTAACAGTAGGCTGTATTCTTATACTAAATAATAATAATAATAATAATAATAATAATAATAATAATAATAATAATAATAATGTATTGTGACCGCGTCTTTACCATCTGGAATCGAATGAACGGATGAGCGTCGGCTGCTGGAAGTTGGAAGCGGAAGCCCTTCGCAGCGATGAGTCCGTAGTTCCTGATGACGAAGTTGATGACCGGCATAAGACCTCGTTCCAGGATCTCCAGATCGAGTCTGTTCGGTGTCAGAGTGACGACTGGGATAGGAACGTACGTTGTAAAGTCAGCCTCGAGTTTGATGTCGTAACGATCTTCGAATGTCACTGGCGTCACTACCCAGCTGCAATAAATAAATAAATGGAATAGCCGATGAAACGACCATATAGTGTTTATTCTAGGCCTTCTCTGGAGGGAGAATTTCTCCCCCAAAGTTTAAAAATTCCCCCCAAAAGATTTCCATCACTGGGGGATGGAAATTCCCCCCCCCCCAAAGTGTGTGACGAGGGTTTTTTTATTTTTTGAGGAGGGGAAAAATATAAGGATGGTCATTTGTTTTGCTTGTCAGAGCAATGGAGAAGGAAGGATAAGATAAGAAATATAAGAAAGGAGGATGTGATGACCTTTTAATTTTTGCTTGTCACCGCATCTGGGAAGGAAAATAATACACGGATGACTTTTTTTGCTTGTCAAGGTTTTTGGGGAGACAAACCTTCTGCCCCCAAACATTTCAACCCCTCCACCCACAATGTCAAGGTGGCTAGAATAAACACTGAACGACCATTTCTATTGAATAACGTGGTTATGAGGATAATATGTGAGCAGCACTGGCGGTTCCACCATGTTGATGACTGTGGATGCATCTCCCCCACCGGGGTTCCGGATGGCTTTTTTGCTTGTCAACCTATTTTCCGGCGAGTTTAAAAAAAATTAGTTAAAAATACTACGAATGACCTTTTTTGCTTGTCGGCCTTTTTGGGCAAGGTTTATTAAACATTCAGTGGACAAAACACTAACAATGACTTGTTTTCTTTCTTTACTTTTCTTCTTCTTCACTTTGCATCCCTTCCACCAAGTTCCTATAAATTTTTTTCATCCCTCACCAAGAATTCCTGGAACTGCCACTGGGGCACAGTCATAAATAAGCCTACTTAAAACTTAATTAATAGAGCAAAATCTAAAAGCAACGCATACATTTTTGCCAGAACATTAGTGAATTCAGATTTATAGACTCGCTCGAGACCACAACCACGGTTCTCAATTTTACAACTGTAATAAAATTGAGGGAAGATTAACTCTACAGTAAGTCGTTTTGGGAAGTTCATAAGCTAACAGGGGAAACCAAACTGCTCATCCCTTCCTTCTCTCTTGTTCGTAAATACAGTATGACAAAAATGCAATTTTACTAGGACGAATCTTGAGTGTGTACATAGTCTTCTCCCAAATAACAGACATTTCTTAATATGAATTCACATTATAGCCAGTCGAAAGACATCAGGGCAATATGGTTGACTACGTTTCTTTCGACCAAAATATAGCATATCCACCATAGATAGGCCATAATATGAAACGCATTCACGTGATGTATTTAATCACTGTGCAATTCACTCCACCAAGAAGACGGTAGCTGCAGTGGCGGTTCCAAGAATTCTTGGTGGAAGGATGCAATGAATTTCTAGGAAGTTGGTGGAGGTACAGTGAAATCCCGAAAAAGATTGACAGGCAAAAAAGGTCAGTAGCAGTGTTTGATCAGTAAATAATGTAAATAAACCTTGCCGAAATAGGCCAACACGAAAAAAGCTCGGTGGGGGATGAATCCCCAATCATCCCCAACGTGGAACCGCTCCTGGGTAGCTGTTCTTCAGTTTGTAATACACTGTAGCTGTCGAGTTCTCAATACTCGACCCAATCGACACTGCACCTTCTGAGCGCTAAGTACAGTAGCGTAGTACATTACGGCAGGGCGTCATTTGGGGAGGGGCAGGGACCGTGGCCCCCAAAGAAATGAAGAAATAATGTATAATGTATTAAATAAATAAATAAATGTGAAATGTGCAAAAAATCGCCATAAAATCGCCAACAATTTGACCAAAATGCCATACATTTATAAATTTGCCAAAAATTGGTCCAAAACTTGCCCAAAATTTGCTCAAAATTGCCAAAAATTGCATTGCCAAAATTGGCCAAAAAATTATCTCGCCCCCAAGAAAACTGCGAAATGACACTATTGCATTACGGTAGGTTTCTTATTATTATGGTAGGTTTTTGCGTTGATATGCAGGCCGGTGATGACAGACTGTCGCAAACAGCTTCGTTCTAGCAAACGATCTCACCTCTACGTTCCCCCTCCGTCTAAGACCGTGAAGCTTGGAGAAAGATCTGTGACTCGGGGCAATCCTCTCCTTTGGAACGCACTTCCAGCTTCTGTGACCACGACAACCAACTTCGAGTCGTTCTTATCGAACCTTAAAACTCATTTATTTCGTTTATCGTATGACTGTCTTTTGTAAAACGCTCTTGCCTTTGGCCTTGGCCATGCTATAGCGCTACATAAATTATCAAGTAGAATAGAATAGAATATGTTTCGTTTTCGAAACGTATCATGAGATTTGAGGCAAGATGCCAATGTTGAACCTGTATGTTACGGCTACTCGTTGAATGAAGACAGTGATGGAGCTGGCGTTCCCTGCCGATGCGAAAATGACTCTTTGGTCCGGACGATGTCGATCGGCGCTCGTGTAGAGAGTGTAGTAATCCTCGCGAATATCTTCGAATGTTACCTGACCTAATCATGTATTTTAGCACTTGCAATTAGGGGTCGTCCATAAATTGCAATTAACTGCAACCAGTCGCAGTGTTTTATCCAGGCCTGCTAAAACCACAACCCCCCGCCCTCCAAGCCTAGCACGGACACAAATGTTTGCATTGAACTCTGTCTCTTTCCTCCTTCCAGCCAAGTCAATGTCCACTAAAAGGCCTGGTGTGTGGTTAAAACACTGACCAAGTGGAATGAATACCATAAATATGCCAAACTGTTACAGTGACCAGTCAAGTGAAAGCGCTGTGATCACATATAACGCGGTAAAATGAATGGGCCTTTATTTCTAAAATGATGTACTCAGCAATAATTATCTACCTTTGAACTGTAAGGGCATTGACAAATACAGCTCTTTTAATCGCAATCATAAATTCATAGGCGTCCGGAGGGGGCGCAAAGGGTGCAATTACAACCCCGGGAAAATTGTGAAGTTATAAAAAACGTAAAATTATTGAAAAAGTAACATATGCGTCCTATAGAACTAAGTTAAAATATGAATTTATATAAGAATCCGATGAATTTGCACCCACTCATTTCTTTTATGACAAGACCCTGTTTTGCACCCCCTGGGAAAAATTTCTGCGGACGCCCATGTTTCAATTCATCAGAAGTTTCTCTCAACTCGAAGTCTCGAAATATTTGTAAAAGTTAATGGACGTGATTTGCAAAATTCGCTTTTAAACGTTCGGTAAATTCCTTCTGTTTACCAGCGGCGTCTGTTATCCGTGTAAGCGTATCTCCTCCAAACTTCGACGTAAGGCTGACTGTGGCATTGGCGAGCAGAGGTTTGTCGGCGCTGAAGTAAGTGTATTCGTCTTCAACGCTGACGGTCAAGTTAAGTCGATCGACCGAAGTTATAGCCAGTCTAAAGGCAACCGGACAATATGACTGCTTTCCTTTCGACCAAAATATAACGGTTCTAGGACTATTGACCAATGGACGATTGACCACAGCCGTGAGTTTCAGGTTTAGCATGCAAAAAAGGAAACCAAATGCTGGGAATGATGAAAAGGACAATAGTGAGTCGATATATATATATATATATATATATATATATATATATATATATATATATATCGGCATAAAATATATGTATATATATATATATATACATAGACAATAGCATTTGGTTTCCTTTTTTTGCATGCGTGCATGCATGCATGCAACAGACAGCGTGCTAAGCCTGATACTCACGGCTGTGGTCAATCGTCCAGTGGTCAATCGTCCTATGGTCAATAGTCCGAGTACCAATATAACATATCCACCAAGGGCGTAACCAGGAATGTGATTGGGGAGGGGTATTAATTGGAGAAATTACAAATTGTTATATATATATAATATATGTAATATATATACACACAAATATATATATATATATATATATATATATATGTGTGTGTGTGTGTGTGTGTGTGTGTGTGTGTGTGTGTGTGTGTGTGTGTGGTTGCCATATCCATGTCTCCAAAATACCGGACACCCGTGTAGGTGGCAAAAATGCAAACGTAACAAGATGGAGCAGGAAAACATTTTCCAATATTTATTTGGTCAAAACCCGTAAATTATTGTAACTTGGTGATTTTACAAGTTCGTTCCAAAATTCAAATCCGTTTTCTCAAAATAATACTTTTTGGATAGACCACTCTGGTCCTCAGCGCCTCAAATAACATACATTGTAAATAAAACAATAAAATTGCTACTGACGATTAAAGTATATGCAAACAGTACCGTTTACAGCAGAGAGAAAAAAGAAACTGCTACATGACTTTGTATTTATTTACTGGACTCCGCTGCTTTAATCACTATTTTGTCTTTTCAATTGTAGAAAATATACTGTAAGATTGCATCTAACTAATTCTCTTCCATGTAGTCAATAGATCAAGTGAGCCAATAGCATTTGACCCAATACAGGCCCTTGAAAGTATACACTACAACTGACAAATTTGGTTCTTTTTAAACATTAATTTTATTTCTCTTATTTCGCAATACGCCTTTAAAATGTATTCCGACCATTTTGCTCTGAAACTCCACTAACAATAGACAATCTATTCATATGGCCCCTTGTCCACCTAGTGGTTAAGCGGATTTGCCAGTCTCATAAGATTTATCGGATGCGTAAAAAAGGTATGTTCCTGGCAAAATTTTAAAAAAGATAATTCAAATCTATTTCTCTCTTTTTGTATTATTTGGCAACATATGAATAATTCTGCCTAATATATTTGCTACATTTTCATTCAAATTGAATCAGAGCTTTTGTTTTGCCATTAATTCAAAACACAGAAGATAATTTTCAAATAACGTTCGCCAGATGGCCTAATGTATGTTTTGATATTACATGTTATGATTAGGGTCGCGACACATTACAAAACCGCCTAAGTGTGTCGCGGTTCTGAAATGCTTTGAAAACCCTGCTGTCGACTGCTTAATAATAGACTAAACATTGAGGATTTGGGTTTTCCCAAAGATATGATATTAATATAGGGGAATTATAGCCAAAATGTTGCATTGTACTATACTGGGAGTGATTCGCTTGCTGTATTTTGGTAGCTTACAAGAAAATACCGGACACATGCATGTCTGGTATTGCGTCAACCTTTTCACAGAACAAATAGGCAAAATACCGGACAGCAGTGGCGTAGCCAAGGGAGGTTTGGGGGTTAAACCACCTTGGCTGGCCTACCAATAATTTTTTCATTGGAGTTTTATCATAAATCGGGGTTTAGATAGAAAAAAAGGAGAAAAGAAGCAAAAATGTCTATATAGTTGCATAGTTGTCGCAGCCGCGCTCATATCATATAACTACATAACAACTAAGTGACTACCTTTTTTGCTTATCATAATTTTTGTGAAGAAGTCATACTCACCCACCTTCGGGAAATCCTGGCTACGCAACTGCCGGGCAGTCCGATTATAAACCGGACATCTGGCAACCCGATATGTTATATATATGTTATATATGTTACATAGGGCCTATACAGTTTTTTATATATACTGATTTTTAGGGGGTATTTATACCGATATATATATATATCACCCCCGTCGCTACGCCCCTGATATTCACCGTGGATAGGCCATAAGAGGAAACGCCTTCACGTGATGTACTTAATAAATGTGCAAAATCTATCGTAAACTACTTAAAGGCACACAAAATTAAAATAATTAAGCTACTGTAATGATAACAGCAATATGTCGTAATATAGTGATAATATCGTAATATAATGTATAACCGGAATATACTCGTAATATAATGTAATGATAAAATTGATATTACGAAGTTAGACTGTCCCATGTCCACATTGCAGTCTCGTCAAAGTTTATCATTTTAATCATTAATGTATCTATTTCATGCGAATACTCAGCATTTCCAGGTGTAAATGGGAATTTTCGAATAAGAACAATTATACCTGTAGTAGATTAGCGAGCTTGTTTCAAGAGATTTGATCTGTACGCTTCCGCTTCTTATCCCGATATTTTCCCGGACAGACGGAGACACCTGTAGGATCAAAGTGGCCGAATCTCCGCTGTCCATGATCAGATTACGACCGGAAGGGTTTCCGTTTGTTCCGAACGACAAAACGGAAATGATCGGTTCGTTTGGCAAGATGACTCTGATGTCGGTGGCTGATCGAAGACCGACGTTTGCCACGTTCACCTGAAGAAGAAGAAAAATAAGTAGCAGTGGTGGTGGTGGTAGTAGTAGTAGTAGTAGTAGTAGTAGTAGTAGTAGTAGTAGTAGTAGTAGTAGTAGAAGAAGAAGAAAAAGAAGAGAAAGAAGAAGAAGAAGTAGTAGTAGTAGTAGTAGTAGTAGTAGTAGTGGTAGTAGTAGCAGACATGGGTCAATTACGTTTTAAGCAATTACAATTACATTACAATTATACGGATTTTTTTCAATTACAATTACAATTACAATTACAGCCAATTACATTGGGACCAATTACAATTACAATTACAAACGTGTCAATTACAATTACAATTACAATTACAATTACTTTTCATTCCTCTTTCTGCTTCTTTAAAAAACTTAAGTGTCTAAAATAATTAACATAAATTAGTTCAACAAATTCATATGCTACGGCCTATTTAAAAAACCGTAACACAAAGTTTCACAAACCTGCAAATGAGTCAACAATTTTGAAGTAGCCTTTTTCGAGCATGACACTAATTCACCACAAAACCGGCACTTCACTTTAACATTTGCATTGGAAACAGCATTATTAAAGTCATCAGACTTTTCTAAATAATTCCATATTACTAATGCTTGATTTACGCTCATATTTACTGGCATTAAACTTTCATTCACAAAAAAGTGCAGCCGCAGAACACAGGAAGTAGACAAATGATAAGCTGGTTCCCTTCCAATTTGAAAGGCAGTAAAAAGTAAATGCCGGTAAGTAAATGTTTGCGTGGTAACTGACCAGAGCAGTGAGTCCATTTACCAATAGCCGTTGTGCTTTGACAATTCACTAACCATCCAATGCATGTATTCACTGCTATACATTCATAGACTGACAAGACTTAGGCTCATACATGCTAATACGCTATTAGAACTTATAAAACTCACATTCCTGTAATTGGGTAAATCAATTACAATAGCTCAATTACAATTACAATTACACACGTGACAATTACAATTACAATTACATGTAATTGAATTTCCCACAGATCAATTACAATTACAATTACATTGGCAAAATGTAATTAATTACAATTGAATTACAATTATAATTGTAATTGACCCATGTCTGAGTAGTAGTAGTAGTAGTAGTAGTAGTAGTAGTAGTAGTAGTAGTAGTAGTAGTAGTAGTAGTAGTAGTAGTAGTAGTAGTAGTAGTAGTAGTAGTAGTAGTAGTGCATTGTTCATTCCTCTATGTTTGATAATTTTACTTAAATTCAAATATGCAGTGTTAGGAAAGATCACTTGTAAAATGATCTTGATCAAAGATCAAGATCACTAGAAAGAAATTGATCTAAGATCAAGATCAAAGATCACTAGAGTATAAATGATCTAAGATCAAGATCACTTTAAAAGTGATTTAAGATCAAAGATCATACAAATATAGTTATTATATCATGTATGACGTGTCACGTATGATAACGATACAAATGTCCACTGTACGATGCATGTAAACTTTTGTAATACTAAGTTACTAACACAACTGAAAACAGTTCATGACAATTTTAGCAACTACAGTGTAACTGTCAGTTCACAGTCAGTGTTGAACACGGCAGTTCATTTTCAGCATGAGCAGACGCTCAAACGTTGCGTCAGACAATCTGTTTCTTCGCAGTGTAGCTATCAAACCTCCAATACTAAAAAGTCTTTCGACAGGCGCAGAAGATGGCAGGGTTGTGCTATATTTCACAAATGCTGCCTTGACATGTGGGTATGCCAACAAGCTAGAAAGTTCTTTATTTTGGGTTATTCAGGTAGTGCATGACCTCTATCTTGACTGCATTTTCACAACCAGTTGCAACTGAGCAAGCCTCCCTCTGAGTCCCAGTTGCAGTGCCATGCAGTACTAATGCCAGGGCCATACCCATAATTTTCATCATCTGCACCGGCTGCACTAACATGATCATTGAGGTCCGAATGCTTGATTTGTCCGCCATTTTACTCAATACACATAGAAGTTCGTTGATTGATTGACTTAGTTGGGAGAAAACGTATAATTTGATCTTTGATCTTCTGTTGATAATAAAGATCAAAATCACCGAAAAAGTGATTTAAAGTCAGAGTCAAAGATCACTAGTAAAAAGTGATCTAGATCAAAGATCAAAGATCATGAATTGTGATCTTAGATCGTGATCTTTGATCTTTTGATCTAAGATCACTCCTAACACTGCAAATATGAAACTAATTTCTTAATTTATGTCTGCTAAATTGATAAAATTTCATATGTACTGGTTATTTTCATGCGGAATCCACGATTTCTTCAGTAACCATTTCTTATTTCTTTCTCAACCTTCCTCTGAGTAGATACTATGTTATTATTAGAAAAATATATAGGCTCGTGTATATGTTATTCTGTTTATCTTTTATGGAAATTGCGGTGAAATTATGGAGAAAGAACTAAAGGTGCATGTCAAGGTAAAGAAGTGGGAGAAAGCGGTGCTCACTACCTGATAAAAGTAAGTCTTTCCTCGCGAAACGGTTGCGTCGACGCTTCCAGGCGATAGTCTGAAGGACGGAAGCTTCTCTTCGAACGCAAACGAGACAAAGGCAGACGAAGCGGTAACCGTTTCACGCGTTGAAGCAACAATCGAAAAGTATCCGCTGTAAGCCGTCTCCACTAATAATAATAGACAGAGCACACAATCTATTACATCCAGTAGCCTACTGCTCGGTTAGCGATAGCAATGACGAAGACGACGACGATGAGGAAGACGATGATGACGACGAGAACGAAGATGATGACGATGATGGTCATGATGGCTGGGTTCAATAAGAACTGCCCTTTGTAAGACGACGACGACGATGATGTTGATAGTGATAATAATAGTGACAATGACGATAGCAATGATGATAGCAATGATGATGATGATGATGATGGTGATGGTTATGATGATGATGATGATGATAGTAATGATGATGATGATGGTGGTGATGATGATGATGATGATAGTAATAATGATGATATGGTGATGATGATCATGATGATCATGATCATGATTATGATCATGATGGCTTGATCACGATCGTGATGGCTGTTGGCTGGTGATCGTGATCACGATCATGAGTTTAGAATGGTTCACTAAGATCTTCCCTATGTGAGAACCACTATGTTCCGTTAGCCTATCATTGTTCAGTGGCGTAGCGTGACTTTTGGGGGCCTGGGGGGCATCTTTGTCACGGGGGCCCCAAAGTTTCAAAATTTCGGGCTGACGAGCAAAAAAAAAAAAAAAAAAAAGTCATCGCCTCCTTTCTTACCCTGGCGAGCAAAAAAAAAAAAAAAGGTCATCGCCTCATTTTTTTTACCCTGACTGACGAGCAAAAAAAAAAAAGGGTCGTCAGCGCTTCAGAAGTTAGGGTTAACCCTAACCTAACCCTAGCTTAGACCCCTCTTTGGGGCCCCCGCCCCGGCCCCGGGGCAGTCGACAAAGTGCCCCCGCCCCCACGTTACGCCACTGTCATTGTTTATTCCTCTAGCCATGTTATTTTGTCTTCTTGTCCACGAGTCCAACATATAAGAACGCACTTTGTAGTGTACTATTTCTAAAGCATGGTTCTAGAGCAGCTATGTCCACTAAATCGAAATAAGAATAATTATAATTCTTATAATTAAGATTATCTGCACAAGACGTTGTATGATATACGAAGAATGAAAAGATTCGTTTAGACCTATAGACGCATACATTGCGCAGATGTAATGAATTTGGGATAAATACCCTTGATTGACGCGTTCAGAACAACTGAATCTCCCGGTTGGAGAGCCAGCGATAGAGGACACGCAGACACGCTGATGACACACGGAGACAGCATGGAATTCCAAACGCTCATCTCAAACGGCACGTTAACCCTCTGAATACCAAACGAAATATTCGTATTATAAAATAATCATCTTTATTCGTGACAAGCACAGCATAACAAAAGTAGTGCACAACCAGTAGTACACAACCAAGGAAAACACAAATCAGCTGAACAAAACTAAATAATAATAATAATAATAATAATAATAATAATAATAATAATAATAATAATAATAATAATAATAATAATAATAATAATAATAATAATAATAATAACAATAAAAACACAAACCTAATAATAAACAAATAAACTAAGCACAAACTTTACACAGTACAGCCTCTGCTCTCAGACAAATTCTTGTAATGCACTGAGCAAAGTACAGTGGCTTCTTCTCATACCTATTAACAAAGGATGCTTGTCGCTTTTCTACAATAGTATGCATACTATCCAAACCCGTCAGGATTCTGATATACTCAACATTATCTGCCTTACATGTTTTAAAAATTTTGCACACAACTACTTGAATCAGTCTGTCAAGAGCATTAAGATTACTTTTATTTGGACATGTGGCTTCTATGCCATACAATACAATAGGTAGACAATAGCTCTTTACCAGGTTAACGCATATCAATTCAGAAGTATTATACCATGGTATAATATTATACCAGTATTATACCATGGGCGTCCGGAGAGGGGTGCAAGGGGGTGCAATTGCACCCACTGGAAAATTTGTGAAGTTATGAGACAAGTAAATTTACTAAAAATTTAATCTATAGTAAAAAGTTAAGATATAAGTTAATATAAGAATCCGATGAAGGTTCTTGTAGCGCTAAATAATTTACAACTAGTCCAATAGATCCTGTCAGTCTCATAGAGTACTTTTTGTTTCTTTCGTCATATGACCCTGTTTTGCACCCCTTAGAAAAATTTCTGTGGACGCCCATGTATATATTATACGAGGCAATAAATATAGCAATCGACAGCTTGAAATCAGAATCATCGTTGAAATTCTTTTATAAAAGAAATTGCTTTCATCATTTTTAATTAAAAGAGAGATAAAACATGCATAGATTGGTCCAAAAGTGGATAAGTGCTAGAAGTTTCACGTCAATAATCACTTATTTCTTATTCATCTCAAATCACTTATTTCTTATTCATCTCAAACTATTAGAAATATAGCTTTTCCTATATCTTGAAGCGCAACGCAAATTTCTAGTTTCTACTAATCTGATCTAATCCTAATCTTCTCAGAAATATTTTTACCCCACCTAATACTCCCCAACAACCCCCAATTTGAGGTCGACACCCCCAAATTTTGTAGCGTGACAATGGTATGGATACAAAATGCATACTAATTAGCTCCGGACACCCCCAATTTGAGGTCAACACCCCCAAATTCACAATCCTAGAAATATCCCCGAATCTCCCATAGCGCCACTTCATAATGCACACAGAAGCATCAATCGATGGCATAGCAAATCAAAACCATTCATGATCCAGGTCGTATCCGCGGTATCCGGCCGTATAACGAGGTGCCTGTCCATGGTAGATAATAAATAATAGTTTATTGCTAGATAATATGAAAATACGACTTCTTAGTGCAACCAACCAGTAGCTGTAGACCGGTCATTGGGTCTGAACCAGTATTGGTTACATTGAGAAACGGCGTGTAGGAAATCTTCCCCGTGTAACCAACCAGATTGCTGCTCGTCACTTGGATCTGAAGTCCGTAGACAGACCAAGACTGTTGGACGTTGAAGCCGGTGTCAGACGGATGCCGAGAATCCTGCAAAAGTCGCAAGAAACACAAACAGGAATTTCACGAAACGGACTTGAAAATTTCTTTTTCTCATCATCATCATCATCATCATAACCACCACCATCACCATCACCACCAACACCAACACCAACACTACCATCATCATCATCATCATCATCATCATCATCATCATCATCATCATCACCACCACCATCATCATCATCATCATCATTATCACCATCATATGTTTGACATTTAACAAGCTACAATTGCTAACATAATGTATATGTTATAAGATACAGAGGGAATAATTACCAAGCGTTAATAACTAACCTGTTACTAATACTTAACTAATAAAACATAATATGAGTTGACATCATACTGTATATAGTGTTGGATTGACTATTTGAAATTGAACACAAAATGTTTACTACTTTTAAACTGTGAAACTTCAAAATACAAAAGGGCGAACCTAGAAGTTAAAACTGAAGTTTTATGACTGAATTCGAAGTGTCACTTAGAATTAAATGTGAAAAGTAGTAAAACGTTGGTGGGAAATGTAATTCCTACCGCTTGGAAAAGACCGACGTCGAACTGACTCGGATAGAACCGTTCGTAGAACTGATCCGTTTCAGAACGAGTATTCGATGCAATTGTGCGCTTCGAACCCGAATTGTTGATTCTGAAATAGAAGAAGACACACGGAATTCCATTACTGTTTGACATAATATTTCAGCAGAGAAGTTGTACTCCACACCGGTTATTATAACTAAGATTATATTATTAGTAATGGCATTTAGAGCAACAATAGCATCAGCAATAAAATGTATAAGGTAAAAGATAAAGGTACACTCCATGTCCTCAGCGCCCGTACGGAGAACCGAAGGGTCAGCGCCTTCAGTATTACATGGCAACGGCTGAATGAGGGCGGGTTGCCAGCCTCTCCTCGCCGCCTTTCCTTCCACCGAGTTAACACCCGATGTACTCATTCACAGCTGAGTCGACTGCGGGCGCTTGGGACAGAAACAACCGAAAAGTTTCTGTCGCGGCCCGGGGAGTTGAACCACGGACCTCAAGATTGGCAGACCAGTGCGCTGACCACTGCTCCACCGCGCATAAGAATCTTTAGAAATATGAAACTTGGCGTGTTGCGGTATCGCAAAACCCGAGGGGATATCAGACGGTGTCCAAAGCGATCCTGTCATTAGGAATTTCACATTAAAAATATATTTGAGTAATTCTCAAATTATTAATTGCGTCTTGTCTTGTCTTGTCTTTAACCGTCTTCGCTCCGAAGATTGGTTGCATTGTAGACTGCCTTCTTTCAAGTGCTACGGTCTTCCGCTGTTCTTGTCGCCCGATCTATAGTGAGTCCTGCCAGTGGCGGATTAAGCACCGTGGAGGCCCATAGGCAGTCAGACTTTTGGGGCCCCAGGGGCTAGGCCCCTAATGACTACTAGAACGCCATTGAAGTGTAAACATTATTGTATGACGTCAGCGTCGTCACGTGCCTTTCGCATAGCGCTATTCTTAAGAATAAGTAAGTTGGGCCCCTAAAAGTCGCGGGGCCCATAGGCAGTTGCCTAATCTACCTAATGGGTAATCCGGCACTGAGTCCTGCCCATTATTTTATGTTGTCTTCCCACTTTTTTCTTGGCCTTCCTCTTTTCCGTGATCCTGGCATTGTGCCTTGTATTATTTCTTTCTCTAGACAGTCCTGTTCTGTTCGCAAAATATGTCCCCAGCAATTCAGTTTTCTTTTCTTTACTGTTTCCAATAGGGTTCTTTGCACCCCTGCTTTATCCAATAGGGGTATCCAGTGTTTACCAACAAAGTCCGGTTGCTCCGCCCACTGGTGGGCAGAAACCATAGAAGCCATTGTCGCCTATTAATAGACGCCAATGGCAGAAGCAGATTTCTAGCTGGTGGGCATAGATCAGTGACCATAGAGATTGTTCTGGATACTCCTATAGGACGTTTTCTTTGCTGAGTAATTGCGTACATCACCAAATAATTAATTAATCAATCAACAACCGATCCTAATCCAGTGTGATGCAAAGTGCACTCACATAATATTCACTGGTAGCTTTTGACCGCTGAGAAAAGTGTTATTGACTGTCCAGTGGATTCGACCACTTATAAGAACCGATTGAGGTCGTACGAACGGTCCTTTCGGCAGCGAATCCAGCACAGCATAGTACGAAGGAGAGACCGTGAGGTTGAATGTTATCTGATCTGACCCGTAGTCACTTCTGCACGCCACCGTTACGCTGTGCGGATCGGTTTTTGCAACGGTCTTTGACCACTGCAGTTGCCCGGACAGGGCACCTATAGACATTCCATTTGGACCGCTTAGAAGACGCCATTCCACAGGCGGTGTTCCCTGAAGAAGAATTACATTCCCATATTTATTTATTTATTGACAATTTATATAGCGCAGTAGACCAAGGCTAGGGCCTACAAAGAAGAGCGCTTAACACAGTTCATATCATCCTATATTAAATAGGCGTGTCTTCAGATTTCTAATGAATAGAAATAGAAGATTAATGTTGTTAAGATTAATTAATTGGCGTTTAAAGGTTAAAAATTAATGCCTGGAGCATTTGGCAATACCGGAAAAGTGAAGAGAAAAGAGCAATAGGAAGGCAGAGAAACACCTATGCAGACTGTCTACGAGAAGTAATTGAGGGAGTAAAGAATGACATCGAATTAATAAGAGGATGTCAAGATCGAACGAAATGGAAATCCATGGTCGATAACGAAGAAATACAAAGCACCTAAAGAAGATGATTTTAAATCCACGGAACATCCCTCTATGAGCATTCAATTTTATTCGCGAATAGTTTAAAAGTGAGCTTTGTAGGGCTCTGGAAATTAAAGATTTATCACTGTTATTTTAAGGATTAAATTATTTCATTTACGATTAATCGATTGCTTTCGCCCATCACTAACAAATGCACCGGAAGAGACCTGAAGCGCTAGTGAACGACTGTTCGGTTCTGCTGGTAGCACTGTGAGTAAGACACGTTCGTCACTTGAACACACACACTATTAATTACGTTAATTAATTGTAATTAATTACGTTACGTAATTACGTAATTAATTACGTTAATTAATTGAACACAGACACTATTAATTACATTCGTGTGCTCGCGTAGTTGATTATCCGACTACATTTGATGATTTGAGCGAGAAAGCGTGTGTGCTATAATGCTATTTACTCTTTTCGATTGCACTGTATGTGAAATATCACATATACAAAAGGTTGGGGCCACCCATGGGTTGGGTCATAAATCTCCATGTTTATAGTGGGCTGGGTTGGTACAGAGATATGTTTACACTCCCCCCACCCCAACACCGCCCCCATCTGAGACCGACACCCCCGATCTGAGCCTGGGGATGACCTTTTTTGCTTGTCAGACTTTTTTCGGCAGGACCCGCAAAATATACCGACACACCCATAAATTGATAATCCTAGAAATAACCCTGGTTTGGTATCCTAAGAAATTTCAGGCTTTTATCGTTGATCGTTGGTTTAAATTGTAACGAATTACGGTGGGTGGGTTGGGTTGGTTCGGCCCAATTGCTTTCATCGGTTAGATTGGTCTGAATAATGATGGGTTGGGTTTTTAAAATGAACCCATTTCCATGTTTGTTATATTCCACGATTTAATGGAAATTATCCATTAATAATCCATTAAGGGAAATGGAGGTCCATGATCGCCGACGCAGTCAACCTGCATGGCACCTAGAAGAAGAGAAGAAGTAGAAAAAGAAGAAGTAGAAAAAGAAGAAGAAGAAGAAGAAGAAGAGAAGAGGTAGAAGAAGAGAAGAGGTAGAAGAAGAGAAGTAGTAGTAGAAGAAGAAGAAGAAGAAGAAGAGAAGAGGTAGAAGAAGAGAAGAGGTAGAAGAAGAGAAGTAGTAGTAGAAGAAGAAGAAGAAGAAGAAGAAGAAGAAGAAGAAGGAGGAGAAGAAGAAGAAGAAGAATCCATTAATTAATCGCTAATTTTTCAAAGTTAACTAGTAGGATTAAATTAATCGTTACCATTCCTAAAGATTTAAGTTTTAACTCGCCTGTGATAATCGAACGGTCAGATTGAACGCAGCCGCCTCGACCAGAGTCTGCGACGGAACAGAAGCGATCTTCGGGGCTAGACCGAGGACGGAACAGTCCGCTCCGATCCACGGCACGAAGCAGACGCACGATCCCATGGAACAGCCACCACGCGGAGGAGACGACCCACTCCCACAGGCGCTGACCGGACAGTGCGGATAATAGGTGTAGGAAAACTAAATCGAAATATGATAAATTTCTCACAAAATGTAAACTCACAAGTAATCGTGCCATTAGCAAGCATGGGCGCACACAGAAATATTTCCAGGGTGGGGGCAAAACACATTTTAGCACAATAGTCACGGCTTATATTTTTGGTAAGGTTTTCAAATTTCACTGTGAAATATTGGTATTTGCATTTTCCCAGGGGTGCAAGTGACCCTCATGCCCTAATGTGCGGGCGCCCATATTAGCAAGTACTCATAAGACGTCACCGTTCATTGGCGTAAACTTACAGGGTGGTGCAAACAATCCGGACTAGTCACATGTAGGTTTGCATTTAACATAGGGCATATAGTCCGTTTTTTTGCGCCACCCTGTAGATGATAAACTGAGAGCCCAATCTTATTGCCTTCCCCATTAAAATGCGGGGGGTGGAGCCTAGAGGTCTAGTAGAAGTTTCCGTTGATACCACCGTTTGAAAATCTCAGAAGTTGTTGAGGCGTATTTGTAGGACAGTTATTCGATTAAATCGAAAATTTCCGTTTCTAATTTCAGAATTAATTAATTATTCATTACTAGTCTTCAAGATAAGCGGTGCAAATGTCTAGGTCCAGCGGCAATCCATTGACATCAAGCCAGAGGTGAACAGCATGAAAACAGTTGTCCAGACTAAATATTGCCTTGCGAGCGCGATGCACATCGTACAATATTATTGTGTGTCATCGGCATTATGGGCTATGTTAACTCCAGATGAAGCTGCAATTTGTGTCACCGGCGCCCCATGCAGTGTGTATAGAAGGCCAAGGCTTTGGAACGGCCCGTGTACGAAGCCTAAATAACCAATGTACACGGGGTCCTGATTTAATGGGACACCGTGTACAACTATATAGTTTTTAGCGTTTAGGCGTTTCTCTTGACTTGCCTGAGTGCTTAGAAAATCCTGATCTGGCGAAATCGACAGAGAGAAGACGACCTGTCCAGCAGGACGAGTGGGAGACAAACAGAGAATGTCTTCATCCGACATCCAAACGCCAGGCACAATCATATCGCCAAACCTATACAAGAAAATCATTTATCATACCATTAGCCCTCAAATACACTAACGAACCACATATATAACGAATTAACAACTGCCTTCATTGGCTGAAAGCAGGCCAACTCCCAGTGGCGGTTCCAGGATTTCTTGGTGGGGGGATGAAATGAATTCATAGGACGTTGGTGGGGTGGAGAAAAAGAGAAGTAGAAAAATCAATAAACTTTGCCGAAAAAGGCTGACAAAAGGGAAATTTTCCCCTAATTTTACTACACTTTTACCGAAAAGATAGGTTGGCAAGCCAAAAAATATTATTTCCAGTTTTCCCCCGTAGTTTTGCTAGGATTTTACCCAAAATAGGTTTCATTTGCAAATTATAAGTCCGGTGGGCACCCAGTGGCGGCTCTAGGATTTGGCAAGTGGGGGGCCGTTGGGGTGGCAACTTCTAATCATGGGAGGCCAACCATTTGTTGTTTAATGTATGTAGCATTAAGTATAGGGCCCCAACAGGGGGACCACTGGGGGGGAGGCACACAATAGGGTGGCACGGGCCTTCTGGCCCCCCGGTAGAGCCGCCAACGGATGCATTCCCACTCATCCCCCACGTGGAACCGTCACTGCCAACTCCTACAGATAACAGAGTTTCCTAAGTGAGATATTTCCGTAACATTTCCGGCGCCTGTCTCTGTTGCGCTTCTGAACTTCGCTTTGGATAGAAAACGATAGGAAACTGAGGAACTGCACCTGCATCTGTAAGAAGTGGCGTTCGGGAAATTCGCACCGAATGCATGAACATTTGTGCCACCGATGTCCGGACCGGACACCGGAGCGATGCGAGAGAATCGAACGATCGGAAGACAGGCGGCGCCGAAGAACTTCGGAGCACAGGTGTCGCAGAGGTCACCTGCCCAGTTGACCCCACTACACACGCATTTACCTGTGTCAAAATAAATGAAAATTATTATGGCGATGCATGCACAAAACTAATCTCGAAATTACGGCATATATATTATACTGGCACAACAACTAGACAAACGAAAGAAAACAAACACCTTTCAATTAAGAGAAAACAATAGACCTATCACTATGTTTTGGGTACAGTGGCGTAGAGGCGCGTTCCCCGGGTGGCAGATGGGTGGGGCAGTCTTGGGCAGGGAATCCTTTTTGTATTGCACCGAATAATACTGAATAAGGTGCCGTGTGGCAACTGTACCAGAAGACAACGGAGAAAGCAAGTACAGAGGAGGATCTTCAAGCGAGACTGCCAAAAGCGGATATCCAATTTATAGGGATATCGCGGTCACCTCAACATACCGTGAAGTCCTGAGCAAGGCACAAAGAATACGATACAGTGAAACCCGTTTAATTGCATAGGTGCCGTGCAAGCCTTACTTATGCGATTAACTGGGCTATGCGAATAGCCGGGACGTCTGATAATTAATTGTACGCACAAAACACTGGTTCGGGTTTTTATGTTGTCATGCGATTATGCGGGTTATGCAATTAAGCGGTATGCGATTAAGTGGGATCCACTGTATCATGGAAGGACACGAAACAAGGATAAATGGATAACTTTTATGTCTAGCTGTTGCCGCTAATGAGCTCGCAGAAAGCAACTATGATGAATTAAGGGTCTAGGACTATGAGCAAAAGTCCATGTGAGCAATTGTCCTATGAGCAAAAGTCCATGTGAGCAATTGTCCTATGAGCAAAAGTCCATGTGAGCAATTGTCCTATGAGCAAAAGTCCATGTGAGCAATTGTTCTATGAGCAAAAGTCCATGTGAGCAATTGTCCTATGAGCAAAAGTCCATGTGAGCAATTGTCCTATGAGCAAAAGTCCATGTGAGCAATTGTTCTATGAGCAAAAGTCCATGTGAGCAATTGTCCTATGAGCAAAAGTCCATGTGGGCAAACGTTCGATGAACACAAGCCCGGTCACCGTAATTAAACACCACAACATAGGCGTCAACTTCTATTAGGACTCTAGATTCGAGCCCCCCCACCACTTTTTGAGAGGTTACCACCATAGGCAAGGGGAAGGTATAGGGGTTGAGCTCCTGCCTCTTTATCCAAATTAACACCAATATGATATAAAGTTTTGAAAATGATGAGCACTAAATTAAAAAGCGTATATATATATATACAATTATACATATAACGTCACTGCCTACAGATTAAATTTTGGTCGAAAGGGGCAATATCTAATGAACGCCGACATTTTCAATCCTAAAATTGCATCAGCAAATAATATGCTGTTAACCGCGTTGTCAGATCAGAAGTTGGGACTGCAATGTCCCTCTGCTCGCCAGGAGTTCCAATCCCCTTGAAATTAGAATTATTTATCGCAAATATCATAGACATATTCGTTACCGTTGACTTTCTCGCATGTTCCGTGGACGCATCTTGGACAGGGTAGGCACGACGGACCCCAACGTCCGTCACTGCACTGAGCACAGTCGATCCCCGAATATTGGTCAGAACAAAGACACCTGAAACCATACGATCAGGATTCAAAATGACCATTTCAAGTGGAAATAAAGGCCGTGATTAGACGGTTTGGGTCGATTTAATTCAGTCTGCGTGTGAGGATCTGAGAACAGAAATGCCGAATGTTACACGAAGCTCTGAAAGATAAAACTTCAGGCTCTCTGGCGGCGAGGGAGAGGCTGGCAACCGCCCTCATTCAGCCATTGCTATGCAAAACCGAAGGCGCTAACCCTTCGATTCTCCGTAAGGGCGCTGAGCCTATGGCGTGTATCTTTCACAGGCCCTCCAATTCTGTATTCAAGTATAACGTATCACTAAAATATATCAGCAGTAAACGAGAATTACATGTAGGTAGAAGGCATTGAGATTTACAGTACTGTTGATAAGCGCGGAAGACTAGACCAAACCGACATTATACAATTGACAATATCTCACGGACAAGCAATTCTGGAATGCGGATTCATCCTGAAGATTTCAGGAGAGCCAGTCGAGATATGCCTGCTTGCATTTTACCATTTGATATCGATATGATTCAGGGTGCCCCGTCGAAATAAAGCAAGCTACAGCTATAAGACGTAGTCATCTCACAGAAACTTCTCTTTTTCTCTAAATTTATTTTATTTTCTAGCAAAAGTTTAGCATAAATGGATCAGCCGAATGAAAAAATATGCTACTCACTGATTTGGACCAACGCATAATCCGTGACCGCTGCAATTTCTCTGTTCGGTACACGTAGCCCTCGAACAATCGTCACCGAACCATCCGACGTGGCATTCACAGCGGTTGGGTCCAACGCAGCGACCCCTGTCGTAGCAATTCTGAACACTTGAACAGGAAACCTGAGAACAGTTAAGCCCTTCCCATCCGTCGACGCATTCGCACGTGTCCGGCAGGACGCAGAATCCGTGTCCGGAACATCCGGACACCGTTTCGCAGCTGAACTCGGACGCGTTCAGGAACGGATCGAAGAGGATCTGTCCCAGTGATCCGTCATCGTTCGTGTCGTAGAGGCGAGAGGCAATTTCCCTGGTATCGGTCGACCCCCACCAATTGTAGGTACAATTCTCTTGAAATGTGTTGGAAAATCCAACCTTCATCTCTACGTTTGTCTGCGGATTCTTGAAAATGTTTTCCGTGACATTGAGTCGATGATACTGAGACAGTATTACGCTGTCAGTACCTATGTTGTTTAGGAAGAGGTTTGATGATAGCTTGCAAAATGGATAGTTACTATCGGTGGTATATTGTGGTGTGATAAACTTGAAAATATGCTGTCCAAAATTTTGCTGAAATTGATTTTGGATTAAGCTAATGTTGCCGGGGGTGCGGTAGAAAGTTGAAGTGTACCAGAGGCTGATGCTAGCTGCTGCTGGTCCATTGGGAAAGGAATTAAACGCAAAAGTGTTATTTTGAATCGTTGACTTAGAATACAAAATGTTGTTCATTGTCAAGGCTGTTCCAGATATATTGGAAAACTTGTTTCCTTTCAGGACAATCAATGATATATCGTACTGATAGACATCTAAATCAATGACAACTCCTCCCTTGGATAAATTTGCAAAAGTGTTATTCTGTATGATAATGTCGTTTACGGAACTTGTGCGCATTTGTAGACCAGATACTCGACTTTGTGTATCAATGTTATCATTGGCAATGATATTATTTATGAATTCGATTCTGGAATTTCTACTGGCACTGATAAAGACGGCTCTTAAATTCTGCTGAAATTGCGAATTCCGTATCGTGTAATCCTGTGTACCACTATTAGCCGGCTCCTGTATTTGTACTCCATAATTATTATTGGTGAAATTGCAGTCGGATATGTACAGTACGTTCTGATATTGGACATCTATCCCTGTACCGGAAGAGTTGAATACCGAATTCAAAATGATGGCATTTCTAGCAAGAGGCTCAAACAACATGGTCCTAGTCAA